>JANAVB010021399.1:14293503-14628503 GCA_029216955.1 Iris pallida | reverse complement strand
TTCCTATGAATATCTTTGACTCATGAAACAAGTTTTAGTTATTAAAAATATCTTTCAAAAATTCGTATATATATTATTTTTCCAACTTCTTCAATTTTTCTCCAACCCGTGACTAAGCACATTATTTTTATTCATTCGCCAATTTTGTCCTTCCTCCTGTCAACCCTAACTAATTTGTTTATTTTGGACCGATGGAACAGTCCGTATTATCGAGGCTGTCTAGCGTAGTTGTAACATCGAAGTCACAGTTTGTGCCACCTTGATCACCGCAGCACACCAGGCGTCACTACCAGGCAAGATACCTTGCTATTAGCTGTCTATTTTACTTTAGCTCATATTTCATGCATTATTTACTTTCTGTAAAATAAACGGTGATACATGGCATAAGTAGACAGAATTTTTACTGTTTAGTTCTATTTCCTACTATGTACTATTTTTAAACACATTGGACTTAGATTAAAGGGACCACCCTTTGTGTGTTGCATTCATAGGCCTTGACACATTTGTACAACGTTGTTGTGAGTAACATATAGGACTCGGACATGCGTGATTGGCTGGCCACCAGTACGTATAAGCCGTACGATAGGATTAACCGCTAATAAAGGTTGCATGCTTAGTTTGACTTAGTGGTTAATATAGGTTATATGTGTTGTGGATACAACATAGTAGGCATTGGGTAGGGAGGACAATACCTTAGCGTATGGGTTACTATGCACTCTAACTTTTGTAACCCGTAGCTCCATCGAAGACGCGGGTGAGATGACCAATGATTACTGACGGCCACTGACGTTCTGTGGAACGTTATGCTCTTATTGATTGGGCCTCTGGTGCCCCAAGGGGGACCATGTCGATCCTATTTTAGCCAGAGCCTATACGTTGGAGGATGTTCTTAAAACTGCATTCACTTAGATTTGTTAGACACCCTTATCCGTTAGGTACGAGTACTCTTGTTTTGGGTACTTGTATCTGACCGTGGCTTGGAATAATAACTTGTCACAGATTAGTTCGCCACATCTTGTCCTTGTTTGGTTGTAGGTATGACTTACTACTCCGATGAGAAGGTATTGAACCTTGTTGTGGTCCGAATACCATATTGGATTCGTGACTTGGAAAGATACTTCATCGTGGTTTAGTGTGCCATCTCCTGTCCTTGTTTGGTTGGGGGGATGGTACGCTAATCAAAATAGTGGGGTATTGGACCATGTTATGATCCGATTGACTTATTATTGAGTAGTACTTATTCAGTTTATATGGCATGATATTATGTATCTTGTTACGTTCTGAGGACCTGGTGATCTCTCCAGGTGTGTATTCTTGTCTTCCGTGGTTATTCTAGCCGATCTTCTCCATCCCTTCGAAGATGACGTGTCTTGGGCCTTTCTTGCTACCATCGCTAATTCATTTCATATGTCTTGTACTTCTCTTCTTTTAAATAGTTGATAGTGGATTTGTCACCGCCCAACATATTGTATAAATACAAATCATGGTTATTATATGATATCATTATTTCTTTCATTTGTGGATAAGATTAGTAGCTATGGTTTTACTACATTTACAGCTTACGTATATTTATTATACGGCTGGCATGTTTACGTTCATAGTCCTACGTATTTTGGACTGGGACATTACAAGAAACACTTACTATGGAACTGTTGTACATAAAACTGATGCATGCTCTCTTATGTCACATTTACTTAGTCCTATGCAAAATAAAGATTGAAACGATTAACGAGTATTGCAACGATAAGGCTAAGTGCATAAAAATAGGCTAAGTTTTAAGAAAGAATAATACGGTCATTAGACAACTTGTACACAAGGTATAGTTTCTTCGAACGATTGCCTAGGCCAAAGAACTAATTCTGCCTAGGAGGAATGAGTATAACAATTGCCAGTAGGACTGGCACGGGTGATTCGAAAACTTTCGCATAGGGCTCGCTACCCGCAGCGAAAGGGTCGCCGTCTAACCCAACTACAGTCCTTGATGGCTTGACATTGCCAGTGTCCTTCACACCCCTTTCACTACTTGAACTAATACTCGTAACATAGGATGAATATGGACAGCTGCTCAATGTATAAAATTTTCATTTGCTTGCCTCTTAACATGTTAACATGCAAATCGATCATGATGGTTAGAAAGATCACCAAGTAGCTAACATGTTTTGTAAAACTGCTTGAACAAATAAGAGCTTGGGTTTTAAATTAGCCACTCGCTAGTACATGTGATTATACTGACCCTCGCTCTCAATAGGTGCTACGAATCGGGAGGAACGTGCCAACTAACCAAGGCGATGTTCGTGTTTTGAAGCTTCGACCGCGTGTTGAAGACTCTCGCTGCACAACTTTTGAAGACTCTCTACAACAGTCCAAGAATATGTCTTGACTTCCCTCCATCCCAGGTGGCTGAAATATTTTTGTTGTAAATTGAGGGATATATGTATGGAACGACTATCTCATTGGCGCTCCTTTGGTAATCGAGTCATGTTGTAAGCCCGCACGACATAATTGTAATAAAGTCTTATAAAATGATGTCTATTATCAATAAAGTGCAAAGTTTTTCTGTCTCAATATGTTGTTCAATTTCTCTATATACTCTCTTAGATGCTGTGTTTCGGATAACCTTATGACTATACCTTGTGTGACCACAACCTATGTTTGCATGGCATCACGTACGGGGGATGACTATCGATTCTTTGGAATCAGAGCGTGACATAATAGTATCATAGCACGGCTTTACGTCCTTGGCCTCCAGTCTCGAGTCTCTAGTCTCGAACCGTTGACCTCGGGTCGATGAGATGAGTTGTTCCATACGGTGAACCCATGATATTTTCTGAAACTAACGAGAGTTGCCTTTTATCCCAGAAGTTGTGAAACCTCCAACGGAGGACGAGGCGAGGGCTTCCAGCGGCTCGAATAGCCCGAAGCCGAGCCCTCCGTCAACCTAATGGGGAGGATGCCTTTCGAAGTCGGGCCTTCCGTCAATCCTATAGCGGATGCTGCATATGCTCGAATTGCAGCAGAGGCAGGCCGTAGCATTCCAATAAGAAAGCAAAAAGTTGCTCCTGTAGTCCTAAAGACGATAGGCCCAATTTGAAGCCCGATTCGAAGTGCATTTCAAGATACAGCAAGGGCAACTTGACAAGCTATGGTAGTTAGTGCAAACGGTCGCAACAACGAGAATTCTGCAACCGTACTATCGAATATGTGATACGATCTACTGAAGTCGCACCCAGGGAGACTTCGCCTCAGCTTGTACCACCAGAGAATAACACTTTCGACATCACCAACTTCAAAAAGGCGTTTCGTTCTTCCTTCTCCGACATCGATGAAGCCAAGCAAGTTGCTTGCACTCAACTTCAACTTCGGTTGAACACGTACGGCTGGTGGACTGTACAAAAGCAAGTGATCCATTGCAATGACTCCACCATACCGATCTCTTGGGCTATATTTTGCAAGGCCTTCGAAGTCGAGTATCTGCCTGCAATGATCCGTCATGCGAAAGGAAACGAGTTCATGCATCTGAAGCAGGGAAATATGACAGTACGTCAGTATGCTGCATAATTTAACAAGCTGGCATGATTTGCTGGAGTCTATCTGCCAATGGCGACGAGTCGAGCATGGAGATTCGATTCGATGTGGGCCTAAGGCCTTCTATTTTCGCTTATGTGACTATCCCAGAGTACCAAACAATCAACGAATCACTTAATTATGCCCTTCGCCTCGAGCCTCAAAATCCTCTAGTCGCTACCGGCACTGCGTGTACTTATAATCACCTGTTCCATGGCAACACAGGAGGTAACAATGCACATAAGCGTCCAAATCGTAGCAACGGAGGAGTCAACCAGGAAAGGGACAGAGTAGTCTACCATCATTGCCACAAGGAGGGGCATGTAACAAATGAATGTCGGATGAAGAGTGGAGCATGTTTTGTGTGCTGTTGAGTAGACCACATCGTACACAACTGTCCTGAAGGTAGGCCGAACCAATGCCCTCTACGGCCGTAGTACCAGTAGAACCGATGCCAAGCACCTCGGGCTCCTCAAGCCGCACAACTTAATGGCCAAGACCACCATCCTAATGTCCAGGGACGAGTCTACGCCATGACCAGAGATGAGGCATTTGCATCTGACACGGTCATGACAGATATATTACTTTTTAATAAAAAATGTGCTCGTGTTCTGTTTGATTCAGGTGCCACACATAGTTTTATTTCAGTAGACTTTATCGTCGAGCACAAATTTTCTATAACACCATTAGGCCTCGATCTTAGTGTAAGCGTACCGTTGGACATGTCACTACTTGCACACTTAGGCTGCAGGGACAGAATCATTTGTATCGAAGGTAAATAGGTGTATCTTGATGCGATAGTTCTTGATATTAAGGACTACGACATCATAGTGGGAATGGATTGGCTCGGCGCTTGCAATGCCACCATCGACTGTACAAAAAATACGGTCACCTTCCGCATACCTGGAGTGCCAGAAATCTGCTATTCGTGTGGGAAGGCGTCACCGACCTGCATGGTAATCTCAGCGATATCTGCTCGAAGGCTGTATTTCGGTTGTGAAGGCTATTTGGAGTCCGTTCGAGACATGCAAAAGGATGGTGAAACACGGGTTAGACCAACGTTGTGGTAGAATTCCCATATGTGTTTCCGGATGAGCTACCCGGCATGCCACCTGATCGAGGGATCTAGTTCACCATTGACACATTCCTCGACACCCGACCGATCTCCAAAGCTCCGTATAGAATGGCCCCTGCAGAGCTAAAGGAACTCAAAGTCCAGTTGCAAGAGTTGCTCGACAAGAGATTCATCAGGCCTAATGTTTCTCGATAGGGGCGCCCGTGTTGTTCGTAAAGAAAAAGATGGCTCAATATGTATGTGTGTCGACTACCGTGAGCTCAACAAAGCCACCATCCAGAACAAGTATCCACTATCCCGCATAGACGACTTATTCGATCAGTTACAATGTGCCTCGACATTTTTGAAGATTGATCTCCGTTTAGGCTATCATCAACTCAAGATCAAGTTAGACGACGTACCAAGGTTAGCCTTTTGCACTCGATACCGCCATTTTGAGTTCCTAGTGATGCCATTCGGCCTAACGAACGCCTCTGCTACCTTCATGGACCTTATGAATCGGGTGTTTCGATCCTTTCTCAAAAAATTCATCGTAGTCTTCATTGACGATATTCTAGTCTACTCGAAGAGCAGGGCACAACATGTAAAACATCTGCGGACTGTGCTCCAGCCTCTTTGAGTGAATCAGCTATATACGAAGCAGAGCAAGTACAAATTTTGGCCGAGCAGTGTATCATTCTTTGGACACATCATTTCAACCAAAAGTATTGCAGTCGACCCAAAAAAAGTTGAAGCCGTTGTTAATTAGTCAGCAAGATTCGAAGCTTCCTTGGCTTAGCAGGATACTATAAACACTTTGTGAAGGACTTTGCGAAGATGGCATCGCCTCTGACTCGTCTCGCTCAGATATGAGTCACGTTTGAATGGTCAGACGACTGTGAAACTTTCTTCCAAGAGTTAAAGCAACGGCTCATCTGGGCCCTGATACTCGTACTTCCAGAAGGGACTGAGGGAATCCAAGTTTTCAACGATGATTCCTATTTGCCATTAAAAAGTATTAAAATAAACTTTTATAAATAATAAACAGAATAGAGTACAATGTAGGATTTTGATATAATCCTTAAAGTATACTTTTATTTTTTCTGGGAACCGTGGCGATAGAGAATTGATGCTTTACTCCGTTGATGATCTAACGATAATCTCGAGCTCTCTGAACGTCTGAGTTACTCTGGGGAAGGTGATGAGTCAAAGTTGTTGAATAGCTTAGAGGATTTGATGAAGTGATGCCAAAGAAAATTTAATGAAGGAATGATCCTTCTATTTATAGATGGCAGAATGATCTACTCCGTTTATGATCTAACGATAATCTCGAGCTCTCTGAACGTCTGAGTTACTCTGGGGAAGGTGATGAGTCAAAGCTGTTGAATAGCTTAGAGGATTTGATGAAGTGATGCCAAAGAAAATTTAATGAAGGAATGATCCTTCTATTTATAGATGGCAGAATGATCTACTTATGGGTGCATGTACGATGCATGCATAGAGATTTTGTACTCAGGAACGCTGTGCGTATGACTTTATTTTGGCACAGGGACGCTACGTCGGAAAGCTCGAATTAAATTTGTTCGCAATTGCATTGTTGGGTTACGAAGAAGCTGACACATGGCAGTTGTTGAAATTTAGTTATTGCTGAGATATTGGGTAGTTAACACCTATTTTGAGCAGAACTGAGTCAATGATGTAATTTCCCGTCCCGTTCAGTTCAACCGGAGGAATCGAAATGCCAACGACGTTCAGACTTACCCATGCAACAGCTTTCTCGAAGTTCCACTCGGCCGAGGCAACTCCTCGCTCAGGTGGGTGGCTTCGGTAACTTGTCTCAGCTTAGCCTTCGCACTAATAAAATAAAAGATTTCAACTACACAAGTAGGCTTGATAATAAAAGAGAAGAATCCACATAGCTAAGAAAATAATCCTAACTTGGGTCAGATTGAGTTAGAATATGGAAAGGTCATATGGTCGGCTTAGAAGTGTTGCACATCATGCTTTCAAAATGACGCTCAGTCCTTCTTCCTATGGCCTGGGAGAAGAAAAATGGTCTATATTTCTACGAAGCTATGAACTTAGCATAAGTCATAGGCGTCGCACGTATAAATGCATGATCAAGCATGCACTGTCCTACTGTCCAATGCTTGGCATAATAAAAGTGTCCAACAAGTCTCAATGCATGTTTTCATGGTGCAAGGCTTAGGTTAGCCTTTGTTCGTCCTACGAGTTAAGTTGTTGCACGATTGACTTAAGCAAAAGGTATGCCACAAGCTTAAAAAGTCATAGCAAGCACTGTCCTACATTTTTTACGGTTGTTATAGCCAACAGTCCCACGATCTTAAGGCTCGTCATATAAAGTATGACTTGGGTGGTAGCATTACACAGGACACAATTGGTTTAAAGCACGAAATACGGTCATTTCGATGATAAGGATGCCACGGTCTATGACACGTAATAGACATGTAGGGTTCACGTCAAGTAAGAAGGCTATACAGTAGCCACTTTCTGGGTTTCAAGAATGGAAAAGTTCACATGACGTTTGTCGCAAAGACCGATCCCATGGCTTGGGAGTCTCCTATCAAGTATGGAAAGCATGGACATGGATAAAGAAGTATAAGGAAGAGAAAGCAACTTATATCATCTGTAGGCCTTGCATTTACGTCGAGTCTAGTAGTCGTTGTAGGTGAGTGGTCATGGACAACTTGTGCACGAGGGGTAGTCTTCCTCGACATGATAGGCAGGGCCTCGGGATCATGTCGTTCCCGGGGGAAGTGAGTTGGCTAAAGCAGGATGTTGGATGTACCGTATAGTAGATTTTGGGCTTCTACGGGCTAGCTACCCGTTTAGATGATCGCCGTCTATCCTCAGCCAAGTCTAAGATAGCTTGAAATTGCTAGTAACCTTTCATATAGATGAGTCGATATGCTGAGCGGCAATCCACATGCATAGTGTCGATCAAATTAAAGAAAGTACAAGCACAGCACGAATTAAGTTAAGAAGGTGTGCATGGTTGTAACACCATTATAGATCCTAAGATTTGGCTATAACAAGGACGCGTACTTCAGCACGAAATATGGCTTCGTATCTGGGTCGTCCATACATGTATCACAAGTTGGTTGGCCGTTTTAAGGTAAGTCTGGAAGGCCGTAAGGGCAAGTTTGGTTATGTCACGTTGATTGTGAGGCATGACCTCAATGTTTGAAGCACAAACAAAGTTATGACACGACCATGTTGCTGCATCTCAAAATATGGCACGAAAGGCAAGCATGAGTCGGTGCTTTAATGTTGCTAGTATGAGAATGGTCTAGAGGCACAACGATAAGTAAGTTATCAGTGCGATGCTCGATGATGGTCTAGAAACACAAAATAGGCCAGGCGTCTATGTCCTAAAACTGATCCTAAGATAAGATTAGAAAGACAATCGAAAAGATATATTGCACAAAGTAAAATTACGTGTCGGTTTTGTATGGGTGGGCGAAGAGCTCACGCCACCAGTACAGTTGAGTACCAACACCTACACAATATTTATATGCAGGCACAGGTAGAAGATTAATCGGTGTGAAGCTCGCTTTGATACGTCAAGGCATGGAGTTTCTTGGAATTTCGAGGAGTGCGGCTGCATGGAGTGAACTTATACAGGACATAATGTATGGACATCACCTTTTGAAGCATTTGCAAGTTGCAGCCTTGAATCTTGTATCGAGAGGTGAGAGAGAGCAGAGTGACTTGTATTGTGAGAAGAGTGAGATTGAGTGATTGTAATCATGGCTACGTGCCACATTATAATCTTCGTTTCAATATAAATAAAGAGTTATCATTTTGTATACTCATGTTGCCTTTATTATTCAATATTTTTGCTTGGAACTTCTGTGCAATGTCCGTCGCTTAGCCTGTAATCGGTCGTTATGGAATCCTCCTTGTGTGAGCGCAACCTAGACTCACACGGCATCACGCCTTAGCAAGGACGATCAGTCCTACGGGACTGGGGCATGACAAATGACACATGGAGTATATATATTGCTCAAAGATCTTTAATTTATTGTAGGATGATTTGCTTGGATGCGCCTAGGATCTGGCGCAAGAGTAGACTTGGCGTATGTCTTCTAGGATCAATAACAAGTCTGGGCATATATCTTTCGACGCGTATGCAATGTTCGGGCGCATGGTTGTGGGGGCACATACGACTGTTTAGTCGGCCACGTAGTAGAGCGTAACCGATAAAAATAAGTAATGATGGTGCTGATGTCGGTATGTCTTTGATTTCTGTGAAATTTGGTAAATTTTTCAGTCTTCGAGATGTATGTTGATAACTTCTGTCACTCCGTATTAAATGCTTGATGGACGACAAGCTTAGGTAGGTGCATCTGTTTGTACACCCCTAGGTACGCCAGTATCTGTTCGAGGGGCACATTAGCTGGGGCACATCTCTTTCGGTCAACCATGTTGAGCGTTTCGAGGCTAAAATTAATAACTTTTGACTTATCTGATTTTGAGATGGCATATTCATTGCCATAAATGCTAAGTTCATTACATTAATTTTGGGAAGATCTGCTGCTTGTCGCATGGGTTTTGTTGCCCTGGCCTATAAATAGCAGTATTTTGTGTGGTGAAAAGAATTTCTATCTCATTTTTAGACCACTTTCCAGTGAAGATGAACTCAACCGATCCTCCTCCTTGGCCAGACGTTGTACTGTAGATTGTGGATCTCCTCGTTCAAAGAAGCTTTGGTTTTGATGACGAACTCTTTCAGAGGACTGAGATGCGCCGATTAGCTACGGTTAGAGCAATTCATGCTTATACACTTGCTGGTAGTGTTCTTCTACGAGACGTCATCGTGTGCCAAGTTGAATGCAAGGTTTGGGGTCATCGTGCCCCAACCTTCATTATGCTGGAAGAGTCATCGTGTTTGGATTGATTGTCAACCCACGTTCTGCTCAATAACTACTTCATTATCCGATGTTCTTGTGTGTTGACGAGGAAGTGATTCGCTCGTTGATACAGAAGTGATTCGTTCTGATAAGGAAAAGATGCGCCTATGCTGAGATGTCAGAGTGATGCACCTATCCATGGAGATTTAGACTAGGATTTTGTAGTAGACTTTGAATATAATAAAAATCTATGTAATATATTTTTACATAAATAAAAATCTTCTTTTCATGTACTTTCTTTTTTACTATTTTTGAATGATGTGCTGACATATGACCTACGTCTTCGGTGCATTTTGTTTGTGGCGCATAGGAACTTCGGCCTCCAGATGCACCTGAAATTCTATGCTTCTACAAAACCTCCTTCAAAGTTTTCAAAACTTTAGATAAGTTTTGGAATATTTTGAACAAGAAAAATGGATAGTAGTGTTGTTTAGGCACATAACTTTTTTGTTGTTTTTGGTGTGACAACCCTATCAGAGGTAATATTGACGTGATAGGTTTGGTACTTCTACTGGGGACTTTACTTGGACTTATCATCCTTGGCGTACCTTGGTTTTAGGTACAGATGATAAGTTGAGAAAGTTAACCAACACGTTTACTCAAAGGTAATGTGTACGTGGTAACATAGGGTTTGTGGTAAGTTTTTCTTACTCAGGGGTGATATGGACGTGGTAAGAATGGACTCTGTGGGATATGGAGAATAACTCAGAGGTAATATGGACATGCATGTTCTTTGGATAGAGCGTAACAACATAGGGGTTATTGTATGATGATGTTTACTCAGAGGTAATATGGACATGGTAAAATACCCATTTTAGCGTCATCTTACAAAAAGGTAAGATTAAGCTTTACAGGGATGTAGAAAAACAACTCATAGGTGGTGTACTTGGATGTTTTCTAGTGGAGAAACGTTGAAAGAATGCCCTAGAGCAGCTGGGCTCCAGAGACATCATGATCAAGGGGGATGAACTCGGTTGTCAAATTTGTAGATTTTCTTGCCGGAGAGATAGAAGTACATGTCGAAGGGTTTCAAGCATAGTACTTCTTTAGAAACTTGCTATTGATTGGCATCATAAACAAATCCCCATTAGGCTTTACGAGCTGGTAAGCACCGTTAGAATACACCGTCTCAATGATAAGGGGACCTTCCCATTTGGGTTCGAACTTCCCTGGTGTTCTGTGAGTCATCACCATTGGCCTTCTGACAGACATGACGAGGTCACCCACTTGAAAAGTGCTTTGTTTGACTTTCTTGCTAAACGCGTTACAGATGCGGGCTTGGTAGAGCTCAATGCACTGTTGATCCAAGAGTCATTTTTCGTCCAGCGCCTCTAACTTTTGCAACCGGCGACGTTGATTGTCTTCTTCCGTCAACTGGTTCGTAATAGCCACACAGCGAGGGAATTTGGATTTTGAGAAGAAGCACAGCTTCGCTCCCGTATACCAAGAAGAATCGTGTGTTATCCGTCGATGTATGTACCATTGTGTGTGTCACGACCTGCACCCAGTATAGGGGCACGAGTAGTGAACAACGCCCAGACATCGACGGTAAAACACTGTCTAGATCACTAATTTTTTATCTCACACAATGATATATTGTACCTGTCATAGAACTCAACTCCAAAATGGAGGACAAAGTACAATGCTTTTCGTGACAAAAAATGGGATGTAAGTCTAAAAAAATTAAAAAGTGGGATGTAAGTACAAATTCATATTAACAAGTGGGATGAAAGTTAAAAATTCCCTAATAATAAATACTCAATCATAATCTAAAGCATGATAAGACATCAAAGAAGTCTAATAAACTACAAGTCTAAAACATCAACAACTTTCAAATACAATACCCATATACAGATCTCAAATAATAAGATAACAAGTCTCCATTATATATATATATATATATATATATATTTTTCTCCATTATATATATATATATATATATATATATATATATATATATATATATATATATATATATATATATATATACACACCAAGATTTCTAACAGCGAATCTATCAAAGCTATAATAGTAACTAAGTCTCTCGGTAATTACTCCTGAGTATCAGGCCCATGGTTGCTATCCCCTCCTCGGATCCGTAGAATGTGAGACACAAGTCCCCTGAGTAGTCATCTGAAAAATATATCTAGTTAGGATGGAACGAGCACACCTCTTCTAGCAATTCTAATTAAATGACAAAGACTATAAAATAGTTATAGTAAGTAATACTTAATGAACAAGAAAATAATGAGTCAGGAAATGAAATAAAATAACAGCTAACTAAAGTACAAAGAAAGTAAATACGGTGAACCAGAAGAACATGTAAATAAAGACTGTACACAAAGATAACTAGACCAGAACATTTGTGATGTGAGTCCAGCCAGTATAATGTGAGTCCAGTAAGTATAACGTGAATCCAGTAGAAAGTACTAAACTAGTGTATTTTGAAATACTGGTTTCGATATGTAAACGACTAGGGATAAATACGATACATTGTACACTTGGCAAGTGTGCGACGACTATGGGTGATTCCAGCATGATTGGAAATGTTTACATGTCTACTCGAGTATTTCCCCGCCCCGACCAGTACAAGTGAATCCATATCCCGACACGTAATCAAGTACAAGTCCAGCCAGAAAGTAAGTGATGCCCGTAGGTAATTCTAGTAGGTGGTTCTAGTGAATGATTCTAGAAATAGAGTCCTGACAGGTAAGATACATGTGTCGCAAGTTAATGAATCCAGAAATACCAATCCATGTCATGTCAGAGAATCATGTAATACTACACTAGAAGCTGAACCATAATAATCATGAGATAATAAATGTACTCGCCTGCGGTCCTAAGCAGTAAATGTGAATCGAGATCCAAACTGATGTCACACAAACCTATATATGAGATATACAGAGTTATTTGATGTTCTAGAGTAAATAGTATATTTAAATTCATTAATTACATGTTACTAGGCCTTTTCTAGGTCATAGAAGTCAAACTAAGTCAACACTAGCCAATCAAGGTCAAATTTAGTCAAACTAGGTCAATTAGACTTAAAAGTTGACTTTTAGGGTCAACTAGTCAATCTTGGTCAATTGAGTCAAATCTGGGTCAATTTGCATATTTCAACATATAGGTATTACTCTCTTACCTCTCCATGTTATTCTATCACCTTTAGTAGGTAAATACCCATTATCTTAACTCTACTCACTACTAATCACATTACCTATATCACTACATCATACCATGACACAGACATACCATATCTATCCTATATACTCTACCTAATTAATTGTTACCTATGATACCCTATAGCCTATTCATAAAACATCAATACCCCTCACTTGATAAGGTTTGATACTCAAAATTTACCCATGCCCTCATTCCTATATATCCTAATACTCAGGTAGCAACATTCCACCACATGTTCTGATATTCTAACTGATACTCTAAATCACCACTGATACACCTATATATGCCATTTAACCCACTAATGTCTGTTGGTATCATTCACACACTTACCCTAGGTCTGCACCACTGCACCCTTTTTAAGTGAACTCAACTCACTTGCTCCCCATAATTTCTGTCCAGTATAATAACTTTAGTCACTGATATCAAACACTACCTATCCAGCCTTCACTTAAGACACTCAAGTGTGTACACTACCTATCCTCTAACCTCACTGATCCTAACTGTTATCTCCCTACAGTTTAGTCATATGACAATAGTTTCCCATGCTCACTGGATGCCCTTACCTGTAATAAAATCTCTCCACTCTAACCTGCAATTGTCTTGGCCCTTAATCCCCTACCTTTTCTACCTACTGATCAGCACATACACCCTTCACCCACACCCTATTTCCTACATGCTAATTCTCGAGCCCCTACACCCTACTGTTATATTCACAGAGAACCTAACCCCTTGAAGCCCTCATGCCCGACCCTAATGTATTATCAATCCCTACAGGGAACTCTCCCCACATCTGTTGTCCTATTTATGCCATGCTACTAGTAGGACAGTAAGGTAACTGTGTTGCTAGTGACCTGTTTTACTAACTACCTCCCTTCCCTACAAACAACCTCCAAGTTTCTGTATTTTCCACTGTCCTGTGCACCAGTACCATCACATGAAATACGTATAACTGAATATTGTTCATTACTGATCCCATCAGTACTTGAATCCATAGGACGTATCAAATCATGCCCTTCATTCAATTTTACTACAAGAATAAAGGCTTTTCTTGACGGTGAAAAGCCGTCAAGAAATCGGTATCTTGACGGTTACAGATCCGTCAACTAGGCCCTAGTCAAGAAAAGTCCCCCCTTTTCTTGACGGTCGCTGGCATGGCTTATCTTGACGGTTTTTGGCCGTCATATTCTCGAGTGTTTCTTGACTACTTTTAGCCGTCAAGATAGCAGTTTTTAGAAACCGTCAACATAGGCAAAAACTTTTCTTGACTGCGGCCTAGATGACGGCCTTTAGCCGTCAATAAAAGTATTTTATTTTGACGGACAAAATCTGTCATAAAAAGCAATATTTCACAGCTCTATTGTGCAGCATGATATGAATTAAAGTTGACGTTTGACAACCGTCAAGAGAAGCTATCCAACGTATCGTCAAGAGAAGCATGCCAAAATTCCGTCAAGAATTATATAATATTAATCAAGAACACATTATATCAATCCAGAAGCTACACACATCAAATTATTATAAAACCCAAATTTCATATTAACAAACTGTATTGTTCATACAATAAAAACTTCAAATACACATCTCACCATATGTATTCTTCACTTGTCCAACCATAACATTATCCAACCATAAAGTACACATATCCCACATCTGTTGTTTCCACATCACTTAAACATCCAAACCACAAACATCCATCACTTGTCACCACAAAACATAATCTAACCCTACAAAATGAAAGCAAAAAAGTAGCAAACCAGATCGGAGCACATCCCTCCCATACCCATAACATTCTTCTATTCACAGCATGCATGCACCTTCATTTTTCAATAATTTCCTGAGAGAACAAGAACACAAATTATCAATATACTTTCCTACATGTTCTTTATAGATATTCAACTCACTATTACAAAATTATCAATACAGTTTAACTTTATTGCTGCACACATAAGAACTCGAGACAATTTGAATCACTTGACAAGAATCTGCAGGCTAGCCATACTGAAATACATGGGCTTTTCAAAACGTCCATATAGCAAATTAAAATATCTATTGATTACTTGGACAATAAAAAATACATGGGCTTTTCAAAACGTCCATATACAAATTTCACAATTTTGCTAATTTGGAGGTGTATACAAAAGAACTTCAGATTAAATAGCGTACTCAATTACCTGGGTTTTAGACTTTCAGTAGATATGACTCTACCTTGGAAAATAAAATACTGAAAACAAATAACTAGAGAAAAGCTACACCGAAACTCTCAACTTAATAACATGAAACGATCTTGTCCTCTCTCATGAAATTTATCTAAACATATTCTTCCAATCAATAAAAATGTATCAAGCATGAAGTTAAAGGGCGCGAAGTTACTGGACACTAAAGCAAAAGAATACATGGAAGTCGGGTTACAATCATTTACTAAGCCTAGGTATTTAGATCAAAAGAGGTTCCAACAATAATTTTTTCTAGATTTAGAGGTGGAAGGAAAACAAATCAGTTCGATACATAACATGTTGCAGACTAGTATTTCGGTTATGGCCATTTGCAGAGTATAATTTTTTTCTTTTACCATGTAACATAGAATACCCAGAAGTTATGTCAAAAATTTCGTGATCTCTTAATCAAATCTCTCATTTAACCGTGATCTTACCATGTTGAATCCTGGCTCATAGGTGCGGGTGTTCCCCGGTACTAGTCTGATTTAGTTCTTCCTTGAATGAATACTGCATTTCAATTGATGGTAAGTCTTCAGACTTATGTAGTAGGCACAACAAGGTTTGCACAAAATTTGAGCCTCAACCACTACACAAAGTGCCTGTCCAAAAAGCTCAAGCTTGCTTAACTTAACTAATACCCACCATAATGTTAGTCCCCCCCCCCCCCCCCCCCCCCCCCCCCCCCACCCACCCACCTAGACCTTTCAATCCTCGCTGCCTCGTGCCGCCTTAAGAAGCTTGGTTCAGGATCATGGCAAGCTTTACAACAGTGTGTGTGTAAGTATAACACTACAATCAGTTTAGGTACAGTCAGGATTTGGGGATAGCGAGGGCTTTTTTGCTAGCTTCTATAGAATGCTTGAATCATTGTATCAACTAACACGATATAGAACTATTCAACATCTTGTTTTAACTTTGACAGAGAATCATAGATAGATTCTTTCTTTATAGATCTCTCTGTTGATTGCTGTAAAGCCCATTTTTTGTTGGTGCTTTCTTTACATGGAGAGAGCTTGCTCTCAACATGCCTTGTAAATTTTAGTCCCACATCGGAAATGCACCATGAATTATCTCAACATATATACTTGGGTGTGTTGTTGAGAGATGCACATGGGGTGGTGACCCTAAGGAGGGAACCATGTGGGTGATTTTACTAGGAGGTAAGAATAAGGCTCCAAGGATTAAGCATTAATGCTTTTGTCATTCTCTTGGATTAATTCCATTTGGAGCTAAGCCCCAAAGGGGCTTAGCGACTCGGACTCGGACTCGGACTCGGGCTCATGGGCTCATGAGGCGTAATGTAGCATTTTGTTGGCGCACTTTGCACTTAGCACGTCAGCAGTTATGCGGCTCATATACGGCCATGCTGTCTTATGCGGGCAGCTCATGTGGTCCATGCGGCCATGAGGCTCACGCGGCACATGCGGCACATGCGGCTCATGCGGCACATGCGGTCCATGCGGCTCATGCGGCACATGCGGTCCATGCGGCTCATGTGGTCCATGCGGCTCATGCGGCCAGGCTGCTGCTGCTGCCGCATGGAGGGATCCGCTGACTGTGCAGATTACAAGTCAGTTATGGAAAGGCTGAATCAATACGATTAAATCAGATCCTATCTTTGTGGGATTTTAATTAATTTCGTTCCTATCTTTGTGGGATTTGAATTAAATCTCGTTGCTATCTTTTGGGATTTGATTCAATCTTTCCATAACTGAAGAGGCGGTGCTTTCTTTACATGGAGAGAGCTTGCTCTCAACATGCCTTGTAAATTTTAGTCCCACATCGGAAATGCACCATGAGTTATCTCAACATATATACTTGGGTGTGTTGTTGAGAGATGCACATGGGGTGGTGACCCTAAGGAGGCAACCATGTGGGTGATTTTACTAGGAGGTAAGAATAAGGCTCCAAGGATTAAGCATTAATGCTTTTGTCATTCTCTTGGATTAATTCCATTTGGAGCTAAGTCCCAAAGGGGCTTAGCGACTCGGACTCGGGCTCATGGGCTCATGAGGCGTAATGTGGCATTTTGTTGGTGCACTTTGCACTTAGTACGTCAGCAGTTATGCGGCTCATATGCGGCCATGCTGTCTTATACGACATGTGGCCCATGCGGCCCATGCGGCTCATGTGGTCCATGCGGCCATGAGGCTCATGCGGCACATGCGGCACATGCGGCTCATGCGGTCCATGCGGCCCATGCGGTCCATGCGGCTCATGCGGTCCATGCGGCTCATGTGGTCCATGCGGCCATGAGGCTCATGCAGCTAGGCTGCTGCTGCTGCCGCATGGAGGGATCCGCTGACTGTGCAGATTATAAGTCAGTTATGGAAAGGCTGAATCAATGCGATTAAATCAGATCCTATCTTTGTGGGATTTGAATTAATTTCATTCCTATCTTTGTGGGATTTGAATTAAATCTCGTTGCTATCTTTTGGGATTTGATTCAATCTTTCCATAACTGAAGAGGCGGCTAGGGTTTCCACCCTCTCTATAAATACTCTCTTCTGGCCTCCTTTGTGGTTACGACGAAAATACAAGTCAGAAAAGGAGAAGGAGAGAGAGAGTTGTCGCCATTGCTAGTCCAACAGAGGAGTCAGAACAGAGGTGACTTCGAGCGTTCCACAAGTTCTTCAAACTTGCTGGTTCCTGGAAGCAGATCGTGTGGGGCGAATCTTGCTTTGAGCAACGGTGTTTTGACACCCCAGCATTATTCTTATTCTCATCTCTCTCTAGATTATTGTAACTCGTTATGTCCCAATTGCAACACGTTTGCAAGGAAGAACGAGAGATCTTCTCTTCTCTATTTTCCTCCTCCATATTGTAATCGGGTTATTTGGTATTTGTATCTTCGTAGATCTTTGTTGCATCTGTTTTACCATCTTTGATCAAACCCCGGGACTAACAATCTCAAAGCAAGATCCGTGTAGATGGAAAACATTAATGCTTCGCTCCTCCAATCGGACTTCTGCAAGTTGGAAAAGTTCGATAGAGAGCACTATCAAGTCTGGAAGAGAAAGGTGTACCTAACTCTTCAACTAAAAGACGTTGATCATATTCTGTTGGAGGAAGAACCCTCTGTTCCAGACACTGGATCTAATGCCGCAATCAACGCGGCTACCAAACTCCAGGCCAAGTGGAGAAGGAAAAATAGCATCTGCAGGCTTCTCATCCTGAATGCTATGGAGGACTCCCTGGCAGAATCCTACTTAAAGAAGGAATTTGCCAGAGACATATGGGAGTCTGTGGAAAAACTGTATGAAGAAGACAAGAACATGACCAAAATGCTTGTGGTTGAAAAATATCACAAATTGCTCTTTGAGGACGAAAAGTCCATGTTACCACAGGTGAAGGAATTTCTGAAGCTGCGTCAGAAACTGGAAGACGAAGAGATGCCCCTTCCCGACAAGTTTGTCGTCGGAGGGATCGTCTCAAAACTTCCTGCTGGATGGAGTACCTTCTATGCAAGGATGCACAGAAAGAAGCTAGACATTAGCTTGGGAGATCTACTTCAAGAGATCCATGTTGAGGACGAGATGCGTTCCCAACAGAAGGTGGACACTCTGTCCAAACAGTTGGCTAAAGCCAATCTTGTGCAGACGAGAGATCCCAAGGGGAAGCAGGCGGCTTCTCATCCCAAGAAGAAGGACTTCACTAATCTGAAAGTGAAGGGTCCTTCATTCAAGCGACAGAAGACTAAGTCCCACGTGACTTGTTACAATTGTGGCAAGAAAGGCCACTACAAGAGTGAATGTAGATCTAAGCCTAAACAATCAGACAAATATGAGCCTAATAAGGTTTTATTAGTTTCTAACATTGTTGCTATGATCGGACAGGTCACAACTGTGGGGGTTGACTCTGACTGGTGGATAGATACTGGTGCGACTTGCCATGTCTGTTCTGGCAAGGAATGGTTCGTCACGTACCAGCCGATATCTGAGAAGGTTGTCATGGCGAACCAGGCCCAAGCTGAAGTTCTGGGGATCGGGACCTTGGAACTGAAACTCACTTCTGGGAACATACTGACGCTTCAAGGTGTGAAGCATGTTCCGGTGATTGCCAAGAACCTGATCTCTGGGAGCCTGCTCTGCAACGCAGGCTTGAGGATGGACATCAATGCTGGTCAGATGGTGATGTCCAAGAAACGAACATACTTCGGGAAGGCTTATCAAACCGAAGGAATGTTTAAAATTCAGCTTGTCAACCAGTTTGAAGACATTAATGCAGTTGCATTTTCTGATTATTCTCTTGAGTTGTGGCATAATAGACTAGGACATGTTCATTGTAAAAGAATTAACAAAATGTCTAGTCTAGGACTTATCTCCAAATGTGGGGGTAAGGTGGAGAAGTGTGAAGTGTGTTCTCATACGAAGATCACAAGGAAACCCTTTTATCGGGTCAATCGAAGCACAGATCTTCTGGAGTTGGTGCACTCCGATATCTGTGACTTCAAACATTTCTCCACGAAGGCCGGGATGAAGTATTTCATAACCATCATCGACGACTTCTCAAAATACGCATTCGTCTACTTGCTCAAGTCTAAAGACGAAGCCTTCGAGAAGTTCAGAGAGTTCAGGGCCGAAGCTGAACGGCAGACTGGACAACAACTCAAGAGGTTAAGAAGTGATCGAGGTGGGGAGTACAGGTCTCATGAATTCGCATCGTTCTGCAAAGAACATGGAATCATATGCGAGACTACTGCTCCATATTCTCCTCAATCCAACAGAGTAGCGGAGAGGAAGAACAAAACGTTGACAGAAATGATGAACTCAATGCTGCTAACCGCGGGTCTTCCTAAATGCTACTGGGGAGAAGCTGCATTGACGGCCACTTTTATTCTAAATAGAGTGCCATATGCAACTTCAGACGTAACTCCTCATGAACTCTGGTTCAATGTCAGACTAAACTTGGATGTCATTCGAGTGTGGTGGTGTCTGGCGTATGTGAAGCTCCCAGATCTGAAGATTCAGAAGCTAGGGACAAGGACTACGAAGGCGATCTTCTTGGGGTATGCCGAAAAGAGTGATGCTAGGAGATTCCTTGATATTGAGTCAAATCATATCATCAAATCTCGCGATGCTGAATACTTTGAAGACAAGTTTGCAAAAGACAAAAACATTGTTCTTTCGGACATTCCGAAAAATGATGTAGGTGCAAATGAGACTGAAATCTCATACGGGCCAGTAGTCCAAGAAGAAGCTGTTGTTGATGAAATAACTCTTGTACCAGAACTCGCAGAGCCGTCAGCTAAGCGAGCGAGGAGACCGAAAGACTTCGGAGATGACTTTGTCACCTATCATGTGGAAGCAGATCCGCTTACTTATAATAAGGCGATGAAGACCAGAGATGCTATCTTCTGGAAGGAGGCAGTGAATGACGAGTTTGACTCTATCACCTCCAATAACACATGGGTGTTGGTAGATCTACCTGAAGAAGAAAAGCCCATCGGATGTAAATGGATCTTCAAGAAGAAGAAGAAGGCAGATGGAACTATTGACAAGTTCAAGGCCAGGCTGGTAGCCAAGGGATTTTCTCAGAAACAGGGGATAGACTACTTTGACACGTACGCTCAAGTAGCTCGGATGACCACCATCAGGATGTTAATCGCTCTAGCAGCTATACATAAGTTGGTGATACATCAGATGGATGTAAAGACATCATTCCTGAATGGAGAGCTGACCGAAGAGATTTACATGCAACAGCCAGATGGATTTGTCGTCAAAGGCCTTGAAGACAAAGTCTGCAAGTTGGTGAAATCATTGTATGGTTTGAAGCAAGCTCCCAAGATGTGGCATAAGAAGTTTGACAAAGTTATTAGGTCAAACGGCTACAAAGTCAGCGAGACGGACAAATGTGTTTACACAAAGTTCGCTGATGGAAGAGGAGTCATCGTTTGTCTGTACGTGGACGACATGCTAATCCTAGGTACGTATATAAGCTGTGTCACAGAGACAAAGAAGTTCCTCTCAACCAAGTTCAGTATGAAGGACTTGGGGGATGCAGATGTCATCTTGGGCATAAAGATCATCCGGACAGACACTGGAGTAACGCTGTCACAATCTCACTACATTGAGAAGATGCTCACACGCTATGGGTATAAGGATCTTCCAGGGATCGATACGCCATACAGGTGTGATCAGAAGCTGAAGCCAAACTCAAGGGAAAGCGTCAGGCAGCTGGAGTATTCTAGCGTTATCGGAAGTTTGATGTACGCAACCACTGCCACAAGGCCTGACATAGCTTTTGCCGTGGGAATGATGAGTCGGTTCACAAGCAACCCAGGGGTTGAGCACTGGAAAGCTGTGAAGCTGGTGATGAGATATCTCAAAAAGACTCAGACATATGCACTGCACTACAACGGGTATCCGACAGTAGTGGAAGGCTTCAGTGATGCTAGATGGTGTTCAGAGGTGGAAAGCGAGAGATCCACAGGTGGATATGTCTTTTCCTTGGATGGAGCTGCTATATCGTGGAAGTCGAAGAAGCAGACTATACTCTCTCGTTCCTCCATGGAATCTGAATTCTATGCACTTGAAACTGCAGCAGATAAAGCAGAATGGCTTCGGGAGCTCATATATGATCTTCCAGTGGTTGGGGATCAGATACCGGTAATACCGATATACTTTGACAACCAGGCGACTGTGGCGATGGCATCAAATGACCTCTTTAACGGGAAGAAGAGGACTGTGCGGTTGAAGCACAGGGTAGTACACGATCTTATCAAAAGAGGTGTAATTGCAGTGATTGATGTTCGGAGTCAGGAGAACCTGGCAGATCCGTTCACAAAGGGCCTCAAGTGCCAGTTGGTTGATGACACAGCTTGTAAAATGAGCTTGAAGGCATTCTGATAGTATGTCTTTGTAATCCTACCATAAAGTTTTATGCTATTAGTTCAAAGAGAAATCTACTAGCCATCTAACTTTTGGTTCAAAGGAGGATTACTGACTGGAAAACTATCAGGTAACAGTGGGTACTTGTTCTCTGGAACATGGAAGGGATATGGACCCATAACCACTGTTGTCTACTATGTATTTTTTCTGCAAAAAAAACAGATCCTGTGGAAGGTTGGCTTAAACGCCTTAATGAGTTCTCAGGCAGAGTGAATGCCTGGTGTGCTTTACAGGAAGCACGGTAGAGCAGCACTACAAGGAGTGAAACTCCATGCTACAGTGGGATGACTCCACCATGAGGTTCCCAGATAGGGGTAATGCCTCGGCTTTGTAAGCCAAGTCATAGCGGCGTAGCACCGCAAATAGGCAGGTAGCCTAATGCTGTATGACGTAATTAAAGAGTTGTAGACAGCACTACAAAGGGGAGGATGGCCCCATGTTACAGTGGCACGACACCACGATGAGGTACCCAGGTAGGGGTAAAGCCTCGGCATTGCAAGCCATGTCGTTGCGGCGTAACACCGCAAGGAAGCCTTAGGCATCATGCTGGGTAGTTTGGCACTACAAAGAGGCTTGTGACCTCATGATACAGTAGTATGACACTACGATGAGGTTCCCAGGTAGGGGTAATGCCTCGGCTTCAGGCCATGTCATAGCGGCGTAGCACCGCAAGGAAGCGCAAGACTTCATGTCATATCTCTTTAATAAAGAACTCACCTATAGTGTATTGAAAGAGATATCAAGCCGTCTCTTGAGGGTAAACTTATAGACGTCCATAATTATACACTGAAACCAGGCTAGCACAGGACCTTTAATGTGCAGCCAGAAGCACACGTAACTACACTTTGTGAGTGGAAAGAATTACAATTGTGGTGCAGAATTCAAGACGTAGTCCATTCTTGTATCACATTGTTATTTAACCCATGCGGGAAGATTCAAGTCGTCAGCGACATCTATCCTAATGCAAAATGGACAGTTACTGTGGGGAACGCTCAACCCTGGACACATATATATGTTGTGATATGTGGGGGATTGTTGGTGCTTTCTTTACATGGAGAGAGCTTGCTCTCAACATGCCTTGTAAATTTTAGTCCCACATCGAAAATGCACCATGAGTTATCTCAACATATATACTTGGGTGTGTTGTTGAGAGATGCACATGGGGTGGTGACCCTAAGGAGGGAACCATGTGGATGATTTTACTAGGAGGTAAGAATAAGGCTCCAAGGATTAAGCATTAATGTTTTTGTCATTCTCTTGGATTAATTTCATTTGGAGCCAAGTCCCAAAGGGGCTTAGCGACTCGGACTCGGACTCGGGCTCATGGGCTCATGAGGCGTAATGTGGCATTTTGTTGGCGCACTTTGCACTTAGCACGTCAGCAGTCATGCGGTCTTTATGCGGCTCATATGCGGCCATGCGGTCTTATGCGGCATGCAGCTCATATGCGGCCTCATGCGGCTCATGCGGCCATGTGGCTCATGCGGCCATGCGGTCCATGCGGCACATGCGGTCCATGCGGCTCATGCGGCTCATGCGGCCCATGCGGTCCATGCGGCTCATGTGATCCATGCGGCCATGAGGCTCATGCGGCACATGCGGCTCATGCGGCACATGCGGTCCATGCGGCTCATGCGACCCATGCGGTCCATGCGGCTCATGTGGTCCATGCGGCCATGAGGCTCATGTGGCTAGGCTGCTGCTGCTGCCGCATGGAGAGATCCGCTGACTGTGCAGATTACAAGTCAGTTATGGAAAGGCTGAATTAATGCGATTAAATCAGATCCTATCTTTGTGAAATTTGAATTAATTTTGTTCCTATCTTTGTGGGATTTGAATTAAATCTCGTAGCTATCTTTTGCGATTTGATTCAATCTTTCCATAACTGAAGAGGCGGCTAGGGTTTCCACCCTCTCTATAAATACGCTCTTCTGGCCTCCTTTGTGGTTACGACGAAAATACAAGTCAGAAAAGGAGAAGGAGAGAGAGAGTTGCTGCCGCCATTGCTAGTCCATCCGAGGAGTCAGAACTGAGGTGACTTCGAGCGTTCCACAAGCAATGTTGTAAAAAGCGCTAGGCAGACTCGGTGCGGCGGAGGTCCGCCTATAGACGCCGCCTAGAAATTTTTTTTTTTTTTTGAAATGTTTGAAATTTTGAATTTTAAAATTTGAAATTTGAAATTTTAATGTTTTAAAATCCAAATACTATCTTAAAACCCAAACAAATATACAAAATACAACTAAGAATAAACAAAATAAAAAAAATCAAAAAGAAATCAAAAAATTCAAAAAACAAGCCGCCTAGGGGCGCCTAGGCCCGCCTAGGGGGGCCTAGGGCCTGCCTAGCCGCCTAGCCCACCGCCTAGGTGGTTTTCGGTGCGGTGGGCGGACGCCTAGGCCGATTTTTAGAACAATGTCCACAAGTTCTTCAAACTTGCTGGTTCCTGGAAGCAGATCGTATGGGACGAATCTTGCTTTGAGCAACGGTGCTTTGACACCCCAGCATTGTTCTTCTTCTCATCTCTCTCTAGATTATTGTAACTCGTTCTGTCCCAATTGCAACACGTTTGCAAGGAAGAACGAGAGATCTTCTCTTCTCTATTTTCCTCCTCCATATTGTAATCGGGTTATTTGGTATTTGTATCTTCGTAGATCTTTGTTGCATCTGTTTTACCATCTTTGATCAAGCTCCGGGACTAACATTTTTGAGGTCACTTCTAGTTCAATAATTATAAGTAGATAGTGTTCATTGAGATGCCCCTTGTTTATCAATATATGAGCCAATGTCATGAGTAAGAGTAAAATATGAACAAAAAGCTCCAGTAGGAGCTGACCTTCCTGGTCATATAAATGATATAGGCATGACAATGCCAGAAAAGTTTTATATAGGGAAAAGTAAAATAATATACCACTTGAGGTTATTCTATACCATACCTCGGAATTAGGAGCGCCCTTTGAAACAACCTTCATCTGGGACTCTTCTGTTGGGACTTTCTTGAGAAAACTGAATGACTTAGGTGGAAAATTGATTGTCTGAGTATTATGACCATTTGCTGAGTTGCCTAAGTTTATGTTGTGCTAAATCTAATTTTGGAAGCATTGGACATGAAGAACGGTCTTTCCTACCTTCTGAATACTTGCCTCGCACTGCCTGAGATTTCTGAAAGGAAAGAAAATTTTATATCACGTCAAATCAAAACATGTTTCCACAAGATTACCAGAATAATTACTCAGGAAGTCTAATTTGATTGATGGAATAATTTGAATAACTAGGTTATGAACCATATCCACAAAATTGAGAAATAAATCAAAGAGACATGGCCTAACAAGACATTAAACTAACACAACAAAATAAAATAACAGGCAGACTTCCTTCCTATGTTCCACCAAGGGGTGATAGACCGAAATTTGAAATACAAACTACAAAAGCACATCATTGCATCTATAGTTTTATAATAAATAACAAATATGTCTAGTTTGCCATAGAGATGCTTATTATGATATAGAGATCAAGTTAGATCTAAACATATGTTAAGATATAATTGTATTAGAAACTTCCAGGTAGGCGATCTCCCAACTACTGCTATAGTACTTTAAAGAGGTAAAATTTTCATTTATCAATTAAACTACAAAACCACATGTTTGCAACTTTACTTTGGCCACTAGTTCGTCAATTGAGTGTCCAAAGAGAAGTATAGCACATGAATGGTCCATGTTCCATCTGATTTTAGCAGGAAATATCAAACCAGAAGACAAAATAATGAATGTGCTTGGAAAGAGACTAGCAGTACAAGGATAGGAGATTGACCACAATAAATAAAAAAGAAGTTTCAGAACAAAAAACATGCAGCCAGGAAAAGTCAATATTTTAGAAGAAAAAAAGAACCCTTAGCATGAAACAAAGTTTTGGCTTACTCTTCACAAAAAAGAATATTTACGGTGAAAGTGACCTTATGTAATGTCATTCTACAACAAATTTCTCATCCAATAACAATGAAAATTACCATTTTTCAAGAAATTGCATACATTTTCCACGCACCAAATAAGATCTAATAATGTGTATTCATATAATTTTCACTAAGAGACGAAAAGAAATAAGCAACAAATGACAATTAAAAATTTGTTTACAAGCATTCTAGAACACTACTAACCTAGGAAAATAAGTATGGAATTGGGTATACAAAATAAAAACATAACCAAAGAGATCAACATGCTAACCAAAATTATTTAATTATCAAGATTTAAAGTTCTAATTAAAGGGCTCAACCTAAACTGGAAAAAAAAAGTTGTCCAAAATTACACTAGAAAAAACTCTAGGTATGCCAATAGAAAAATAATCAAATACAAACTAAATTAATCCAACTTATAACAATAATACAAGAAGTAATAGAAATTTACTCGAAAAGGAAAATATAATCAAACTAAAATTTGAAATTAACATTTCACGAAGCATCATATACTGCCATTAATATCTAATCCTCCACAAATTTAACGTAAAGCAGAAGGCCCGAATCTGACATCTACAATCCAAGTTTCATGTCTGTATCGTGTCAGACACATATTTGACTCACCATGACACACAACAATTGGTGTCATGTCCATGTCGCCATGTCTGTATCATGCTGTTTCATGCACGAATCTGACATCTACAATCCAAGTTTCATGACTGTATCTACTCTGTTTAAACGCCCCTAACTGGATTTGGCGGTCCCATTGAAACCCTCTTACAAAATGACTACTAGGGACTAGGAACAAGTCCCTATCGCAGGGAAGATGTAATGAAACCAATAATGCTACGGATGCAGGGAAAAACATTTTTCTAGTAAACCAAACAAGATTAGAGGAGAGACTGTTACTCATATATTCAAGAAACCTGAAAATACCGATGCATGAGTCTACTAGCTATATAGCCAACAAATTTAAGACATCTGAACCCAGATTAAACATATGTAAGCAAATATGTGCAACTGAACCATCAAAAGACCACAATATAGAACAAGGAAAAGCATGGGAAAAGAAACTCACAGAAAGAGGAGTGTTATATTGCTGTCCCAAGGAATCCCCTCCAGACACCATTTGAACACCTGGAGTCGCATGAATAAATGCTGGGGATACTGGGCCACCTTCCCAGGATGCTGGATTGACTGATATAAAGCCAGTGACAAAGTTTGAATGTTGTTCAGCAATTTTAACTGCAGCAGCAGTATAATCACCCTTGGCAAGGGTACCAGAATAACTCATTTCTGCCAGCAAGAGCAGTCCCCTACCTCGAGGTAAACCCTGCGTATACAATAAAATCTGAATCGAAGAAACAGAGAGTCTGATCAAGATAACTTTATTGTACAATCATCAATCTGTAATCAGTTTAAAAACCTTCAACTTGAGACCATCTACAATTCCAGGTCCAGGAATTATGTGTGCAGTAACAATATCTGCCTAATCCAATATGTGAAAGATGCCTCTGAAAATAGTGAAGGAAGAAACCTATTGTTATCATCTGAGATGCTCATTATTAGTAGTCAAAACTTCAATAACACATCAGCTGTAAGACATGGCTGTATCTTACCCTTCATATTGCATGGTTACTTTGTTTCCAATGTCAGCAAACTTACGGTCTTCAAAGATTAGAAAGTTGTGCCTATCTGCGATCTTCAGTAAAAATATAGTCGGTTAAGTTATAAATAAAATTTGACCATGTGCATATTTAGTATTAAAGTTACTCCAAGCACTTACAAAAAAAAAACTCAGGGAAAACTACAAGCTTAGAATCACTTTACAGCCTAACAACATAAACATATCATAGGAAAAAAAATGCCACAATTGACTTTACATATCAGACATGCCACAATGTCTGCCAGTGCCTGGCAACAATGTTGTAATGCAAACAAGTGGGATCTATGTCACTGTTTGGTTGTAATGCAAACAATGTTGTAATGCAAACAAGTGAGAAATTATACCAAAAAATTAAATTATCCTCAACAAACATATCAAATGCCAACTTATAACTCGCATTGATCAAATATTCTACATTAAAATCTGCAACGAAGTCTACACCCGTCAAATTTTACCTAAAGCCGCAATATTTTTAGACTAGCAGGCCCCTGAAATTGAAACTTTTATCTCAAAAACCGCCACCTTAAACCCAAAAAAAAATTGAAACTTTCGCTCAAAAACCACCCTCTGACACCTAATCAAACACCAAATAAAAAAAATAAAATTATATTCACACCATCAAAATATTATTAAACCACAAAACCCTTAAAAATTGCAACTTTATCTAAAAAAAATCACCATCTCAAAACTAAAAATGGCAACTTTAGCTCAAACCACCTTCTTAATCGTAAAGATTACAACTTTAAAACAAAATAACACCATATTAAACCCAAAATTGGTATCTAAGTAACTACAGGTAAAAATCAATACTAAAGCCTAAATAAAATGAAAAAAAAAACCAAAAAATATGGGGGGAATTATACCTCAATGCTAAATATATACGATCCGAGTCCAAATTTCCTCCGAAAGCTTACTTTCCCCTTTAACAATTCTTTATAAGTTCCAGACGCTAAACTAATACTATCCATTGTGCAAACAAGCATTCCATTGAAACTAATTGGTTCAATGAATTTTTTGTATCAAAAATAAACTGAAAATATCCATTTCTCTGTTATAGGTTGGTGACAATCACAAGCTAGCTTTTATGGGGAAAGGGAGGCGGAAGACCTATTTTTTATTCAGTGGTTCAACTTTGGTGGTGAAATTAAGCTGCCCAATGTTTGTGTGTATATGATAAAGATGATAACATTAAACCCACTGAAACCCTAGAAGTCGATCGAATCGACCAAGGAACCCTAATACAATCAAGGACATATGAATCATTGCAAAGGCTTCATTGCCTCTCCGGAATCTTCGGAGCATATGACTTGTATAGAAGCCAAAAGAGTTCTTTCTAAACAAAATCAAGCAGAAGAAGAAAAAATAGAGAAATTACACCATTTCCTTAGGATGTATAGATCAACAAACATGTTCTCTCTTGACGACCCTCTCCATCAGCCGACCTCCGCTGACCATCCCACTGACGTTGTGCAGAATGGATATCTCTTGCTTTCTAGTAGGTATGATACGGAGAGAGTGCAAGATTCCCTAGACGTTATGCAAAACATATGAAGTAAACGAAAGAAAAAAATAGTCTTAACAATATGAATATGTAGAGGAAGAGAGAATGCATGAATACCTCCATTTTATTTGCAAAGTAGTTGATTATGGTAGGAATTCCTCTGTTTCCCACATAAACTGATGCATTGACATTTAAATTCTTGAAGCGAACTTCGATTGTGGGGTTGTCAATACATACACTGTATGTTAGTCCCGGGGCTTGATCAAAGATGAAAAACAGATGCAATCGAGATCTGAGATGTCACACAAAACTTTGCAGTGATCAAACTCAAGATCTACGATGGCACAATAAATCAAATAGCCAAATTACAATCTGAAGGAGGGAAAAAGAGAAGAGAAGATCTCTCGTTCTTCCTTGCAAACGTGTTGCAATTGGGATAGAACGAGTTACAATAAAACTAGAGAGAGATAAGAAGAAGAACAATGCTGGGGTGTCAAAAACACCGTTGCTCAAAGCAAGATTCGTCCCACACGATCTGCTTCCAGAAACCAGCAAGTTGAAGAACTTGTGGAACGCTCGAAGTCACCTCTGTTCAGACTCCTCGGATGGACTTGCAATGGCGGCAGCAACTTTCTCTCTCTTTCTCCTTTTCTGACTTGTAATTTCGTAGTAGTCACAAAGGAGGCCGGAAGAGAGTATATATAGAGAGAGGGTGAAAACCCTAGCCGCCTCTTCAGTTATGGAAAGATTGAATCAAATCCCAAAAGATAGCAACGAGCCGCATAAAGACCGCATGACTGCTGACGTGCTAAGTGCAAAGTGCGCCAACAAAACGCCACATTACGCCTCATGAGCCCATGAGCCCGAGTCCGAGTCGCTAAGCCCCTTTGGGGCTTAGCTCCAAATGGAATTAATCCAAGAGAATGACAAAAGCATTAATGCTTAATCCTTGGAGCCTTATTCTTACCTCCTTGTAAAATCACCCACATGGTTCCCTCCTTAGGGTCACCACCCCATGTGCATCTCTCAACAACACACCCAAGTATATATGTTGAGATAACTCATGGTGCATTTCCGATGTGGGACTAAAATTTACAAGGCATGTTGAGAGCAAGCTCTCTCCATGTAAAGAAAGCACCAACAATCTCCCACATATCACAACATATATATGTGTCCAGGGTTGAGCGTTCCCCACAGTAACTGTCCATTTTGCATTAGGATAGATGTCGCTGACGACTTGAATCTTCCCGCATGGGTTAAATAACAGTGTGATACAAGAATGGACTACGCCTTGAATTCTGCACCACAATTGTAATTCTTTCCACTCACAAAGTGTAGTTACGTGTGCTTCTGGCTGCACATTAAAGGCCCTGTGCCAGCCTGGTTTCAGTGTATAATTTTGGGCGTCTACAAGTTTACCCTCAAGAGACGGCCTGATATCTCTTTTCATACACTATAGGTGAGTTCTTTATTAAAGAGATATGGCATGAAACCTTGCGCTTCCTTGCGGTGCTACGCCGCTATGACATGGCCTGAAGTCGAGGCATTACCCCTACCTGGGAACCTCATCGTAGTGTCATACTACTGTAGCATGAGGTCACAAGCCTCTTTGTATTGCCAAACTACCCAGCATGAAGCCTAAGGCTTCCTTGCGGTGTTACGCCGCAACGACATGGCTTGCAATGCCGAGGCTTTACCCCTACCTGGGTACCTCATCGTGGTGTCGTGCCACTGTAACATGGGGCCATCCTCCCCTTTGTAGTGCTGTCTACAACTCTTTAATTACGTCATACAGCATTAGGCTACCTGCCTATTTGCGGTGCTACGCCGCTGTGACTTGGCTTGCAAAGTCGAGGCATTACCCCTACCTGGGAACCTCATGGTGGAGTCACCCCACTGTAGCATGGAGTTTCACTCCTTGTAGTGCTGCTCTACCGTGCTTCCTGTAAAGCACACTAGGCATTCACTCTGCCTGAGAACTCATTAAGACGTTTAAGCCAACCTTCCACAGGATCAGTTTTTTTCGCAGAAAAAATATATAGTAGACAACAGTGGTTATGGGTCCGTATCCCTTCCATGTTCCAGAGAACAAGTACCCACTGCTACCTGATAGTTTCCCAGTCAGTGATCCTCCTTTGAACCAAAAGTTAGATGCCTAGTAGATTTCTCTTTGAACTAATAGCATAAAACTTTATGGTAGGATTACAAAGACACACTATTAGAATGCCTTCAAGCCCATTTTACAAGCTGTGTCATCGACCAACTGGCGCTTGAGGCCTTTGTGAACGGATCTGCCAGGTTCTCCTGACTCCGAACATCAATCACTGCAATTACACCTCTTTTGATAAGATCGTGTACTGCCCTGTGCTTCAACCCCACAGTCCTCTTCTTCCCGTTGAAAAGGTCATTTGATGCCACCGCCGCAGTCGCCTGGTTGTCACAGTATATCGGTATCGTCGGTATCTGAGCCCCAACCTCTAGAAGATCATACATGAGCTCCCGAAGCCATTCTGCTTCATCTGCTGCAGTTTCAAGTGCATAGAATTCAGATTCCATGGAGGAACGAAAGAGTATAGTCTGCTTCTTCGACTTCCACGATATCGCAGCTCCACCCAAGGAAAAGACATATCCACCTGTGGATCTCTCGCTTTCTACCTCTGAACACAAGCTAGCATCACTGAAGCCTTCCACTACTGTCGGATACCCGTTGTAGTGCAGTACATATGTCTGAGTTTTCTTGAGATATCTCATCACCCGCTTCATAACTTTCCAGTGCTCAACCCCTGGGTTGCTTGTGAACCGACTCAGCATTTCCATGGCGAAAGCTATGTCAGGCCTTGTTGCAGTGGTTGCGTACATCAAACTTCTGATAACGCTAGAATACTCCAGCTGCCTGACGCTTTCCCTTGAATTTGGCTTCAGCTTCTGATCACACCTGTATGGCGTATCGATCCCTGGAAGATCCTTATACCCATAGCGTGTGAGCATCTTCTCAATGTAGTGAGATTGTGACAGTGCTACTCCAGTGTCTGTCCGGATGATCTTAATGCCCAAGATGACATCTGCATCCCCCAAGTCCTTCATACTGAACTTGGTTGAGAGGAACTTCTTTGTCTCTGTGACACAGCCTATATCCCTACCTAGGATTAGCATGTCGTCCACGTACAGACAAACGATGACTCCTCTTCCATCAGCGAACTTTGTGTAAACACATTTGTCTGTCTCGCTGTCACGCCCCAGTACCAAAATACGGGGACGGACGTAGGCCAGCTACACCGTATAAGGTACGAATACGCTATACGGCGATGACGGCTGTCAAGTCTTGCTGGGTATCCTAGCATACAATCAATCTATGGCCTAAATCCGATCTCATGTCCCCAGGCAAGTCACAATGAAACAACATCAAGAGAGATAATCATATGGAAAGCAGGAAATACCCAGATAAAAATCTGGAATCTACAGTACAGGATAATAATGTAGACAAGTATACCTTCCCACAGTTTCCAGCATGGTCTGGAACTGAAGCACACCCTCCAAGTCAAGTCTGGAAGATCCACCGGGTCGGTCTCAGACAATCTGGGAACAATCCAGGGTTGGTCAGGCCAACCGCAGCAAGTACCAGAAAGGAAGGCTCAAGGACGGGCGAAGAAAACCAGCAGGATAAAATATGACAAGAATAACATCTAAAAACAGTAAATAAAGGTAAGGGATCGTGCGGTACCAACGCACGATAACAATCCACAAGTATAGTACAGCTAACACAATCACAACCTCCCTAGCATCCACTAATCCCTGCATTGCCAACTGGAATCAATAACAGCCGGCTAGCAGGCAACAAGCCAAACAACACAGAAGGACAAGCGGCCACACAATGCCTACGGCTTGCTATTATTAGCTAACTAGGGTTATCACATGCCTAATTACTAACAAGATGCAGTTGAGGTATTCCTATAGCCACAAGCCCTGTAGACTATCCAGGTTATCCAGGACGAATGTATAATATATAGTGGGTACATCGTCCGGGAGACAAATGTACCCTAATAGCTAGCTGGAGGGGTGCAACACATGACAGTATGCTGGAAATGTGCCCTACTCGACGGCAGGCTACAAATCCCATGAGCGCCCAGATAACGGGATTGCCTGTAGCCGGAATACCTCGATCTATATGAGCTACTTGATCAATCTAGTTGTTAACCTAGTCAGATTCATTATGGATCCCTGACCGTGGTACTCAGGGATCCATGTCCTAGACATGATGCAAGACAAGACTGAACTGGTGGCTTATACAAGCATAATCAAGAGAAATCAACCACGGTGTCAAGACGGGGTCATGCCTAGCAAGTCAGGACTGGCTGTCGCAACAGCGGTCAAGAGTAAACATGTCATGCCAAGAGTACTAGTTAGGAGTGCGCCACCACGGGCCACTATCAAGAATCAAGAGTATACATGCCAAGTTTACTGTCAAGTCCAGAGTGCTAGTCAGGAGTGCACCACCACGGGCCACTACCAGGAATCAAGTCAGGTCCAGGTCATCGTGTAATACCAGGAACAGGGTCAAATCTATCAATCACCATAAGTCATCTACTCAAATCATGGCATGGATATCAAATCGGGTGCAAGATCGAATCTCTACCACAATAGCACCTCAAGTACACATGGAAGCTTACAGCTAAAATCATCGAGTCAGTCTATCCACCAGATCCATCTATCCAGACTCTTCCCTCCACAATAGAAATCAGATCAAAAGGTACAATCAACAGATACTACGCTAATCCCCATAAAATGGTAGATCCTCCAACTCACAAAGATTCTCCAAACCAATGATCACACGCTATCCTGAAACAAGCCTCACAATTCTCAAGACATAACAATCAACCAGGTTTTTGGGCGTTTGGGAAGTCGGGTAAAATCCTATAAGGATACACCTCGATACTCCTCTCATTCAATGGAACATCCACTCGATCATCAAATCCAGGAAATCCACCTAATTCTACCAGAATCACCCTCTCAAGATCATCTCTCCCTTTAGAACCAATCCTCGAATATACCCAAGGTCACAATCCCGACACATAGGTCAATAGTCAACACTACCCAAATAGACTAGAACACCACCTAGAAGGAAAGCCGTGGGTCAGGTATAATAAATAGTATCGCCGAATAAAGGCAAGGATTGTATGAACCACTCTGGATCAGGTCCACAACCCTTAAACCAAACAAGGACCAGGGTTACAGATCGTCACCCGAGTAGAACTGCGCTCCTTACCCTCCCGACGGACAAGACAAGTCAGGAGCTAGGCGACTAAACTAGTCTGGAGTTTACCTAGCAGGTAACAGGATCCGGCATACCCTACCGAGACGAACATACAAGAGTCCAGTCCAGCAAACCAAAGGAATGGTTCTGCCCAATCCTTCGAACCAAATTCCCAGTCGGAAATTCTGGAAAAATCCGGCAGAGTCTCCTCTATATTCTGGACGGGAGCTCCCAGCAAATTGGGGCTAAAACCACTCGGCGCAACCCGCCGCAGAATCGCAGACTGAGAACACTAAGTCTCAGCTACCAGCAGCACTACGATGCGTACTGGGAACAAGTCGATAGCCGAGAACACTAAGTCTCGGCCTCCAGTAGCACTACGATGCGTACTGGAAATCAATCGAACCCGAGACCACTAAGTCCCGGCCTCCAGCAGCGCTACAATGCGTACTGGGCGCCAAGCCAACATGCATAATATAAAACAACCGCCTCGCAGGGCGCACTACAACACATGTCCATGAATCTAACCCACGTACAATCAATCACAGCCTCAAGTAAGGTCAGCCAAAGCCGCTACCCGACCGCGAGTCGGACACGGGGCATATGGGGACAATCCATACATGTGAGTCGTGCTCGTGTCCTCGGAGGTGTGGATGACCCATCCGAGTTGTCCGATACGGTCTATCCCGGTATCGGGCCAAACTATCCTAAGTTACCATGGCAGTTCTACTGCTAAGCTACACTAATCATGATTATACATTTATAATAAATTAAATACAATAAAATACTGGAGAGATGGCAAGAGCCGTCAATGAGCAAGGGATACTTGCCTAGAGGGCTCGGCTAGGTAAGCAAGTCTTCGGCAGTCGCGATCCAAGGTGGCACGCCAATCGAGGTCCTCAGAACACACAATAAACAATCATTAGTACCAACAATAAAATAATAAAAGAAATCACAGGGGATGGCAGGAGGCTATACTGTGTGGGTCCCGCAAGCAGTGCCGGGATCTGGCATGAAAACCGAGGTACGCGGATCGATACGGGCACGCAAACCGAGACGCGTACGTATATCGAGACGCACACGAGAATCGAGGTAGCACGAATATCGAGACGAGTGGAAAAAACGTGCACGTAAATCGAGACATGCACGTAGATCGAGAAATCACGAATATCGAAATGGCGCACGAATTACGCGACACGTAAATCGAGGCGAGCACGTAAATCGAGACGACCCAAAGTCCAAGGAGCACGTAAATCAATATGACACACAAATCGATGTATGCACGTAAATCGATGCAGTACGGAGTCCAATACGGCATGCAAGCCGAGGCGGCATGCAAATCGATGAGTGCACGCAAATCGGTATGGCACAAAAATCAAGAAAGGCACAAAGGCCGAGGTAAGAAAAACGAGGCGGTGTGCAAACCGATATGGCACGGTGCCCAAGGCAGCGCGGGGCTCGAGGCGTCCCGCTGCCCAAGGCAGCACGTAGACCGAGGAGGCACGCAAATCGAGGCACACACAAACCAAGGTGCACAAAACGAGGTACACGCGGACCGAGCAGCGCACTGCTCGAGGCAGCACGCGCACCGAGGCACGTGGCCCGAGGAGCACACGGCTCGAGAATGGCACGCGGCCCGGGGGGCTCGCTGTTCGAGCAGCGCGGGGCCCAAGGGCGTCTCGCTGCTCGAGGCTCGCACTGTCCCCGAGCACGACGACCGGTGGAAAGGGATGAGGGTGGCGGAGGAGTCGGGGGGTCCTGGCGGGGCTCAGCTAGGTGGTCGGCTCCGACGGAGGGGAGGTCAGAGAGAGAGGAGAGCGGTGGTGGTGGCAGTTGCCAGAAGTGGTGGAGTCGGGATGGAGGTCGATGGCGGTGGCTGTCAAGACGGTGGAAGTGGTGGAGGAGACGACGACAAGGTGGAGGCGGCGGCGCCCGGAGATGGAGGGAGGCAGTGGTGGTGGCTGGAGGCGGGGCCAGCTGTGGTGGCTGGAGGAGGAGACGACGACGAGGTGGTGGTCGCCGGGAGTGGTGGTGGCCACGACGGAGCTGGCCAGGCGAGACGCAGGGGATAGATGGAGAGGGAGCTCGAGGGAGAGAGGGGTTGGTGGAGGAGATGGCGGCGAGGGTGGTGGTCGCGGCGGAGAAGGTTGGGAAGGAGAGGGAGGCCGGGAGAGAGGGGATCGGGAGGAGAGAGGGAGAGCAGAGAGAGGGGTTCAGAGAGAGGGATTTTGGGGGAGGGGAGGCTTCTCCAGGAAGGAGAGAGTGAGAGAGAAAAGAGAGAGGGTGGGGGGTAGGTAAGGATATTTTGGGAGGGGTAGATTAGGAACAACAAATAAATGGTAACCATAATAATAATAGGGAAAATTTACCTCCAATTAAAATAATAAAAATTTTAAAAACATCCCAAAATTAAATCCTCCAAATACAGAAATACAGTCAAATACATGCTTTAAAATAGGAATATTAAACTCGCTGACTCTGTAGCCGTTTGACCTAATAACTTTGTCAAACTTCTCATGCCACATCTTGGGAGCTTGCTTCAAACCATACAATGATTTTACCAACTTGCAGACTTTGTCTTCAAGACCTTTGACGACAAATCCATCTGGCTGTTGCATGTAAATCTCCTCGGTCAGCTCTCCATTCAGAAATGATGTCTTTACATCCATCTGATGTATCACCAACTTATGTATAGCTGCTAGAGCGATTAACATCCTGATGGTGGTCATCCGAGCTACTGGAGCGTACGTGTCAAAGTAGTCTATCCCCTGTTTCTGAGAAAATCCCTTGGCTACCAGCCTGGCCTTGAACTTGTTAATAGTTCCATCTGCCTTCATCTTCTTCTTGAAGATCCATTTACATCCGATGGGCTTTTCTCCTTCAGGTAGATCTACCAACACCCATGTGTTATTGGAGGTGATTGAGTCAAACTCGTCATTCACTGCCTCCTTCCAGAAGATAGCATCTCTGGTCTTCATCGCCTCATCATAGGTAAGCGGATCTGCTTCCACATGATAGGTGACAAAGTCATCTCCGAAATCTTTCGGTCTCCTCGCTCGCTTAGCTGACGGCTCTGCGAGTTCTGGTTCAAGAGTTGTTTTCTCAACAACAGCTTCTTCTTGGACTACTGGCCCATATGAGATTTTAGTCTCATTTGCACCTACATCATTTTCCGGAATGTCCGAAAGAACAATGTTTTTGTCTTTTGCAAACTTGTCTTCAAAGTATTCAGCATCGCGAGATTCGATGATATGATTTGACTCAATATCAAGAAATCTTCTAGCATCACTCTTCTCGGCATACCCCAAGAAGATCGCCTTCGTAGTCTTTGTCCCTAGCTTCTGTATCTTCAGATCTGGGAGCTTCACATACGCCAGACACCCCCACACTCGAATGACATTCAAGTTTGGTCTGACTTTGAACCAGAGTTCATGAGGAGTTACGTCCGAAGTTGCATATGACACTCTATTTAGAATGAATGTGGCCGTTAATACAGCTTCTCCCCAGTAGCATTTTGGAAGACCTGCAGTAAGCAGCATAGAATTCATCATTTCTGTTAATGTTCGGTTCTTTCTCTCTGCTACTCCGTTGGATTGAGGAGAATATGGAGCAGTAGTCTCGCATATGATTCCATGTTCTTTACAGAACAATGCGAATTCATGAGACCTGTACTCTCCACCTCGATCACTCCTTAACCTCTTGAGTTGTTGTCCCGTCTGCCGTTCAGCTTCGGCCCTGAACTCTCTGAACTTCTCGAAAGCTTCGTCTTTAGACTTGAGTAAGTAGACGAACGCGTATTTTGAGAAGTCGTCGATGAAGGTTATGAAATACTTCATCCCGGCCTTCGTGGAGAAATGTTTGAAGTCACAGATATCGGAGTGCACCAACTCCAGAAGATCTGTGCTTCGATTGACCCGATGAAAGGGTTTCCTTGTGATCTTCGTCTGAGCACACACTTCACACTTCTCCACCTTACCCCCACATTTGGAGATAAGTCCTAGACTAGACATTTTGTTAATTCTTTTACAATGAACATGTCCTAGTCTATTATGCCACAACTCAAGAGAATAATCAAAAAAAGCAACTGCATTAATGTCTTCAAACTGGTTGACAAGCTGAATTTTAAACATTCTTTCGGTTTGATAAGCCTTCCCGAAGTATGTTCCTTTCTTGGACATCACCATCTGACCAGCATTGATGTCCATCCTCAAGCCTACGTTGCAGGGCAGGCTTCCAGAGATCAGGTTCTTGGCAATCGTCGGAACATGCTTCACACCTTGAAGCGTCAGAGTGTTCCCAGAAGTGAGTTTCAGTTCCATGGTCCCGATCCCCAGAACTTCAGCTTGGGCCTGGTTCGCCATGACAACCTTCTCAGATATCGGCTGGTACGTGACGAACCATTCCTTGCCAGAACAGACATGGCAAGTCGTACCAGTGTCTATCCACCAGTCAGAGTCAACCCCCACATTTGTGACCTGTGCGATCATAGCAACAAAGTTAGAAACCAATGAAACATTATTAGGCTCACCTTTCTCTAATTGTTTAGGCTTAGATCTGCATTCACTCTTGTAGTGGCCTTTCTTGCCATAATTGTAACAAGTCACGTGGGACTTAGTCTTCTGTTGCTTGAATGAAGGACCCTTCACTTTTAGATTAGTGAAGTCCTTCTTCTTGGGATGAGAAGCCGTCTGCTTCCCCTTGAGATCTCTCGTCTGCACAAGATTGGCTTTAGCCAACTGTTTGGACAGAGTGTCCACCTTCTGTTGGGAAGGCATCTCGTCCTCAACATGGATCTCTTGCAGTAGATCTTCCAAGCTAATGTCTAGCTTCTTTCTGTGCATCCTTGCATAGAAGGTACTCCATCCAGCAGGAAGTTTTGAGACGATCCCTCCGACGACAAACTTGTCGGGAAGGGGCATCTCTTCGTCTTCCAGTTTCTGACGCAGCTTCAGAAATTCCTTCACCTGTGGCAGCATGAACTTTTCATCCTCAAAGAGCAATTTGTGATATTTTTCAACCACAAACATTTTGCTCATGTTCTTGTCTTCTTCATACAGATTTTCCACAGACTCACATATGTCTCTGGCAAGTTCCTTCTTCGAGTAGGATTCTGCCAGAGAGTCCTCCATAGCATTCAGGATGAGAAGCCTGCAGATGTTATTTTCCCTTCTCCACTTGGCCTGGAGTTTGGTAGCCGCGTTGATTGCGGCAGTAGATCCAGTGTCTGGAACAGAGGGTTCTTCCTCTAACAGAACATGATCAACGTCTTTCAGTTGAAGAGTCAGGTAAACCTTTCTCTTCCAGACTTGATAGTGCTCTCCATCGAACTTTTCCAACTTGCAGAAGTCCGATTGGAGGAGCCAAGCATTAATGTTTTTCATCTACATGGATCTTGCTTTGAGATTGTTAGTCCCGGGGCTTGATCAAAGATGAAAAACAGATGCAATCGAGATCTGAGATGTCACACAAAACTTTGCAGTGATCAAACTCAAGATCTACGATGGTACAATAAATCAAATAGCCAAATTATAATCTGAAGGAGGGAAAAAGAGAAGAGAAGATCTCTCGTTCTTCCTTGCAAACGTGTTGCAATTAGGACAGAACGAGTTACAATAAAACTAGAGAGAGATAAGAAGAAGAACAATGCTGGGGTGTCAAAAACACCGTTGCTCAAAGCAAGATTCGCCCCACATGATCTGCTTCCAGGAACCAGCAAGTTGAAGAACTTGTGGAACGCTCGAAGTCACCTCTGTTCAGACTCCTCGGATGGACTTGCAATGGCGGCAGCAACTCTCTCTCTCTCTCTTTCTCCTTTTCTGACTTGTAATTTCGTAGCAGTCACAAAGGAGGCCGGAAGAGAGTATATATAGAGAGAGGGTGGAAACCCTAGCTGCCTCTTCAGTTATGGAAAGATTGAATCAAATTCCAAAAGATAGCAACGAGATTTAATTCAAATCCCACGAAATTAATTCAAATCCCACAAAGATAGGATCTGAATTAATTCAAATCCCCACAAAGATAGGATCTGATTTAATCGCATTGATTCAGCCTTTCCATTACTGATTTGAATCTGTACAGTCAGCGGATTCCTCCATGCGGCAGCAGCAGCAGCATGGCCGCATGAGCCTAATGGCCATATGGACCGCATGAGCCGTATGGACCGCATGGACTGCATGAGCCGCATGGACCGCATGGTCCGCATAGACCGCATGGACCGTATGGGCCACATGGACCGCATGGACCCCATGGGCCGCATGAGCCGCATGGACCGCATGGACCGCATGTGCCGCATGAGCCGCCTGGCCGTATGAGCCGCATGAGGCCGCATGTGTCGCATGAGCCGCATGGCCGCATGAGGCCGTATATGAGCCGCATGCTGCATAAGACTGCTTGGCCGCATATGAGCCGCATAAAGACCGTATGACTGCTGACGTGCTAAGTGCAAAGTGCGCCAACAAAACGCCACATTACGCCTCATGAGCCCATGAGCCCGAGTCCGAGTCCGAGTCGCTAAGCCCCTTTGGGGCTTAGCTCCAAATAAAATTAATCCAAGAGAATGACAAAAGCATTAATGCTTAATCCATGGAGCCTTATTCTTACCTCCTTGTAAAATCACCCACATGGTTCCTCCTTAGGGTCACCACCCCATGTGCATCTCTCAACAACACACCCAAGTATATATGTTGAGATAACTCATGGTGCATTTCCGATGTGGGACTAAAATTTACAAGGCATGTTGAGAGTAAGCTCTCTCCATGTAAAGAAAGCACCAACACTGTACAAACACCAAAACAACAATCATCAGTCCAACTTTTTACTCTCTTCTAAACCTAATTTCTCAGAACAATGAAACTACAAACCAAAGCAGCCAACAGTCTCTGTATGTTTTACAACATAGAAACTTGTAGAAAATAATAATGCCTTGTTCTCATTGATGAAAACTGTTTACAATATATATAGTGTCTACACGATTGGGCTTATGGGTCATATTTATATTAGTTACAAATATAGTCTAACACCCCCCCTCAAGTTAGAGCATACAAGTCATAAATGCCCAACTTGAGAAGTAAAGAATCAAACACATGCTTTCCAAGGGGCTTGGTGAAGATGTCAGCCAGTTGAGAAGAATTAGGAACATGCGAGGCTATTACGGTGCCATCTCTAATAGCATCGCGAACAAAATGCAAATCTACCTCAATATGCTTACTGCGCTCATGAATACCGGGTTCTAAGCCAGGTGCAGGGCTGACTGACTGTCACAATACACCAACATAGCAGACTCCTGACGAACGCCCAAATACACCAATAACTCCTTCAACCATTTCAACGCACAAATAAGCGCAACAAGAGATCGGTATTCAGCTTCAGCGAAAGATCGGAAAACAGTTGGTTGCTTCTTGGTCTTCCAAGAAGTAGGAGACCCCCCCAAAAATACCAACCAGCCTGTAACTGAGCGGCAAGTCAAGGGACAACTTGCCCAGTCGGAATCACACAAACCAGAAAGACAAAGATCACAATCAGCTTTCAAAAGAATACCTTGTCCTGGCGCATGTTTGAGATATCTGACAACTCTCAAAGCAGCATGCCAATGATCTTGTCGAGGCTCCTGTAATAATTGAGACAAGATATGCACAACATAGGCTAAGTCAGGGCAAGTAAATGATAGATAAATCAACCTCCAACCAGCCTCCGATAAGTCTCTGCATCCGCCATCTTTGGACTAGTCGATTCTGCCAGCTTGTGATTGGGCTCCATGGAAAAATCGACAGGTCGAGACCCCATCAAGCCGTATTCTGAAATGATGTCCAAAGCATACTTCCTTTGACACAAGGAAATTTCTTTTGCACTCTGAGCCACCTCTATGCCAAGAAAGTACTTCAGCACACCAAGATCCTTCATGTGAAAGCAAGAACTAAGGTACTTTTTGAAAGCATCTAAAGTACCTGAGTTATTACCAGACACAATCATATCATCCACATAGATCAAAACATGCAACTCTACCTTCTCTTTAAAAAGAGAGAAAAGGGAATAATCGGAATGAGATTGAATAAATCCATAGGATATCAGAGAAGCAGAAAGCTTAGCAAACCAACAACGTGGTGCCTATTTCAATCCATATAGAGACTTATGCAGGCGACACACTTTGTTGGGTTCACTATGCAAAAAATCTGGCGGCAACTTCATATATACTTCTTCTGTCAGATCTCCATGAAGGAAAATATTATGCACATCTATCTGGTGCAAAGTCCATCCTCTCACAGCTGCAACAGCCAAGAACGCCCGAACTGTAGGCATCTTAGCTACCGGGGCAAATGTCTCTGAATAGTCGATCCCCTCAACCTAATGATTACCGAACACAACCAGCCGTGCCTTTAAGCGCTCAACACTTCCGTCGGAGTTGTACTTAATTTTGTACACCCATCTACTTCCCAATGCTTTCTTCCCAGGAGGCAAATCGACAAGACTCCATGTCCCATTATCTTCCAGAGCCTGTATTTCAGTTTGCATAGCCATGCGCCAGCCTAAATCTCGCGAGGCCTGGCGATATGAAATAGGCTCAACACCTGCAGTGATAGCTGCAAGAAAATCTCTGTGTCCAGCAGTAAATATTTTATAACTTAGAAATTGTGTTAGAGGATACGAAGTACCTGAGAAAGTGACGGGAATAGATGAACTGTGGTGAAGGGAGGACTTTTACTTCGAACATCATTCGTCACAAAATCCTGTAATCGTACTGGCTGTGATTTCTTTCTCATTCCTCTTCCCAATACTACATCGTCGGGCACCTTTGGCAACACTGTATCCCCTGTACCATCAATAGTATCCGCATCACCCCCAGCAGACTCTCCTGTCAATACTTCTGCAGCTACCTGTGCATCCTCGCCACTCGGTGCCGAGCCGCCAGCAACCACTCTGGCCTCAGCAACCGTAGCCGACACCATCCCAAAAGCCTCTATATCATCTCCCGGCACCTCAACAGATGTATGGCGTGTCGCAGAAGACATCTCGCTAGCAGAGCCACACCCAGGAAATTCTTTTTCATAAAAAGTAACATCACGGGACACAAAAAATTCACCAGTCTCCAAATTATACAGTTTCCATCCCTTTTTATCAAGTGGATACCCAACAAAGATATATTTTCTACTCCTACTATCAAATTTATCATGTCGGGATTTCAAATCATACGTATAGCACAGACAACCAAAAATACGTAGATGATCATACGAAGGAGCCGATCCATATAAAACTTCATAAGGAGACTTAAAATACAAGATACTAGAAGGTGTTATATTTATCAAATAACATGCACCCAGAACACATTCCCCCCAAAAATCCACAGAAAGAGAACCATGAAATCTAAATGCCATGGCTACATTTAAAATATGGCGATGTTTTCTTTCAACCCTTCCATTCTGTTGAGGTGTCCCAACACAGGATGTTTGGAACAATATACCTTGAGATGAAAAATAATCCCGTAAACAATTAAATTCAGTGCCATTGTCACTCCGCACACGACGTACATCGGCCCCAAACTGACGCTTCACCCTAGCAATGAATTTAAGAAACATAGAATAAACAACACACTTATCCTTCAATAAAATAACCTAAACAGCTCTAGAAAAATCATCCACCAAAGTCAAAAAATATCGTGCCCCATTAGATGACGGAATACGATATGGTCCCCACATATCATAGTGTATAAGTTCAAAGCATCTCAAAGCACGACTATTACTATCAGGAAAAGCATCACGAGTCTATTTAGCTTGATGACAAATATCACAAGCCTTATGAGAAAACACATTACTACCAGAGAGAAAAGGTAAAGTCAGTATTACTTTATCTGAAGGATGCCCCAGTCTACTATGCCAAACCTCGGAATCACTCTCTCTGCATGCCAGGATCACCGAAGCCAAAAAGCTGGAACCTCTCCCAAAAAGTAAAGTCCACCCCTTTGTTCACCTGCTCTAATCACCATCCTCGTACTTCGGTCCTGAACTAAACACAAATCAGGAGTAAATAATATATCACAATTTCTGGTACCATTCAATTGTGAGACAGAGATCAAGTTGCAAGTAAATGTCGGAACATAAATAACATCCGTCAACACCAATGAAGCAGTCAAAAATACTTTGTCTCTCAGAACAGCCTCAATAGTGATCCCATCAGACAAAATTACAGGATAGACAGGGCCCTCAAAGCAATCAACTAAACAGTCACGAGAACCTGTCGCATAAAAAGTAGCCCCAGTATCGAATATCCAAGTGACAGAAGAATTCTTACCCATCAGACGATCAGAGTTTGAAGAACCAGGATTAGAAGGATTGTCGTTACCCAGCAAGCTCATCAGTTTCTGCCATTGTTCACCTGAGAGTGGTGAAGGACACCCTCCATACATCATATCCGCCGAACTTCCAGCAAGACCAGCAGGGACACCATGACCAGCAGCGACGACATTGTTGGCCCAATGATTGTATCATGTTTTTGAATATGGTTAATATGTTAAGTTTAGCATTTCATTATCACTAATCTTTATACTATCGCTATAGCATTTCTACTTATACTTATACCTTTGGTGATATGTGCCTATTGGTTTACATATTAGTGATATGAGCTTTCTATCTTAAATTTAATCGGGTTGCCAAAATCAGAACTATGTTTTGATTATGGTTATTCATTAAGTTTAACATTATGATATCACTAATATTTATGCTATTACTATAGCATTGATACATAAACTTCGCATAGTCCTAATGTGCTTTTATCTTATCATTCTTGTTACATGTATATTGCTTTGTTCGTCTAACATGTATTTATAGAAAAGCAATTAGCAAGATCAATGTGGACATATGCATTGTAATGAAGAAATCATGGTGGGCCAAAGACGATGGATCCCACAAGATTTTTCTGAACCACCCGACGACATCTCTGGAGCCACGCACCGGGTGTTCCGCTGCCCGGTCAGCGGACGGGGGTCGAGGGGGCAGCGCCCCTCGTCGGGGGTTCGGGGGCGAAGCCCCCGAAAGGTATTCAGTTTTCGCAAACTGGATATCTTTGGACAGCTACCGCCAAGGGAATTAGCCAGCACCTATCAAAGGAAGAAGCCAAGCCATGCCATCATCATTTCAAGACTCTGAAGAAGCCTGCACCTGCCTAAGTTTATCTGGAGTCTGTAATGAGTCTTAGGAATTAATGTAAACACAAGAAATGGATGGCAAAATCGAAAGCTAGGGCAGAAATAAGCCCAGGATCATTTTTGGTGGAAAAACGGCATACCGACGGTATACCGGTGTATACCGACGGTATACCGGTTTTTGTTCACAGAAAGTTTCTGTTTACAAAATCGGCATACCGACGGCATACCGGTCCATACCGACGGTATACCGCTTCCGAAACGTTGAAATTCCAACGGTCGGATTTCCAGCCATTAATGATCCTAACGGCTATATTTCTAGCCGTTGCAATCCCAGACCGATATACCGCCGGTATGCCGGATCATACCGGTGGTATGCCGGTTCGTGGACTGAAAAGTTGCCTTGAGCTCTTTTCAATACTTTGGTAATAAATAGCCTTGAACCCCTTCATTCAAGGTTGATGCTTTGAGCCTAAAAATTTCTAAACCACCAAAGCTTATCCACATACAACTCTACAAAGCTTTCATTTGCCATCCACAAATTGTGTTAGAGCTATTGAGTTGAAAAGTGAGATCTTCATCTTATTGTATTAGGAGATCAAAACCTATTATGAAAGGTTGAAGTTGGAGAGTCTTCGTATCCAAACTCTCGGTTGAAGTTGGCGAGTTCTTCGGATCCAAACTCGTGTGTAACTATTTACTCAAATAGTGGATTAAAGCCGGAGAGAGTTCCGGGACTGGAGTGCCTCTTGGGAGGATACCAGGATACATCGTGTGTCGGTATTGTTATTGCTTCTTCTCTTGCACTTATATTTTTAAATTGTCCATTAGCTTGTGCTAAGTGCTTGATTAGTTAGTTTGACCCTATTCACCCCCCTCTAGGGTTCCTACAATTGGTATCAGAGCAAGGACTCTATTGTTAGGCTTAACATCCTTAGAGTAGATCCTTGTTATTTTTTCTATGGCATCGTATTCTTCCTACTCCTCCTCCGATAAAGAGGGTTTTACTTCTAGTAGCATAGACAATCATGTTTCTTCTAAATGCAAGAAATGCTCTAAGTGGAAAGCCATGGCTAAACAATCCTTAGAGATTCTTGACAACCTTCATTCTACAAATGAAGAATTTTCTGAAAAGGTTGTTCATTTAGAAGAAGCAAATGAGTTTTTGAGAAATGAAAACAATGTTTTATTATCTAGACTTGATTCTCAAAACTCATCTTGTGTTTCTTTAAAGAGTTTGAATGAGGCTTTAATTTTGAAAATCAAATCTCTTTCCTCATCAATAGAAGATCTTAAGAGGCAAACACATGAGCTTAATCATTTGCATGATTCTTCTATTGACACTTTAAAGAAACAAAATGATGCTTTTATCTCTAGAATTGCTTTATTTGAAAAAGAGAATAATGCTTTAAATGTTAAATTTGATTCTCTTACTTGTATGCATGATGATTTGTTATTAGAACATAATTTTCTTAAAACCAAATCTTCTTATGCTCATTCTAGAGATATTCATCATTCTAGTATGTCACATATTCATAACCATGCTCATTCTGATACATGTGCACACACTAGTATTAGGTGCTTCTATTGCTCTCGCATTGGACACATGAGCTTAACTTGTCCTATTCGTAGGAGTTTTTCTACCAATGCTAGAGTAAATAGTATATGGGTCCCTAAAGCTAACAAATGTGGATCCAAGTTTATTTGGATACCAAAGTCTTCGCCTAATGTTGTAGGTGGAGCTTCTTATATCGGGACATAGCATCGAGGAGCGTGTTGGTGGTTGCAAAGCTCAAAGGACATCTTTCAAGCAATTGCACCAACACAAGCGTGGCCACTAGAGCCACTTTGGTAACATGCTAAGCGATTCTCTTTAAATTGTTTATATTAGTAGAATCTAGCATGTTTCTCTTGATGTTTTGCTACTAGCTCACATTGATATCCTTAGTTGCTTATTGTATAAATCAATGTGAGATATAATACTAGCATGCTTAGTTAATTCTCTTATTATTTCTTTTATCTAGCATGACTAGTTACTTAGCTTAAATGTTTAGTTCACACTTGTAGTTTATCACTCATTTTCTATTAAGTGTGACACATTTAATTTATGCATGCTTGTTATTCTTAATCTTTATTTATAAAGCATGTATATCACTCTAGTCCATAGGAGCTTGGTTTTGATTTGAGTTAATATGATTTTAACTCTCCGTCTTTAAAGTTTTTGAAATAATTATTTCTTGCCGGTTTGTATTTAATGTGTCTTATTTACTTTAAATCGGTATTTTAGCACAAGCTTCTTATTCTTGACAAGTATATACTTATACTGCTTTTTAATCTTGTGCTTACATAATATATTCATTATTGATTCTCATACTTTGTCTTAATTATCTTCTTGAGAATCAATTATGTCTTTGCCTAATAAAGTTTATTTATACATGCTTTTGAATTTGTGATGGTTTCTCAAATATTCATTAAGGATACATGACTATATTCATTAAAATTTTCATTTACTTATAGTTCATGTATCTCTTATATTGATATCTATTTTTGTATAAATACCTTTATGTAGGCATATGAGTTAAGCTAAAGTTTTATTCATACTTGTTACTTCTAAACTTGTGCTTAACTCATACTCTAGCTATTGATTCTTTTGATCAAATTTGTGTATCTCTTTTTGAATCAATATGCTTCTTCCTTAAAGCTTTCTTTAATGATGTCTTTTTAGCTTTTTCGTTGACTTTATGGATACATGTTCTTAATAGATTTTTGATCTTTTCATGTATACCTATTCGTGATATATATATAGTTTCATATATATAAATGATTCCTAGCTTTTGATATTCATTTGTTTTATATCATTAAGTTGGGATGGTGAGAGAAAATATTTGTTATGTATTGTACTTGACTATTTATGGAAGTTCTTTTAAGAATCACAAGGTTTTGTGCTTTGTCTTGTTTTCATATTAACCTCCGTTTTTAGTGCACATTTTTAAATCTATATCATCTATATATTTCTATAGTGCACTATGACAGCTTTTTCATAAAATATGATTCTTCTATCTTTTGCACATTTAGCTTTCTTGATCTTAATAAACTTTCTTTGCTCATTCCTTGGATTTATGCTTCTTTTTGAATTATTGTTGCCCAATGATATTTTTGTAGCACATGAGAATACCTGTAATTGTTACATCATATTTCTCATGACTTTAGCTACTATGGTTTGAGCTTTTATGTTGAGATTTTTCCATTTCTAGAGAATACACTTATTTCATAATGGCTATAATATTTTGCATTCTCTAGATCGATCTATTATTTTATTATCTTGGATTAATCTCAATACTTGACAAAGAGATTTATTTTAATTATGTTTTCTTGAGTATCTCTTTTGGTCTATACTTGATAAGAGATCAATTCATTTATTTGTCATCTTATGCTCTTATTCTTGCTTAGTAAAGAGTCTAAAAATCATTTTGATCATTCAAAATGTATTATACTTATATGAGAACTCTTTGCTTAAGCAAATATTTTTAGTGTTAGTGACTTAAGATTTAATGAGCACATTTATCTTGTTAATGGCTTCCCTCATTAATCTTATTTGGATTATATAGTTTGCTTATTTGTGATATATTATTAAGCTATATAATTTTGGCTCACTTTCACACATCTAGCTATATTCCTATACTTCAATCTATATATGATATGCTAGTTTACAAAAACAAGATTTGTGATATGCTTAATCTCTAAAACTAGTTTTACATATTCTTTATTAAATCTTGTTTTCTCTTAGAGGTTTGTGATTCCTTGTTTTAACTCTATTCCATAACTAGTCATTAGCAAGTCTCTCTTAAATTTCTCTCACTTTTGAGTCATGATTTTATCGTATTATCATTTACATCTCTTCTTTATTGAACTTGTAATTATTTAAATGAGATTGACTCTTTCCCATGTTAATTTGTGAGATTTTTTTTTGATTTGTGATTTTCTCTTGATGAGATTCATTAGATCATATTTATTCATTTGTTTTCTTTATGAATGATCCTAATGATTGAGTAGTCCTAAACTATCTAATTTTGTAAATGTCAAGTCAATTTATTACTCTACTTTGACTACTCATGGTTTATCACATATGACCTTTGCTATTTAAACTTTATTGGTCTTTCATTTAGAAGTAGCAAAGTTTGGATATTACCCGGTTGATGGGTACATATGTGATAAAACATACCTAGTCCATGCAAAGCAATAAATTGGTTGATTATTTCTTAATTAGATAATCATGGACATGATATTTGAGTTTCATTTTTATTTTATTTTTTTATTTTTGAGCTATATTCTGTGTATCATCATGATTGTTCTTAATTGACTTTATTCTTTTTCATGATGACATTTTCTCAAAGGATTACATACATTGATCTATCATATTTAAATATGAGATTCTTCTATATAGACTAATGCATGCCATCTTTTGATTATATGTGCTTTATTGGAATATTCTTTTGATTTCTCATCTTTAGTGGCTATTTATTGGTTATCTCTTCTTGACTAAAGATGATATTTTTCGTCTTTTGACGATATTGTAGCCTTATATGCATCGAGCAAGGGGGAGAAATCCATAGTTGATTTACCCCTAGATCTTGTAGTTATCTATTTTATGCTATAAGTGCTTTGGAACTAGATACGCATATTTTGAGGGGGAGCAAATCAATTGATTCTATTTATTTATACCCTTTAATATGTCGTATACCTAGTTCATCATGGACCCATATTTTCTTCTATTTCATATCTTATTGATTGAGGTCATGATATTTTTATTTTGAAGGGTTTATGAGAGTGTATGTAATTGTCCTTATTATCTTATCTCTCCCTTTCATATGGGTTAAATATGTCATCTTGCTAATATTAACTTTCAGATCTTATCTTGATGAATATTATGCTTTTGTCGATTTGGCTTTTCTTTCATGCTTAATTGATTTGGCTTTCCTTGTTGAGGACTTATCCAAAATTCATGATTTTTATCTACCTTGGTAGTACTTTGAGGGGGAGCATTCAAGTCGACTGAATTTCTCCTTCTCAAGTATTTTTTTCCTTTACCTTTATATTTATCTAAAGGGTATTCATATAGCATGATAAGGTAATTGAGTTCAAATGCATGAACTTGGATAAGCATATAGATCTTGCAAATAATTAGATTACTTTATATCAATTGCAATATTTTACATTGATCATTCTTTTATTTTGTTCCACTATTTATTTGTGGACAATTATGATTATTAATGGTTTCTTTGATCAATGTTTCAAGTTTACATCTTTTCAATTGGTATCAAGTTCATTTAATTTCATATCTCAATTGGTATCTATTAGTTACAATTATCTATTCCTCATGGCTTTTGTTTGAAATCCTTTATTTCATAGTTCTCTTCCAAAACTAGAGCAATATTTCATATCCTATTGTGTTTTGGATTTATTCCTTGGATTTCAAGTTGGTAAACTACTTATTTCTTTTTCTTCAAATTCTTTTAAGTTTTACCAACCATATTGTATTTTGACAAGCAATTTTCTTTAGTACTCTACATTTGGTATGTAGTTTTATACACTTGTCTTTACACACTTCTCCTATTGTTCCTAAATTAGTATATCTTGATCATGATTGTCTATGCCTTCCTCATGCTCTGATTTCTATGCTTGAGATTGATTTCTTTTTATCTCTCAGTACGGGGAGCTTATTTTTGATCATGTCAAAGGGGGAGAAGTAAGTTTAAGTATGCTTTTATAAGTAATCTAAGTAATATACTTTTAGTGATATTGCTTATGTCCTTTGTATATTAGTGATACATGCATCTATTATGTCTATACTAAACTTAACCGATTTGCCATAATCAAAAAGGGGGAGATTGTTGGCCCAATGATTGTATCATGTTTTTGAATATGGTTAATATGTTAAGTTTAGCATTTCATTATCACTAATCTTTATACTATCGCTATAGCATTTCTACTTATACTTATACCTTTGGTGATATGTGCCTATTGGTTTACATATTAGTGATATGAGCTTTCTATCTTAAATTTAATCGGGTTGCCAAAATCAGAACTATATTTTGATTATGGTTATTCAATTAAGTTTAACAATGATATCACTAATATTTATGCTATCACTATAGCATTGATACTTAAACTTCGCATAGTCCTAATGTGCTTTTATCTTATCATTCTTGCTACATGTATATTGCTTTGTTCGTCTAACATGTATTTGCAGAAAAGCAATTAGCAAGATCAATGTGGACATATGCATTGCAATGAAGAAATCATGGTGGGCCAAAGACGATGGATCCTACAAGATTTTTCTGAACCACCCGACGACATCTCTGGAGCCACGCACCGGGGGTTCCGCTGCCCGGTCAGCGGACGGGGGTCGAGGGGGCAGCACCTATCAAAGGAAGAAGCCAAGGGAATTAGCCAGCACCTATCAAAGGAAGAAGCCAAGCCATGCCATCATTATTTCAAGACTCTGAAGAAGCCTGCACCTGCCTAAGTTTATCTGGAGTCTGTAATGAGTCTTAGGAATTATTGTAAACACAAGAAATGGATGGCAAAATCGAAAGCTAGGGCAGAAATAAGCCCAGGATCATTTTTGGTGGAAAAACGGCATACCGACGGTATACCGGTGTATACCGACGGTATACCGGTTTTTGTTCACAGAAAGTTTCTGTTTACAAAACCGGCATACCGACGACATACCGGTCCATACCGACGGTATACCGCTTCCGAAACGTTGAAATTCCAACGGTCGGATTTCCAGCCATTAATGATCCTAACGGCTATATTTCTAGCCGTTGCAATCCCAGACCGGTATACCGCCGGTATGCCGGATCATACCGGTGGTATGCCGGTTCGTGGACTGAAAAGTTACCTTGAGCTCTTTTCAATGCTTTGGTAATAAATAGCCTTGAACCCCTTCATTCAAGGTTGATGCTTTGAGCCTAAAAATTCCTAAACCACAAAAGCTTATCCACATACAACTCTACAAAGCTTTCATTTGCCATCCACAAATTGTGTTAGAGCTATTGAGTTGAAAAGTGAGATCTTCATCTTATTGTATTAGGAGATCAAAACCTATTGTGAAAGGTTGAAGTTGGAGAGTCTTCGTATCCAAACTCTCGGTTGAAGTTGGAGAGTCTTCGTATCCAAACTCTCGGTTGAAGTTGGCGAGTTCTTCGGATCCAAACTCGTGTTGAAGTTGGTGAGTTCTTCGGATCTAAACTCGTGTGTAACTATTTACTCAAATAGTGGATTAAAGTCGGAGAGAGTTCCGGGACTGGAGTGCCTCTTGGGAGGATACCAGGATACATCGTGTGTCGGTATTATTATTGCTTCTTCTCTTGCACTTATATTTTTAAATTGTCCATTAGCTTGTGCTAAGTGCTTGATTAGTTAGTTTGACCCTATTCACCCCCCCTCTAGGGTTCCTACAGACATGATGAACAACCCCTGTGCCACTAGCACCGCGTCCCCCATCACGTCTCTACTGTGGTGCTGGGCCTCTGCCACCACCAGCACCACGTCCGCCCTCACGCCGAGGACGAGTCTCCCACCACTCTGGATAGCCAATCTTGGCAAAGCAAGTTGCAACATCATGACCTATTTTCTTGCAATGAGTACATATCATACCTGATTTGTCCCTGGAATCTGAGGTTCTACTATTAGAAGTAGTAGAAAGACGAGGTGAAGTCTTGATAGCCAGCGCCAATATCTCCTTAGTAGCGGATTGGACCTGAGATTTTTGTATATCCTCCTCCTCACGGACTGCCTGGTATGCCCGATCTAAACTTGGTTGAGGAACCTGAGCCAAAAGATTAGATCGGGTATGACCATACAACTCAGCATTCAACCCATACATAAAGTCCTGAAAGTGGTCTTCATCCCTCATAGCCTGTAGCTTTGCAGCAAGTTCACCACAGGCACAAGTAGACAATGGAAAATAAGCAGCTTGTTCATCCCACAAAGAATGCAAAGTTCCAAAGTAGGTTTCCACAGACATCGACGTCGTTTGTTTGTACTCAGCCAAAGCCACCTTAATTTGTTGCTTCCGAGTGCCATTGCTAACAACAAATCTTTTCTCCAACAAGTTCCATAATGGATAAACCTCCTTAAAGTACGACAAAGATTTCTTCAGAGACGGATCAATGGTATTAAGAACCCATTGAACCAATAGCGCTTGCACACATCTCCAATTAAGCAATTTACTAGCATCATTAACATGTTTGATTTCAGTACCTTCCAGAAAAGTGATCTTTCGTCTAGAGATCAGGGAGAGACGTATCGACTGAAACCACTCAGCATAGTTCGGTCCACAAAAAATAATAGGAGTAATGATATTTCCTGGTTGATCAACAAAACTCAGAAAATATGGATCCTTCGGATTAGGATAATTTGGGTTGTGTGCATCGCCACCCCCAGTCATGATGGAGTAGCTGGACGCAGCATCATCAGCCATCGCCGATATCGGGTGTATAAAAATAAAGTACAACTCCGACGGATCGGCAGAATGAGCGGTGAATCGCCCGCTGATAGACGGGGTCAGTAGCGAATCGGCCGTTATAGGGGCACCGGATCTGGCACGTAGGGGTCTGGGTCGGTGGCGGGGTCAGGCACGGTGAGGCGTGGGATCGTCGTGGGAGTGGCCGCGGTCAGGCGCGGGATCGTCGCGGGAGCGGGCGGATCGTCGCGGGAGCGGGGCTTCCACAGTCAGGCTGGCGGATCGTCGGATCTGGTATGGTCAGGCTGGCGGATCGTCACGGGAGCGGGCGCGTACGGTGGCGGATCGGTGGATCGGCGGATCGGCGCGGGAGCGGGCGCGTAAGATGGAGAATATTTTGGAGTTTGAGGATGGGGAATATTTCGGCTAGGGTTTTTCTGGAGGCTCTGATACCATATAGGAAATAATAATACCTTGTTCTCATTGATGGGGGCTGTTTACAATATATAGTGTCTACACGATTGGGCTTATGGGCCATAATTACATTAGTTACAAATATAATCTAACAAAACTGAACAACTGTGTATTACCACCACATCCATCCAGCAAAAACACCACAAGCACTCGAGCCCCTCCATCGACCATATCAATCCCCCAATCGACCCCTTCCTTCGCCCTATCGACCACATCGAGCCCCCAATCGACCCCTTCCTCCACCCCATCGAGGAACTCACCGTTGAGGAGGAGCATGATAGACTTCTTCACGGCATCGTCCTTGTGGTGGCGTCGCTCCCCATGGTCGTCGGAGTCATCCATAGGGAAAACTAGGGTTAGGATTTCCTGAAGGAATTTTTTTTATTGGTCACGAAAGAGGAGCTGTGGGAGACTTTAAAGGAGATGAGTGGGAGCTCTCTCTCTCTCTTAGGAAGGAGAAGGTAAGGGAGAGGAGGAGGAAAGGTTTTCTGAGAGGTTATTCTGAGAGATCGGGAAAAGTTTGGTGGGTTCCTCGATTAAAAAGAACTACAAACGTCAACAAATATAAAAAGTTTGAAAATATTACTAAAATAGCAGTTAAAAAAATCTTGCCAAGTTTTTCGCACATATATTAGTTGATGGTTATCACCGGACCGTCAATAAATAAAATGATATTTCTTGACGAATCATCTAAAACTGTCAACTATTATACTATAAAATTGTTAAATTAATAAAAAATGTGTCCTTTCTTGACGTAAGGCTAAATCCGTCAAGATAACCCATTTTCTCTACGGTTTTTCACAATCGTCGAGAAATAAACCGTCAAGAATGACCATTTTTCTTGTAGTGTTTCCAATTTCTACTGCTGCTCTGTTGTATCCCCCACATCTATGTAAGTCCCTAAATTGTTGAATGCCCCTAACTTTTACCTGCACGACCCTAATTGCTCTCTACATGTAGTTCAAAATTGCTGTGGCACACACTCCCTATCATTTCCCTTATATATATATATATATATATATATATATATTGTTAGTGCCGGGGCACAATTTTTTGATGGAAAACTGAGAAAAAGAAACAATTATAAAAACAATGTATCAAATCAACACTTCAAGGAAGGTGATTCTGAATTACGAGAATCTAAAAAGATTTCGTAATCAACAACAATCGATCGTAGTACTTCTAAAAGGAAGATACAATCAGAATTACTGGCAGCAATGAAGAAGATGACTGGCGAAAGATGGAAGAACTCCTGCTGGGGTGAATAATCACCGTTGCTCAAAGCTTTATTAGCCCTACACGAACAGCTTCCAGGAACCAGCAAGTTCGTCGGAGAACTTGGAACACTCCTGCTCTTCTGACTCCTTGGATGGATACGAACTCCCGTGCAAAAGCAACGCTGGTGCGGTGCCTTTCCTCTCTCTCTCTCGAAGGTAGCTGGAATTCGCAAGCAAATTTCGATCAGAACTGTGTTAAAGAACACTTCTGAATTCTCTGTTTGCTTGTGCTAAAAAACACTTCGTAAACTTTCTGTGGTGGCTTCTCTTTCTCTTCTGTAATTAGCATTGAGAAAGAGAGAGAGGATGTCTTATATAGGCCCTGTAGCAACTGTTCGATTGCCACAAAGTTAGGGACGTGGTGAAAACCACCCCGAACATGTAGCAACCGCCCGGAACATGCAAACGCAAGTTCTGCTGCAAGTTGCGCCAAATGCGCACCTCGTACTCCTTGTACTCTACGCGACAGAGCGTGTACTGAACTGCGCTCACTGCACGCACTGCACGTATTGTGCACACATTGCGCAAACGGCGCACGCAGCGCAACCAGCGCGCCCGTGCAACCCGCACAACCTGCACAACCCGCACAACCCAGCGCAATCCAGCGCACCCAAGTGCAACAGGGGTGGAACCTGGGCGCGCACCTGGGCAGCACAACTGGGCAGCTGGGCTTGCGCAACTGGGCAGTGTAACAGGGCTTGCGCAACTGGACAGCGCAACGTGGCAGCGCAAGTGGCTCGCGCAACGAGCGCAACTAAAGCACACTATGCACCTAGCGAAGATGCTGACGTACTAAGTGCAAAGTGCGCCAACAAAATGCCACATTACGCCTCATGAGCCCGTGAGCCCGAGTCCGAGTCCGAGTCGCTAAGCCCCTACGGGGCTTAGCTCCCATGGAAATAAATTTCCCAAGAGCAAAAAGCATGAATGCTTTTATTGTTGATTTAGCTTTTTCCTATTAGAAAAATAACCCCACATGGCACACCCATGTGCACCTCCACACCACATGTGCATCTCTAAACTAGCAAAGCTAATATATAGAGATACAACTCATTTGGTCTAGCCGATGTGGGACTAAAATTCTCTTTGAAAAAGACCAAACTCCAAGAATCCCCCATAGATCTCTATATATGAGTGTAAGTGTTCCCCACAGTAACTGTCCATCATGTATTAAGAGAGATGTTGTTGACGACTTGAATCTTCCAGCATGGGTCAAACAACAAACTATAATACAAGAATGGACTAAGCCTTAAATTCTGCATCATAGCTGAAATTCTTTCCACTCACATAATGTAGTTACATGTGCTTCTAGCTACACATTAAAGGCCCTGTGCCAGCCTGGTTTCAGTGTATAATTTTATGCGTCTACAAGTTTACCCTCAAGAGATGGCCTGATATCTTTTTGTCCATACACTATAGGTGAGTTCATTATAAAGAGACATGGCATGAAGCACTTTGCGCTTCCTTTACGGTGCTACGCTGCTATGACATGGCTTAAAGCCAAGGTATTACCCCTCTCTGGGAATCACCCCATATTTGGGAACCTTTGTAGTGTTACACTACTGTAGCATGAGGCAACTGCCTCTTTGTAGTGCCAAACTATCCAGCATGAAGCCTTAGGCTGCCTTGCGGTGTTACGCCGCAACGACATGGCTTGTAAGGCCGAGGCTTTATCCCTAATCGGGTACCTCATCGTGGTGTCGTGCCACTATAATATGAGGTACTCCTCCTCTTTGTAGTGCTGACTACACCCCTCTTTATTTTAACATACAACATTAGGCTAACTGCCTATTTGCGGTACTACGCCGCTGTGACTTGGCCTACAAAGCTGAGGCTTTATCCTATTCCTGGGCAGCATCCCACATATATGAACCTCATTGTGGAGCCACCCCACTGTAGCATGGAGTTTCACTCCTTGTAGTGCTATACTACCGTGCTTCCTGTAAAGCACACCAGGCATTCACTCTGCCTGAGAACTCATTAAGGCAATTAAGCCAACCTTCCCACAGGAACTGTTTTCCATAAAAAACAACAGTAGACAACAGTGGTTATAGGTCTGTAACCTCTCCATGCCCAATAGAACATGTACCCACCGTTCCTGATATTCTTTTGATTAGTGGTCCTCCCTTGAACCAAAAGCTAAATGCCTAGTAGATAAATCTTTGAACTATTAGCATAAAACTTTATGGTAGGAATACAATAATACAATATTAGAATGCCTTCAAACCTATTTTACAAGCTGTGTCATCGACCAGCTGGCGCTTGAGGCCCTTGGTAAACAGATCCGCCAGGTTTTCCTGACTCCGAACATCAATCACTGCAATAACACCTCTCTTGATAAGATCGTGTACTACCCTGTGCTTCAACCACACAGTCCTCTTTTTCCCGTTGAAGAGGTCATTTGATGCCACCGCCGCAGTCGCCTGGTTGTCGTAGTATATCGGTATCATCGATATTTGTGCCCCAACCACTGGAAGATCATACATGAGCTTCCGAAGCCATTCTGCTTCCTCGGCTGCGGTATTAAGTGAAAATAACTCAGATTCTATGGATGACCGTGAGAGCATAATCTGCTTCTTCGAATTCTACGATATAGCAGCTCCACCCATTGTGAAAATGAATCCACCTTTGGACCTCTCGCTCTCCACCTCTGAGCACCAGCTGGCATCACTGAAGCCTTCTACTACCGACGGATCTCCGCTGTAGTACAGTGCATATGTCTGAGTCTTCTTGAGATATCTCATAACCCGTTTCACAGCTTTCTAGTGTTCAGCACCTGGGTTGCTCGTGAAATGGCTCAGCATTCCCACGACAAAATATATGTCAGGCCTTGTGGCAGTAGTAGCATACATCAAACTTCCAATTACGCTTGCATACTCCAGCTGCCTGACGCTTTTCCTGAATTAGGCTTTAGCTTCAGATCACACCTGTACGGCATATCGATCCCTTGAAGATTCGATACCCATAACTAGTGATCATTTTCTCAATATAATGAGACTGTGACAGCGCTAGTCCAGTGTCTGTCCGGATTATCTTGATCCCTAAGATCACATCAGCTTCCCCCAAGTCCTTCATACTGAACTTGCTTGAGATGAATTTCTTTGTCTCCGTGACACAGCTAATATCCGTACCTAGGATAAGCATGTCATCCACGTACAGACAAACGATCACACCTCTTCCATCAGCGAACTTCGTGTAAACACACATGTCCGTATCGCTGACCATGTAGCCATTTGACCTTATAACTTTGTCAAAATTTTCATGCCACATCTTGGGAGACTGTTTAAGACCGTACAAAGATTTTACCAACTTGCAGACTTTGTCTTCAAGACCCCTGATGACAAATCCCTCTGGCTGTTGCATGTAAATCTCTTTGGTCAGCTCGTCATTTAGGAAAGCCGTATTCACATCCATCTGATGTATCACCATCTTATGTATTGCTGCGAAAGCAATTAACATTCTGATGGTGGTCATCCGGACTACTGGAGCATACGTGTCAAAATAGTCAATCACCTGCTTCTGAGAAAACCCCTTGGCTACCAACTAGCCTTGAACTTGTCAATAGTTTCATCCGCTTTCATCTTCTTCTTGAAGATCCATTTGCATCCGATGGGTTTCACTCCTTCAGGAAGATCAACCAACACCTAAGTATTATTTGAGGTGATAGAATCAAATTCATTATCAATTGCCTCCTTCCAGAAAATCGTATCTCTGGTCTTCATCGCTTGATGATAGGTAAGCGGATCTGCTTCCACATGATAGGTAACAAAGTCACTTCCGAAGTCCTTCGGCCTCTTCACTCGCTTCGTTAACGGCTCAGCGAGATCTGGTTCAACCGTTGTTTCAACAACAATATCTTCTTGGACCACATCTTTATTGAAGACCTGTGCACCCTCATTATTCTACGAAACATCTGCAAGAACAATATTTTTGTGCATAGCAAATTTGTCTTCAAAATATTCTGCTTCACGAGATTCAATGATATGATTTGACTCAATATCAAGAAATCTCCGAGCATCACTCTTCTCGGCATACCCCAAGAAGATCGTCTTAGTAGTCCTTGTCCCAAGCTTCTGAATCTTCAGATCTGGAAGCTTGACATATGCCAGACACCCCTACACTCGAATGACATTCAAGTTAGGTCTGACCTTGAACCAGAGTTCATGAGGAGTAATGTCAGAAGTTGCATGAGGCACTCTATTTAAAATAAAAGTGGCCGTCAATGCAGCTTCTTCCCAATAGCACTTAGGAAGACCCGTAGTCAACAATATTGAGTTAATCATTTTTGTTAACGTTCTGTTCTTCCTCTCTGCTACTCCATTTGATTGAGGAGAGTACAGAGCCGTAGTCTCATTGACAATTCCATGTTCTTTGCAGAACGATGCAAATTCATGAGACCCGTACTCCCCACCTTGATCACTTCTTATTGTTTTGAGTTATTGTCCAGTCTGCCGCTCAGCTTCGGCTCTGAACTCCTTGAACTTCTTGAATGCTTCGTCTTTAGCCTTCAGCAAGTAGACGAACGCATACTTTGAGAAGTCATCGATGAAGGTTATGAAATACTTCATCCCGGCCTTTGTAGAGAACTGTTTGAAGTCACAGATATCGGAGTGTACCAACTCCAGAAGATCTGTACTTCGATTAACCCGAGGAAAGGGTTTCCTTATGATCTTTGTTTGAGCACAAACTTCACATTTCTCTACCTTACCCCCACACTTAGAGATAAGTCCTAGACTAGACATTCTATTTATTCGTTACAATGAACATGTCCTAGCCTATTATGCCACAACTCAAGAGTATAAGCAGAAGGAGTGATTTCATTAATCATATTAATTACATTGGACTGATTTACAAGCTGAATTTTAAACATTCCTTCGGTATAAAAAGCTTTCCCAAAATATGTTCCCTTGATAGACATCACCATCTGGCCAGCATTGATGTCCATCATGAGGCCTGCTTTGCAGAGTAGGCCTCCTGAGATCAGGTTCTTGGCGATAGCAGGTACGTGCTTCACGCCTTGAAGCATCAGAGACTTCCCCGAAGTCAGCTTCAACACCACCGTCCCGATCCCGAGCACTTCAGCTTGTGCCTGGTTCGCCATCATAACCACTTCAGAAGTAGGTGTATAGGTGGTGAACCACTCCTTACTGGAGCAGACATGGCAGGAGGCTCCAGTGTCTACCCACCAGTCAGAGTCAGTCCTTACCGCATCAACCTGCGCAATCATAGCAACAACGTCAGTGATCATAGATACCTTACTAGGCTCTCCTTGCTCTGAATACTTGGTCTTTGCTTTGCATTCATTCTTGAAGTGGCCCTTCTTGCCACACTTGAAACAAGGCATCTGAGATTTTGCCTTCTTTCGCTTGAAGGAAGTCCCCTTCACGTTTAGATTGTTAGGGTCATTTTTCTTGCTGTGGGAAGCCGCCTGCTTTCCCCTTGGTTCCTTGGTATGAACCAGATTGGCGTTAGACAATTGCTTAGACAGTGCGTCCACCTTCAGTTGAGCCCGCATCTGGTCCTCAACATAGATTTCCTGTAAGAGATCTTCAAGGCTGATCTCTAGCTTCTTCCTATGCATGTTTGCATATAACTTACTCCACCCAGCGGGGAGCTTTGAGATAATTCCTCCAACAACAAACTTGTCGAGGAGGGGCTTCGCCTCGTCTTCCAACTTCTGTCGCAGCTTCAGAAATTCTTTTACCTACGACAGCATGGACTTCTCGTCCTCAAAGAGCCATTTGTGATATTTTTCAACCACAAATATCTTGCTTCTGTTTTTGTCTTCTTCGTACAGTTTCTCCAGAGACTCCCATATGTCTCTGGAAATTGTCTTCTTACTGTAGGATTCTGCTAGGGAATCCTCCATATCATTCAGGATAAGCAGCCTGCAAATGCTATTTTCTCTTCTCCACTTGGCCTGAAGTTTAGTAGCCGCAGTGATTGCGGCAGCAGACCCAGTATCTGGAACGGTAGGTTCCTCTTCAAGAAGAACGTGATCAACGTCTCTGAGTTAAAGAGTGAGATAAACATTGCCATACATTAGCTTTATATATATATATATATATATATATATATATATATATATATATATATATATATATATATACTGTTATGTGGATAGTCCACTCTGTACTACTCAACACACACACCCATTCAATATCAAAATCAGTCCCATCACTCCCAAGCTATGTAAAACACATAATACCCACGTATAATTATTTAATAAATATACAAAAGCTAATGTATATTAATATATATCTAGAAACAAGTGTCAAAATTGAATTTAAAACGTGGGTGTCCACTTAGTCATTTTGTTAAACACTTTGCGTGCGTATCGGAATACGTTGAGCTATGCTCATGATACGCACTCCAAATGGATTCAAACATGACTATGAGCACACCCACATGTTATAAATCACAATTAGGACCTAACAACCCTATTCACAAACCCTAAAAATGCTGAACTCGAATTTTCCTAAAATGGGTGAAAATACAAATGGGAAAGTACTCAAATGGAAGGAGAAGAGTCAAAATTCCTCACCATAGACAACCCTAATGCATGGGGTTCCTATTTGATGCCTCTACACTATTTAACATAATTTAGAGGGTTTAGAATGCATATACCTATTGGAAAATGGATTCCCAATGAAATGGATCCAAGTTCTAGAAATCCTCAAGTTCCAAGTGCTCCAACCTTCAATTTCTTGCTTCTAGAGTCTTCTGCTCTCCATAGGAAAGATAATGGAACAAATTTGGGCTAATTTGGAGAAAATTTGGAGGTAGGAAAAATTTAGAAAAAAACTTCTAATTAGGGTTAGGGTTTTGAATGAAAGGAGAAGAAAGAAGATGATGTTAGGCTTTATAAAGAAAGTGGGCTGCTATAATGCTAGGATTTTTAGATTTTAGCTAATGTAAATTATCCATTAAGCCCCTCTCTAATGTCATGACAAGTTTAGAAAATAAGCCTTTCTTCCTAATTAGGTGTTTAGTCAAACTTTCTAATTAATCCTTCTAATCTAACTAGAGACTAACTAAAGTTTAATTAGAATAGTCCTAATCGTTTAATTAGGTAGTCATTTCAAGTCGGTTTAGGTCCTCTAGGGTCACTGACAACTATTCTAACTAATGGCTAACCACTAATCATGCAATAATTTAGCATATACACTATATTAAATAATATAGATAATTAATCCAAAATATAATTTCTATTTTTGTAAAAAATAGGTTTATCACTCAAAATATAATATAAATTCACAATAATAACAAGAAATAGTAAAGCGTCAAAAATACATCACTCCGGAAAGTGGTGGTTACAGTGCGGTAGGCCCAATGGCATTCGCCTAACTTCTCATCACAGTCGTGCTTGTTAGACGATACAACTTTTTTGAGTAGTTTGACGATTGTTTTGTTGAAATCTTCAGCCAACCCGTTCGTCGTCGGGTTGTAAGCAATTGACGCCACGTTTTGGATGCGATTCTTTTCACATAACCTGTTGAACGCATGGCTTATGAATTACAGACCGTTGTCGTGGATGATCCTCCAGAGTACCCTAAAATGGTAGATGACGTGATACTTGATAAAGCTGATCACCTTTGAGCTCTTCACCTCTGACAGAGGTATAGCTTCTGCCTACTTAGAGAAGTAGTCGTGATTGCTAAAATAAAGCGATGTCCTCTGGATGACGGAGGGGTGATTGGTTCGACAATGTCCATACCCCAGGCTTCAAATGGCAAGGAGGCGACCGTAGGGTGTAGAAACTCTGAGGGTCGATAGATGAAGTCAACATGCAATTGGCAGACCCAATACTTTTTGGCATACTCAATAGCATCTGCCACCATAGTATGACAGTAATAGCCCCTACGTCGGAGTCAATCCTGTATCTTTGGACCGGGTTGATGAGCTCCACAGGCACTATCCTGGGCCTCCCGAAGAGCTTCGATCGCTTCCCCATTTGATAAGCTTCGGAGAAGAAGCTTGTCGTATAAATGATGATATAACATTTTGGTAGCCGTATCATAGTAGAATCGAAAAGAGCGTCTTTTGACAGACACGCTTCCTTCGGGTCATTTGGGAGGATCCCGTAGGCTGCAAAGTCTATGAACGAAAATCGTCAGTCCCTGGCGTTGACAGCGGCATCTGCTGGCATGGCATGGTTCAGACACATGCACAGATTATTTTTGGAGGACACCAAATTCTGGCCATTCACCATAACGAAGTGTTGAGTCCCGAGAGGTGCCGCTAAGGAGGTAGCAAGGCTAGCCAGAGCATTAGCCTCCATATTTTGTTGTCGAGGTACATGATCTATAAAGAACTCGGTAAAGGTTGAGATGATGTCCAAGGCTGATTTATGATAGGGAATCAAGTCCTCATGACGGACCTTATATTGTCCTCGAACCTGGTTGACGATGGGTTTCAAATCGCCATAGGACTCAAGGCAGTCTGCCCCAGTTGTCTTGCCAACTAGTGTCCCATAATGAAGGCATTGTATTCTGTCACATTATTAGAGCACAACTCTTTCAGGGAATAGGCATGCTGGATGACTAGGTTGTCTAGAGAGACCAAGACTACCCCCACTCCTGCGATGATCTGACCCGTGGGGCCTGTTCTTGAAGCGTCATTGAAGAACATCCGTCAGACGAAGTTCTCTTCAGCAATATTGGATTCCATCATCTCATCTGGAATATCCTCATCGAGTTTGGATGACTCCGGGGTCGGATGTGCGACCAAGAAGTCAGCCAGCATTTAGCCCTTGATAGCTTTTTATGGGACGAATACCATATCATATGGTGAAAGCAGTAATGCCTATGTAGCTAATCGAGAGTTTAGCGCTCCTGGCTTTGTCATGAGGACCCAGAGTGGATTAACCCGAAAGATGACGTGGATGGTCTGACCCATTATGTAGTGACAAGTCTTTTGTATAACAAAGACCACAGCTAGACATTCTTTCTCGATGGGGTTGTACCGGTGTTCAGCTTCGATCATTGTCCTGTTTAGGTAGTAGATAGCTTGCTCATAGCCTGTATCATTGTTCTGAGCCAGTAAGGCTCCGAAAGAATGATCCATTGTGCAGACATAGAGCAAGAAAGGTTCGCCTACAACCGGTGCTACCAGGACTTGGGGATTTGTGAGATAAGCTTTGATGTCATCGAATGCCTTTTGACAGTCGTCAGTCTAGACATAAGAGATTCCCTTCTTCATAAGTTTTATGAAGAGTTGGCATCGATCGGAAAGATTTGCTATAAACCTTTAGATGTATGTGAAATGTCCTTGCAGGCCTCGAAGCTCTCTCAGGTTCTTCGGAGGGCTCGTGTCGAGGATGGCCTTGGTATTTTTTAAGGTCAACGTTAATACCCTTCGCAGTGATGATAAAACCCAAGAATTTGTCGCTGGAAACCCCGAGGAAGGATTTAGTTGGGTTCAGTTTGAGTTGATGCACCCGCATAAGATTGAAGATTGTCCTTAGATCTTGTAGGTGATTACCTCTTAGGCGGCTTTTGACAGCGATGTCATCAACATAACATCCGACTATCTTGCGAAGATGTTTACGGAAGATGGTGCCCATAGTTCGTTGGCATGTTGCACCCGTATTCTTCAACCCAAAGGGCATCACTGTGTAACAGTAAACCCCCTTTGGACTTCTGAAACGACGTGTGCTTTTCGTCGTCTGGGAATATCTTGATCTAGTTGTAGCCAAAATATCTATCCATGAAGGACATGCATTCAAAGCCACAGGTGTTGTCGATCATCAAGTCGGTAATTGGAAGGAAAAACTCCTATTTCGAAAAAGCAAAGATGTGGTCCCTGAAGTCAATACTGATTCGGATCTTCTCGTTCTTTTTAGTAACGAAAATGATATTGGCCATCCAGTCTAGATGTTGCTTCTCATGAATAAACCCACTATCTATGAGTTTATCCACTTACTTTTCAATGGCAACCATGATGTTAGGACGGAAGCGTCATAGTTGCTACTTAACAGGCTTAGCGTTAGGTAAGATGTTAAGCTTGTGCATCGCGACTTACGGGTCCAAATCCGATATCTTTTCGTAGCTTTGGGCAAAGTCGTCGTTGCATTCCCTGATAAGTTGAACCAAGGATTAACGATCTTCCCCTGTCAAGCTTTTGATGATAAAAATAGGTTTGGGCGAGGATTCATCCCCTAAGTTAATTTGCTCGACTTCATCTTCGATGGGACATTCTCGTTGTTCGAAACGAGATTCCTATTGCGTTACAATGCGTTGAGCCCAGGTTTCTTCCTCGAAGAACTCTACTGTCTGATCGTCATCTTCTTTCGGAGGATGTGCGGATGTCATATTGACTGACAACACTTTCCTGAAGATTGGACTGATGCTGGTGTCGGAATCCCAAGTTGAAGCTTCAGATGAGTAAGAGTACATGACTGCTTTATTTTTCAAGCTCTCCGGGGTTGTTGGAGGCGTGACGTAGCCTACCCTCCGTCGAATGCGGTGATAGTAGTCCTGAGGTTTTCTTTTTAGAACTGGGAGTCGTAAGGGAAGACGTCGACATTTTCTGTAGTTCAAGCCTTTGCCGCTTTTCAAATCGTAACCCATCTTCTGGATGATGTACTTTGCTTGATTGGTATACCGGTATATTTGTAATCTACCAGTATCCGGCTCTGGTTCGGCTGGAGAGAGGTCCTGGTAACGTTCGACCTTGCCGAAGATGATAGGTTTTTTGTCCCTGTTCCATGGCAGAACTATAGAGTAGACCCCTTGGTATGGGACAACTCGATTTACATGATTAACAGTCATTATTTATGTTTTCAACGACTATAAGGCATTATCTAAAGTATATAGCATTCCAATATGAAAGATTATAGTAGTTCAAATACAGCCTTTTATTGATGTATTTTATCCACCAGCAGAGCAGTTGTCTGGGCAGAAGGAGTTTTCAGACACCTTTTCGGGAGTCTGAACCGAATTGGTTCCTGAGCCTGACCTGGGAGTTTGATGACCAGAGAGACCGAAGCCATCCCATACAGCTTGGCCATGAGTGGAGCCGATACTTGGGAAGGTTTTCCCTTGAGCCGCATCTTTAGAGGTGCTTCATTCGCCATCTCAGCTTCAGCTTCGGCCTCTATTTCGGTCTATGCTTCATCATCGACGTTGTTGGCTTCATCATCCAAGTGAACTGACTTGCATAGATTGGAGACAGTGAAGAATGCTTCTACTCCTCTGAAGGGATCAACATCAGTAAATTTTGTCCTTACTATGTCGTTTCAACATCAGCAAATTTCGTCCTTACTATGTCGTTGCTAGACACATACTTCATGCACTGAGGGAGGGTAGATGGCACCACCATGTACTCATGTATCTGCGGATGCCCCAGCAAGATGTTGTAATTAATGTCAGTATCAATGACGTAGCAAGTTACCTCTGTCTGGAGATCGCGGATATTATATTTCAGCTGAATCTTGCCCAGAGGCTCGCTCTTTCCAACGTTGAAGATGCTTATTATAATATTAGATGCAGTCAGACGATGCATCGGGATCCCTAGTGTTGGGAGCATACTCCGAAGGATAATAATGTGGGAAGACCCAGGATCGATTTGAAACTGATCCACCTTGATGGCACCAACATACCCTGTGTAATACATCGATCTGTTATGTCGACTATTCTTGAGCAACATGTCTTGTTGAGTGAATGTAATGTTGGTGATAATTTACTCCATACTATAGTAGTACGGACATGCGGTTGGATCTTCTTCAGGCTGCTGGACCTGACTGATGAAGGTCTCATCATCCTTCAGTGCTTCACACAGAGCATCCCGAGTATCTCTAGATAGTTGGAGAAGTTCAAATAGTGATAGCCGAGCCAGAGTATTGGCGAGCTACACCAATATGTCAAAGTTGCGGGGGTTTGGTCAACCCCGAAGTCCCTTCTTTTTTTACAGAGGCTTGTCAAAATGAACCGCTCTCTGTTTTTGCTTATCTGTTTCTGAAGGTTGAGATGGACCTTTCTTTTGGGCAGTAGTAGTGGTGACGGGAGGCTTCTCCTCAGTTGGGACCTCCTCTGGCTGAGTATTTTGCTGAGACCATGTCACCACTGGAAAAGCTTTCTCTGGAGATGAAGTGACCATTTGGCAATGTCACGTCCCGTTCCCAGATGCGTATTCTAAATACATGTACTGCTGGAATGTATTCATTTAATATTTATCATGTACTGTTCTGTATTTAAATTCTTTTAATTTCTTGCTAATTATTTTTCTGCATTTTATTTCTATATTTTACTTTATGCTTTTATACTCTGCTTTAGCTTTGTTTTGGGTTCGACTTGAATTGGTTTAATTATGTTGGTTCAACATGAACCCAAACCCCCACCTACCACCACCCCATTTAAAGCCCCAAACCCTTTCTCTCTCTTCATTACTTCTTCTCATTACTCTTCTTCTTCCTCATAACTCTCCCACCAACCTAGAAGAGATAGGCAAGTGCCAACTTGCTTCTTGATGGATCTTCATTTTGTTGTTCCATTGTCTTCCTCTCAACATTCTAAGACACTTTAATGCTTGGCACTTTCAATTTCTATGGCTAAATTCTTCTAGATCTAAGTTTATAGTAATTTCGGATTTCTTGGATTTTGATCTACTTAACATTGTTATTTCCAAGTTTTGATGGTTCCATGTTATAAAAAATTTCGTTCTACCCCATTTTGACCTATGGAAGTCCAAATTTGGACTTACGGTGAAGGTTTTATGGAGCTTGGAAGCCAAGGGTTCCATGACCATCCTTCTCAGGTTTTCTGAGAAGATGGGTCCCCACTTTCTCAGCCGCATGAAACTTTATTTTCCAACCGCATGAGATTTTTATTCCTCAGCCGCATGAAACTTTATTTCCCAAACCGCATGAGATTTTTATTTCTCAGCCGCATGAAACTTTATTTCCCAACCGCATGAGATTTTTATTTCTCAGCCGCATGAAACTTTATTTCCCAACTGCATGAGATTTTTATTCCTCAGCCGCATGAAACTTTATTTCCCAACTGCATGAGATTTTTATTCCTCAGCCGCATGAAACTTTATTTCCCAATCGCATGAGATTTTTATTCCTCAGCCGCATGAAACTTTATTTTCCAACCGCATGAGATTTTTATTCCTCAGCCGCATGAAACTTTATTTCCCAACCGCATGAGATTTTTATTTTCCAGCCGCATGAAACTTTATTTCTCAACCGCATGAGATTTTTATTTCTCAGCCGCATGAAATTTTATTTACCAACCGTATGAGATTTTTTATTTCTCAGCCGCATGAAACTTTATTTTTCAACCGCATGAGATTTTTATTTCTTTTTTATTTCTCAGCCACAAGAAACTTTATTTTCCAACCGCAAGAGATTTTTAATTCTCAGCCGCATGAAATTTTATTTCCCAACCGCATGAGATTTTTTATTCCTCAGCCGCATGAAATTTTATTTCCCAACCGCATGAGATTTTTATTTCTCAGCCGCATGAAACTTTATTTTCCAACCGCAAGAGATTTTTATTTTTCAGCCGCATGAAATTTTATTTCCCAACCGCATGAGATCTTTATTTCTTAGCCGCATGAAATCTTTATTTTTCGAATTTGGCATTAATTAACATTGATTGTTATATTGATTAATAATTGATCATGCGTTCCTAGATGGAACTAAGAGACTGGCTAGTCGTCTTATTGAATTAAATGGAATAAGATACGTTCATATTAACTATGAACCATTGCAATCGATTGGCCAATCCTGAATATTGGCATACAGATACATGCAGACTACAATTTATTTATTTTTATGAAAGCAGCATGTGTACTTTATGGTCAAGGTATGATTATTCCGTAATTAGTTTTAATTGTTGCATTACGCTATGTAAGATCTATAACTTAACCGTACGGGTATCGTTGTAGAGTTGGGCATATTGTACTTGTACGGAAGTACTCATCCTGAAATGACCATGATCCACGACATAGGATTTTACTTAACATAGAGGCTACTAAGTTAAATAAAATAATGATTGCATGGAGAGAATGGATTCCCGAGTTCTTACATGGCAGCCCTCTTTGGAACTATTAGCGCCCAACAGGCCGGCTGGTTCCCACAGATACTACAAATCTGCCACACGGGCAGGGAACGATATCTGCTTATATTATTGTATATTGTATATTGATGACGGACGTCCGCTGGGACTCGTCTAATTCATGATTGGCGCAATTGATTGATTGGATAGACTAGCCTTGCTTGCCCATAGTATGAACTGAGAAATCCTTATTGCATAATTCCAGGATAACTTGGGATTCACAGTAGTAAGCCGTAGGAGTTGGATGGCCGTTTAAGTTGATTTGTTTGTGTACTGTACCTACTCTGTTACCTAACTGAGATGATCAGAGCATCAGGACATGACGGGCCAACTTCTGTCCTTATTTGGTTGGGAGGTTGGTTCGAAGTGTCGTGATGTTACGTGAATCCCAGTAGCAAGCAGAGATCTATTATTATATTCACTTATTTACTGGTTTAATGCCTCATATCATGCTTCCTTGCGGTACTTGATATTAGAGGTCTAACCTCTCTGGTTTTGCATGGCCTGATTTAGAGCCGGTTCCCGAGGACTCAGCTTACCTCTACCTCCAAGATGGTCAATACTAGAGGAATGATCGCAGGAGGACTCGAGTGGGTTCCTTACTTCCCCGCTCATTTTGTTAATTACTTTACATTTTGCCGCTTGGCACCGACATGTTAGTCGGATAGTCTTGCACTTACTTTTACATAATTGTAATTAAGTCAGACTGCAGCTGATAACAATTGTGTATATGTTGCTATATCATGTGGCTATATTTTGTAAAGCCGGACCTCAAGAACATTTTGACTAAGCGTTTGGGACGCCTTATTGCTTTATCTTAAATGTTCTCTGTTATTGCTTCTTGTTTGAATGATTGAGACGATAGATGTGAAGTGACCATAGCAAGACTTTCATGTAGTATGCACCCCCTTGTCTTTTAGACACCATTGATCATATTATATGGTATTCATCTACCCGTAATACGTAACTGGCTGGGTCATTCCCCCGCTCTCCAGTGTTCTGGTTCTGGGGCGTGACAAGGTTTTAGTGGTGGCCCATGCAGGTTTGATTTTAGACTTGTGGGGTGTTTTGATTTATAGGATATCTCAATCACACATGTTCCCCCTTGATCTCATTATTCGTTGTTCTCAATCCTAGCTTGACCTTCTCATATCCTTTGGCTTCATTGATCCTTCATGTCCGGTCGTTTGATTGTTCTCTTGTCCCTTTTCTTAGGGGCACCTCGTCCGTACCTGTCAGGACTGGACAACAACAACAAGGGCAACATGGGCAACATGACCCGGTCGGTCAGCAACAAGGGCCAGTACCACCTCAAGACACTATCCAAGAAGAAGTGATAGTGGAACCAACAGCTGGACCGCAGTATCCAGAGGTTCCTACACCACCCATAGTTCTACCTACCCCAGTGGAAGTGGATACACCAGCCCTTCTGAAGATTATGAGAGGGATGATGGCTACTCAGCAACATCAGATGTTAGCCCAGCAGCGCATGCACGCTCAGTTACAAGAGCAGAATGTATTACTCAACCAAGGATTACAGACGGCTTTGGAAAGAGGGGCAAGAACAGATTCAGAAGCATCAGCCAGGTTTTGCAAATACAACCCCCGTCGTTTCGAGGGCACGGAGGATGCCATCTCAGCAGATGCATGGCTTAAGGATATTGAGGCTATTTTGATAGCAGCTAAGGTACCGGCAGAAGAACGTGTGGATCTAGTAAAGTTGTTACTTCAGGATCTCGCACGTGATTGGTGGGAATCAGAGGAAGTAGGCATCAGACGTCCTGTTGCTTCGGACGATTTTACTGCAAGATTCAAGACGAAGTATTATGGATTTGTGGCTCAGTTTGAGCTACAACAGAAGTTTATCAACCTCAGGCAGGCCGGCAAGACGGTAGATGCTTATGCAGCAGAGTTCTGCAAATTGAGTAGGTTCGCCTCGGAGATGGTAGCCACAAAGAGCCAGAGGGCTATGAGGTTTCATCAAGGGTTCCATCTTGAGCTCTTACAGTTGATAGAGGGGCACAATTATCAGACTTTCGATGAGATATTGACGGCCACTTGGGGGCATGAGATCACTGCTGAGAGGATCACGGCAAGGACTGGAGGTCAGAAGAGATCACACAGTCGGATTGAAGAAGGAGGAGGAGCAGCGCCCCGAACAACAGCACCGTCCCCTGGCATTCGCATTCACGATGTGACAATACGAGGGCCAACACCACACAGGCAGCAGCAACAGCAACAGAGGAAGAACCAGCAACCCCCAGTGGGCTGTACTTATTGCGGGACGATAGGGCACACTAGAGATGTGTGTCGGACATTGAACGGGCAGTATTTGATATGTGGAAATCCAGATCATCGGGTTACCACATGTCCCATGAATTCGAGGTCAGGAGGACCAGTACAACAGTTTCCTTCTCTGCCAGTACCAGGGGCAGGACAGTATCGAGGACCAGCGGTAGCAGTGAGGCCGTTGGCACAGCGTCCGTTCATGACACAAGCTCAAATGTTTCGGCAGCAGGGACCGCCGATACAGCAGCACAAGCATAGACCACCCCAGCATCACCAAGGCAGGGGCCAGCGGCAGCACCAGGCTAGGCCGCAGCATGGGAACCAGCAAGGAGGTCGAGGACAGGCATTCACTCTGTCCTTGGAGGAGGCATTAGCATCGGAAGATGTTGTGGCAGGTAACATTCTCGTCGCCTCATATCCCGCAGTAGCATTGTTTGATTCGGGAGCATCGCACTCATTTATATCTGCACAATTTGCTACACGGCTAGGAATGGAATTCGAGGCATTGCCAGGGAGGTTAAATATACTCACTGGTAATGGGCTCGTAGGAGTTAGTAGAGTTATTCTAGCATGTAGCGTTGTAGTTTGCGGGCATTCCTTACCCGCCAGGTTGATAGAATTTCCAGTTAGAAATTTCGACGTTATCTTAGGCATGGAATGGCTGAAAGACAGTTATACAACAATAGATTGTCGTAGAGGGAGTGTATCTTTTGACATCCCAGGTATAAAGCGGTTTACCTTAGTCAGATCAGTAGCAACTCAACAAGAGCAAGGAGTAGTGACGACAATGGAAGAAGTTCAAGTCCCGAAGGTAGTTGAAGAGTTTCTAGATGTATTTTCTGAAGAATTTCCAGGTCTACCACCGGTTAGAGATATTGAGTTCAGTATAGAATTGGCACCTGGAACTAAACTGATATCAGATCGAGTTTATAGAATGACAGATTCCGAGCAGGCCAAGGTATATCAGCACATAGAGGAACTGAAGGAGAAGAAGTTCATCCAAGCTAGCGTGTCACCATGGACTGCACCAGTGGTACTTATGGGAAAGAAGGATGGGTCATCTAGATTGTGCATTGATTATAGGAAGCTTAACGCGGCAACAGTGAAGAATAAGTACCCACTACCCAGGATCGACGACTTATTTGATCAGTTGAGCAAAGTTAGAGTTTTCTCTAAGATAGTTCTTCGTTCAGGGTATCATCAAGTGAGGGTTCGGAAGGAGGACATTCCCAAGACAGCATTCAGGTCGAAGTATGGGCATTATAAATTCTTAGTAATGTCGTTTGGTTTGACCAATGCTCCAGCAATCTTTATGGATTTATTGAATCGCATCTTTATGTCGTACTTGCATCAATTTGTCATTTTGTTTCTCGACGACATTCTTGTATGTTCAATTAGTGAAGAGGAGCATGAAGATCACCTCCGGAAGGTGTTACAGGTTCTGAGGGAGAACCAGTTGTATGCCAAGCTCAGCAAGTGTGAGTTTTGGTCGGACCACATTTCATTTTTGGGTCACATCGTATCAGAAGCTGGAGTAGCAGTAGATCCCAAGAAGGTAGAAGCAGTAGAGAGTTGGCCAGTACCCAAGACCGTAGCTGATGTGCGAAGTTTCTTGGGATTGGCAGGATATTACAGATAGTTTGTATCAGATTTTGCAAGGCTTTCAGCACCCATGACCCCCTTGACACAGAAGGATGTACCATTCGTCTGGTCGGCAGAATGCCAGGCATCATTTGAGAATCTGAAGCAGAAGTTGATATCAGCGCCTATTCTTACATTGCCCGTTGGACCCGGAGGTTTTACCATTTATTGTGATGCGTCAGGTAAAGGACTTGGATGTGTCCTCATGCAGCATGGGAACGTGATAACATATGCATCTAGGCAGCTCTGAGACCACGAGAAGAATTATCCGACTCATGACTTGGAGTTGGCAGCAGTAGTATTTGCTTTAAAGATATGAAGGCATTACTTATATGGTGACCGAGTAGACATGTACACAGACCATAAAAGTCTGAAGTACATCTTTACCCAGAAGGAACTGAACATGAGGCAGAGAAGATGGTTGGAGTTGATCAAGGATTACGACGTGGAGCTTCAGTATCATCCAGGCAAGGCTAATGTGGTAGCAGATGCTCTCAGCAGGAGAGGCGGTGCATTTATGTTAACAACACAGAGGCATATCTTAGAAGACCTTCAGGAGATGGGCATCGAGGTTATACTTCCTAGTGATGTAGGAGTTCTAGCGAGTCTACAAGTTCAATCCAACTTGGTAGACAGGATCAAGGCAGCTCAGGCACAAGACCCAAGGATTCAGAAGCTTAGGACAGAATGTGAGTCAGGACTCAGGAAGGAGATAAGAATTCATGAAGATGGTACACTTAGGTTTGGGTCACGTTTATGTGTGCCTGGTGGAGATATCAGACAGGAGGTTATGGCAGAAGCTCACAGTTTTCAGTATTCTGTACACCCTAGAGGGACAAGATGTACCAAGATATCAAGCAGCACTTCTGGTGGTACGGGATGAAGAGGGAGATAGCTAGATTTGTTTGCCGTTGCTTGGTATGTCAACAAGTGAAGGCAGAGCAGCAGAGACCAGCTGGATTATTACAACCGCTCCCTATCCTGAAATAGAAGTGGGAACATATCACAATGTACTTTGTGACCGGTTTACCGAGATCCCCAAGTGGTAGGGATGCTATTTGGGTAATCGTAGATCGGCTTACGAAGGTGGCACATTTTCTTCCTTTTAGAGTAGGTCAATCTACGAAAAAGTTGGCAGAGTTGTATATCCAACAGATAGTCAGGTAGCATAGAATCCCTGTCAGTATTGTGTCAGATAGAGATACCCGTTTTATATCACATTTCTAAAAAATTTTACATCATAGCTTGGGTACCAAGTTAAGATTTAGCACGACTTACCATCCACAGACGGACGGGTAATCAGAAAGAACAATTCAGACTTTAGAGGATATGTTGCGATCTTGCACCCTAGATTTTGGAGGATCTTGGGAGAGCCACCTACACTTGGTCGAGTTCTCATATAACAACAGTTATCAAACCAGTATCCAGATGGCGCTATTTGAAGCACTATATGGTAAGAAGTGTAGGTTGCCACTAGCACGGAACGATATCGGGGAGAAAAAGATGTTAGGCCCGGAGATGATTGTTCAGACAGTGGAAGTGGTCAAAGGAATTAGAGAGCGACTTCGAGTTGCGCAAGATCGACATTGTCATTGGACAGACCAGCATCGTAGGCCGTTAGAATTTTTTGTTGGGGACCACGTATTCTTGCGGATCTCACCTACCCGTGGGGTCATTAGATTTGGCATTCACGGAAAGTTGAGTCCCCGATACGTGGGCCCGTTTGTTATCCTTGAGAGGATAGGCGATGTTGCTTATCGTTTATCCCTTCCACCTTCGTTACGAGAGGTGCATGACGTGTTTCATGTATCTCAGTTGCAAAGGTATGTATCGGACCCAAGCCATGTCCTTGATCATTCTGAGCTGGTTGTTGGTACCAACCTGTCTTACGAGGAACAACCAGTGTCTATTTTGGACCGAAGAGAGAAAATACTCAAGTACCGAACAATTAGCCATGTCCGGGTTGTTTGGGGTCATCACTCTTTAGGGGAGTCAACGTGGGAACGTGAGGATGATATCCGATCACGGTATCCGTACCTGTTTGACCTATAAGGTATATCTTTTCTGTATACCTTGATTGTCTTAACTCCTCATGCTTGTTACCTTATGAGTAGAATTGCTTGGTGTCGTAAAATATTCAACATGGATATGTTACTTACTGTTAACATTGTAGAATGATTGCTTACTCAAATTGATTATACTTAGATTAGTTTAGCTCCGATGTTTCTGTCATGCTTGGATCTGAAATTCCGAGGACAAAATTTTTCTAAGGAGGGTAGAGATGTCACTTCCCGTTCCCAGAATGCGTATTCTAAATACATGTACTGCTGGAATGTATTCATTTAATATTTATCATGTACTGTTCTGTATTTAAATTCCTTTAATTCCTGCTAATTATTTTTCTGTATTTTATTTCTGCATTTTACTTTATGCTTTTATACTCTGCTTTAGCTTTGTTTTGGGTTCGGCTTGAATTGGTTTAATTATGTTGGTTCAACATAAACCCAAACCCCCACCTACCACCACCCCATTTAAAGCCCTAAACCCTTTCTCTCTCTTCATTACTTCTTCTCATTACTCTTCTTCTTCCTCATAACTCTCCTACCAACCTAGAAGAGATAGGCAAGTGCCAACTTGCTTCTTGATGGATCTCCATTTTGTTGTTCCATTGTCTTCCTCTCAACATTCTAAGACACTTTAGTGCTTGGCATTTTCAATTTCTATGGCTAAATTCTTCTAGATCTAAGTTTATAGTAATTTTGGATTTCTTGGATTTTGATCTATTTAATATTGTTATTTCCAAGTTTTGATGGTTCCATGTTATAGAAAATTTCGTTCTACCCTATTTTGACCTATGGAAGTCCAAATTTGGACTTACGGTGAAGGTTTTATGGAGCTTGGAAGCCAAGGATTCCATGACCATCCTTCTCAGGTTTTCTGAGAAGATGGGTCCCCACTTTCTCAGCCGTATGAAACTTTATTTCCCAGCCGCATGAGATTTTTATTCCTCAGCCGTATGAAACTTTATTTTCCAAACCGCATGAAATTTTTATTTCTCAGCCGCATGAAACTTTATTTCCCAACCGCATGAGATTTTTATTTCTCAGCCGCATGAAACTTTATTTTCCAACCGCATGAGATTTTTATTCCTCAGCCGCATGAAACTTTATTTCCCAACCGTATGAGATTTTTATTCCTCAGCTGCATGAAACTTTATTTCCCAACTGCATGAGATTTTTATTTCTCAGCCGTATGAAACTTTATTTCCCAACCGTATGAGATTTTTATTCCTCAGCCGCATGAAACTTTATTTCCCAACCGCATGAGATTTTTATTCCTCAGCCGCATGAAACTTTATTTTCCAACCGCATGAGATTTTTATTTCTCAGCCGCATGAAACTTTATTTCCCAACTGCATGAGATTTTTATTTCTCAGTCGTATGAAACTTTATTTCCCAACCGCATGAGATATTTATTTCTCAGCCGCATGAAACTTTATTTTCCAACCGCAAGAGATTTTTATTTCTCAGCCGCATGAAATTTTATTTCCTAACCGCATGAGATTTTTTATTCCTCAGCCGCATGAAATTTTATTTCCCAACCGCATGAGATTTTTATTTCTCAGCCGCATGAAACTTTATTTTTTAACCGCAAGAGATTTTTATTTCTCAGCTGCATGAAATTTTATTTCCCAACCGCATGAGATCTTTATTTTTTAGCTGCATGAAATCTTTATTTTTCGAATTTGGCATTAATTAACATTGATTGTTATCTTGATTAATAATTGATCATGTGTTCCTAGATGAAACTAAGAGACTGGCTAGTCGTCTTATTGAATTAAATGGAATAAGATACGTTCATATTAACTATGAACCATTGCAATCGATTGGCCAATCCCGAATATTGGCATATAGATACATGCAGGCTACAATTTATTTATTTTTACGAGAGCAGCATGTGTACTTTATGGTCTGTAGGACCGATTGTAGGAACGAGTGGTAAAGCGCAATACTCTAGAGGGGGGTGAATAGAGTAGGCAGCGGAAATTAACTATTTAAAAATGTTAGTAATAAGATCACAGATAATATATCACAGATATGTAAATAAAAAGTAGAGAGTAGAGAGCAAACGCAAACACAAGGATGTATACTGGTTTCCCTCTTGTGAGGACTAGTCCAGTCGGAAGAACTCTAGCTTCCAGTTGAATCCACTATGGAAAATCACCACAAGTTTTTATCCGAAGTTCTTGCAACTTCTACAACACGAGCTTTGATCCGAAGTACTCGACCAACTTCAATTGTGAAGTGTGTAACTTCAATCAAGCCTCCGATTACAACCACTCTGAAACTTCTAGACCGTACCGCACTGGCAAATCGACTAGAAGATTGTAATTGGCTTGGGATCTGAAAATGAATAGCTCAGAATACTTTGGAAGAAGTAGTAGGCTTATAGAGAGAAGATATGAAAGTGAAGGGGTGTATTGAAATGATCAAAATCCTTCTCTATTTATAGTTTTTCCAAAGGCAGAATTCTGACAGAATTCGGGCAGAACTCTATGAGAAAATCTCGGTGGGATCCGTAACTGCAGGAAGACCAAGTTCAAAAACCAACGTTCACTAACCGAACTCTGGCCGAATTCGGGCCGAACTCTGGCCGAATTCTCCTGGAGTTCTGTCAGGGTTTTTGCAAACTGGTTTTTGGACTTTTTGAAAAGTCAAACAGTTAGGAAGTAGTTTGGGCTTTTGTAAGTGGGCTTGTTTTCAAAATAAAAGAGTATTTTGAAAACGTTTCTTGGGTAGCCTATTTGCCCGTAGGATGCAGTGTACATCGTATTCCTAGACTCAATAAATATGAAAAATACATTGATGAAATAGGAAAACCAAGAGCCCTTTGATGACGCCTTTCTTCAGATATTTGAGCAGACTTGAAGACGCCTTTTTCACTTGACGGCGGTCGTCCAAAGATAAACAGATCTGGAAATCTGAATACCTTTCGGTAGGCGGTTCAGAGAAATCTTCTTGTATAACGCCGTCTTTGGCCCATCAATAATTCTTTGTTGCATATGTCCTGGTTTGGCAAAGCTTGATCATGCTTACTGCATGTCTACAAATACATGTTAGACAAACAAAACCAATATGATACAAGCATAGCAATATGTTATAGAATATTTAGGACAATGCTAATATTAGGACAATGCTAAGTTTAAGTAGCAACATGATAGTGATTACATGAATATTAGTGACGTCATTATGTTAAACTTAATTGATTAGCCATATTCAAAAACATGATATAATCATTGGGCTAACAATCTTCCCCTTTTTGATTATGGCAAATCCTTTAAGTTTAATATATATACAATAGATGCATGTCTCACTAATAAACACATAATACTAGAATAATGTGTGCTAACTTGAACTTATTTCTCACTTAAACTTATTTCTTCCCCTTTGACATGATCAAAAATAAGCTCCCCCGTAATTAGAGCTAGAATGAACTCAAGCATAAGTAAAGAAGGAAAGCAGAAATAATCATGATCAAGGATTAGGAGAACAGGGAAATGACAAGATTAGAAAATTGCATAACTAAAGTAGAAAAACTTGTCAAAAATGGTATAGAAATCCAAAAATAAAATATGTTTTGAATGTCGTTTGACCAAAAAAATCTATCAATATAGTAGGAATCAATCATTGGTCATAAATAAATCATGAGAAATAGAAAATGCATAGATCTAGTATATAAAAGAAGGAAAAATATAATGAGAATTTTAACAATGATCAGAAGAAAATATGATTTATAATTTGCCCATACAAATTAGTGAATCAAATCCATAAATAATATAATCATTTAAAAAGAAATCAAAATAAGTATACTAGAATCTATGCAAAATCTATATCAAAGTTCATGCAATTGAATTCAATTACCTTAGCAAGATATATGAATATCCATCAGATAAATATGAAGGTAATGAAGACAAAATACTTGAGAAGGAGAAATTCAGTCGACTTGAATGCTCCCCCGCAAAGTATGATCAGTCTAAATATAGATAATCATGAACTTTGAGATAAAATCTCAAAAAAAAAATGCATAATCAGTTTAAACTCAAAAGAATTATCAATAAATTAAATTACTTTTTGGCATAATAACTTCTAGAAACTCAAAAATGAGAGAACTAAAAATAAATATTAAAATCATATATTCTCTCATCTAATACAAATCCAAAAATCATGAACAACTCAACAAGCTATTTTAAGTAAAAGAATATATGTCCATGAGGAACTAGGTATACCACATATTAAGGGCATAAAATAATTGAAACAATTAGTTTGCTCCCCCTTAAAATATGCGTATATAGTTCAAAAATAATAGATAAAATAAATAATCACAAGATTTAAGGGATATCCAAGATATGCATATATTTTTTTTTGATAAAATGCATATAAAATTCCAAACTCAAAACAAATATCATCTTTAGGCAAGAAAAGAAATCCAATAAATGCTTAAAGATGAACAAACAAAATATATCTCCAATATATATATATATAAAATATTTTAATACATAAAAAGATTTTGAAAACTGTCATTAATAATAACATTTGAGTACCGGACAGATTCAATAAATCAAAAAGACTTTAAAAAGACTTTTCAAAAATATGGAATTTATTACGAAAAATTGTCTTAGTAAATGTTCGAATGCATCCATTTAGTCCTCAGACTGAAAGCTGGCAATTCGAATCACGAAAACAATTTCAATAAAAGAATCCATTAATCATAAATAAATCCATTTGAATAAATAAACATAACTAAATAAATGTCCAAAGAAAAGTGTGTTCTAGATATATGGCATGCCAAGGGGCTAATTGACTTGAAACAATTAACTGCTCCACCTTTACATGGCTATATCTAAAATAAAATTTAAGAATTTCAGAGACATATTTTCGGAAGTAGGAAACTAAAAAAAATATTATGTCTTCTTATCAAAGTTTATTTCTTCCCTTTTAAAGCCGTTGTACGGTGTCCATCCGATAACCGTAAGGTTAAAGAAAAGAAATGCTTTGAGAAAGAGAAATTCAATGTGCTTGACTTCTCTCCTGCAAAGAGTTACTGTTATAGACCGAAAGTAACTTGAATAAGAAGATAACAATATAAAGCTAAAAAACATGAGTATTACGAATATTACACAAGCTAAAGATGAAATCACAATACCATAATATTCAATGAGTAGTCACGAATACGAAAAACAATCATCTTTAGACAAAAGAAGAAATATCTATTAAATAAACATTTAAAAATAAAAAGATATTTCAAATTAGCATGATGAATAATCGTATAAGTCAAAAGATGACATAATATTGATCTATGCTATAGAATCTCACAATCGACAAGATAGATCAACATATGCTACCTTTTGTAAAAATATATCATTAAATAATATTATTCATCAAATCTAAAATTCAAAATCCATCAGATAATAATTGCAATAAGATCTCAACAAATCTTTAGTTTATAAAGCGTTGATCAATCTTGGGTTAGCTGTAGAGGTACTGTCCCAGCCAACGGAGGTTCACCGGAGAACACTTAAGTACCGCTTCGCTTCGACCGTAGTCGTGGTGACAGACAGACTTTTTGTAGGCGTGTACCCAAAACAAATCTCTTCTTTAATAACCGAGGATTTAAGAAGAATTAGTGCAATATAAAAAATATATTCTATGGATTTAAAAAAATCTTAGAACAATGTAGCATACGGCATAAGATGTATCAATTACATTTATCCATATATGCTACAAAATCATTGGGTAACAATAAAATATAAAACATTTGTAAATCAAAATGTAAGACCTAGATACGTTGATGTCTTCTGGAACCTAGGAGATTTGACAGCACCTTGGATCCAGAACTAGATAATAGTTGCAAGTAGACCTTAATAAATCTTAAGTCTATAAAGTATTGATCACTTCGGGTTAGCTGTAGGGGTCGGTTCCCAGCTAGCGGTATTCCAAAGGCTAGTGTACCGTGTCGCTTCAGGCTATTTATACCTGTATGACAGAAGGACCCTTTCGGCTTGTTCCCAAAATGATTTCTACTCTTAAGAACATAGATTCAAAAGAATATATGCAGTATCATCGAACATCATCGAAATCTAGAATCCCTAAAAGTAAAATAAGTAAATACCTAAGGAATGGTTTATCAAGATCAAGATATTAAAAATATCATGTATCCAAAATGTCAACCAAAAAGTCAAGAAAAACATACATCATTAAAAGAGGCTTTGAGGAAGAAGCTGATAAAGATAAGAACATAAATTTGTTCAAAGTAATAACTAGCTTAAGTATGAGATAAGTACAAGTTTGAAACTACTTTTCAAAATAATATAATATAGACCTTGAACTTAACTCATATATCCCCATAAAGATATTTATACAATATAAGAAACATGAGCAATATATGAATGACAATAAATTATTCATGTATCATTAATAAGCATAAAAAAAATATCACAAGATCAAAAACATGTATAAATAAACTTTGTCAGACAAAGATGTAATTGATTCATAAGAAGTTAATCAAAATAAAATATGCGAATCAATAGTGAATATATTATGCAAGCACAAGGTTAACATAAAAATATATGTATATACTTTTCAAGTAAATAGAATACTTGTGCTAAACATACATACTCACAAAATAATGATCAAAGTAAATATGGCATGTTAAAGATAAATCAATAAGAAGTGACCATTAAAAATATTAAAGGTGAAGAGTCAAAAACATATTTACCAAAACAAAATTAAGCTCCTATGCATGCTTCAAGAATAAAGATTAAGAGTAAAGAGCATACATAGACCAATGTGTCACACTAATAAAAATAAACACTATATAGTGTGAACTAATCATTTAAGCTAAACAGCTAGTCATGCTAGGATTATATCTCACATTGATTCAAATAATAAACAATTTAAAAGATATCAATGAAAGCTAATAGCAAGACATCAAAAAGAATATTCTAAATATTAAAAACTATTTAGAAAGCATGTTACTGAAGTGGTTCTAGTGACCACACTTCTGTTGGTGCAATTGCTTGGAAGATGACCTTTGTAGCTTTGCAATCACCAACATGTTCCATGGTTCTATTTGATATGAGAAGCTTCACCTACAATATTAGGTGAAGACTTTGGTATCCAATACTTGGATCCACATTTGTTAGCTTTGGAAACCCATTTGCACAAGTTTATATCAACTAGCTTTCTAATCTGACAATGATTAGAAACATGTCCATTCATGCCACAATAATGACAGAAAGAATTAACATTAGTACTATGTGTAGTATTATGAGAATGTGCAGTAGTGTGATATGATGTGCGTGGATACTTGTAATAGAAAGCATGGTTATGTGAAGCTTTAGCTTTGCTTGCTTCCTTCGTAAAAGATCTAACGTGTGTGACTTTGTGATGTGCTAAGTGTCTTGTGTTAGACTGAGTCGTAGGTTGTACTACCTGCTTTTCCAGTCTAATCTCTAACTTTTTAGAGTTAGCACAGATCTCATCATACTTAGCAGAAAGAGCATCAATTCTATATGAAGCAATAGAATACTTCTTCTTTTCTGATTTTAATTCCTCCTTAAGTTTAGCATTTTCTTGAGTGCTTTTCTCAATGCATTCAAGCACCTCATGCAATCTAAACTCAAGTGTGGATATCTCAATAGAATTATCAGAAGTAGAAGTATCTCTAGCATCATTCAATAAGCAAGTAAGCTTTTTAATCTCACGCTTATAGGATAGAATATCCTTTCTAGCTTGCTTATATTTATCTAATACTTTCTTGTGCTCTTCTAACAGATCACTGAAAGCATCAGATAAATTATCATAAGAAAATTCACTCTCTTCAGAAAAAGAATTATTTTGTACCTCGTTAGATAATGCCATTGTGCATAAATTTGCAGCTTGATGATGTTTTTTTTCTTCTTCTTCAGACTCTCTTGCTTCGCTTTCACACCATATACCCGATGATCTTCCTTCATTTGATTGTTCGTAATGACTCTCCTTTCTTGTAGTAGTACAATCTTCTTGGATGTGGTCTATCTTCTTGTAATTGTCACATACAAGCTCTTCTTCGTATAATAGATTATGCTGTACCTTAAATCCCAATTTTGTCATGTACATATTTGCATCATTATGAAGACTATCCTTCTCTCTGGAGTTGCTAGCTTTGCTTTCATACCTGCACTCATAAGTAGCTTCAAGAACTTTCCAAATTTTATGAGATATTGTGCAAGTAGAAATAAGATTGAATACATTTGTGTCTACAGCACAATAAAGCATATGCATAGCTTTTGCATCAAGGCTAGCTAACTTCTTCTCTTCATCCGTGTAACTATAATAAGGCTTATTGATTATAGAGGATGTGAGAATAGAAGTGATAGTAGGCTTCTTGTAGCCGGTGACAATAATTGACCACAAGTCAAAATCTAGAGACTTCAAGTAGAAGCTCATCCGTGTCTTCCAATAGCTATAGTTTGTTCCATTAAATAGTGGGAGTCTATTTGAGGATTGCTCTTCAGTTGTGAAGTATATACTTGCTATATGTGATACAGTGATCTATATAACAGTTGTAATAAATAAGAATATAAGAGCAGTGTTACCTCGCTTTACCTGTATAACCCGCTCTGATACCAATTGTAGGACCGATTGTAGGAACGAGTTGTAAAGCGCAATACTCTAGAGGGGGGTGAATAGAGTAGGCAGCAAAAATTAACTATTTAAAAATGTTAGTAACAAGATCACATATAATATATCACAGATATGTAAATAAAAAGTAGAGAGTAGAGAGCAAACGCAAACACAAGGATGTATACTGGTTTTCCTCTTGTGAGGACTAGTCCAGTCGGAAGAACTCTAGCTTCCAGTTGAATCCACTATGGAAAATCATCACAAGTTTTCATCCGAAGTTCTTGCAACTTCTACAACACGAGCTTTGATCCGAAGTACTCGACCAACTTCAATTGTGAAGTGTGTAACTTCAATCAAGTCTCCGATTACAACCACTATGAAACTTCTAGACCGTACTGTACTGGCAAATCGACTAGAGGATTGTAATTGGCTTGGGATCTGAAAATGAATAGCTCAGAATACTTTGGAAGAAGTAGTAGGCTTATAGAGAGGAGATATGAAAGTGAAGGAGTGTATTGAAATGATCGAAATCCTTCTCTATTTATAGTTTTTCCAAAGGCATAATTCTGACAGAATTCGGGCAGAATTCGGGCAGAACTCTATGAGAAAATCTCGGTGGGATCCGTAACTGCAGGAAGACCAAGTTCAAAAAGCAACGTTCACTAACCGAACTCTGGCCGAATTTGGGCCGAACTCTGGCCGAATTCTCCTGGAGTTCTGTTGGAGTTCTGTCAGGGTTTTTGCAAACTGGTTTTTGGGCTTTTTGAAAAGTCAAACAGTTAGGAAGTAGTTTGGGCTTTTGTAAGTGGGCTTATTTTCAAAATAAAAGGGTATTTTGAAAATGTTTCTTGGGTAGCCTATTTGCCAGTAGGATGCAGTGTACATCGTATTTCTAAACTCAATAAATATGAAAAATACATTAATGAAATAGGAAAACCAAGAGCCCTTTGATGACGCATTTCTTCAGATATTTGAGCAGACTTGAAGATGCCTTTTTCACTTGACGGCGGTCGTCCAAAGATAAACAGATCTGGAAATCTGAATACCTTTCGGTAGGCTGTTCAGAGAAATCTTCTTGTATAACGCCGTCTTTGGCCCATTAATAATTCTTTGTTGCATATGTCCTGGTTTGGCAAAGCTTGATCATGCTTACTGCATGTCTACAAATACATGTTTGACAAACAAAACCAATATGATACAAGCATAGAAATATGTTATAGAACATTTAGGACAATGCTAATATTAGGACTGCTAAATTTAAGTAGCAACATGATAGTGATTACATGAATATTAGTGACGTCATTATGTTAAACTTAATTGATTAGCCATATTCAAAAACATGATATAATCATTGGGCTAACATGGTCAAGGCATGATTATTCCATGATTAGTTTTAATTGTTGCATTACGCTATGTAAGTTCTACAACTTAACCGTACGGGTATCGTTGTAGAGTTGGGCATATCGTACTTGTACGGAAGTACTCATCCTGAAATGACCATGATCCATGACATGGGATTTCACTTAACATAGACGCTACTAAGTTAAATAAAATAATGATTGCATGGAGAGAATGGATTCCCGAGTTCTTACATGGCAGCCCTCTTTGGGGCTATTAGCGCCCAACAGGCCGGCTGGTTCCCACAGATACTACAAATCTGCCACACGGGCAGGGAACGGTATCTGCTTATATTATTGTATATTGTATATTGATGACGGGCGTTCCGCTGGGACTCGTCTAATTCATGATTGGCACAATTAATTGATTGGATAGACTAGCCTTGCTTGCCTATAGTAAGAACTAAGAAATCCTTATTGCATAATTCCAGGATAAGTTGGGACTCATAGTAGTAAGCCGTAGGAGTTGGATGACCGTTAAAGTTGATTTGTTTGTGTACTGTACCTACTCTGTTACCTAACTGAGATGATCAGAGCATCAGGACATGACGGGCCAACTTCTGTCCTTGTTTGGTTGAGAGGTTGGTTCGAAGTGTCGTGATGTTATGTGAATCCCAGTAGCAAGCAGAGATCTATTATTATATTCTTTTATTTACTGGTTTAATGCCTCATATCGTGCTTCCTTACGGTACTTGCTATTAGAGGTATAACCTCTCTGGTTTTGCATGGCCAGATCTAGAGCCGGTTCCCGAGGACTCAGCTTACCTCTACCTCCAAGATGGTCAATACTAGAGGAATGATCGCATGAGGACTCGAGTGGGTTCCTTACTTTCCTGCTCATTTTGTTAATTACTTTACATTTTGTCGCTTGGCACCGACATGTTAGTCGGATAGTCTTGCACTTACTTTTACATAATTGTAATTAAGTCAGACTGCAGCTGATAACAATTGTGTATATGTTGCTATATCATCTGGCTATATTTTGTAAAGCCGGATATCAAGAACATTTTGACTAAGTATTTGGGACGCCTTATTGCTTTATCTTAAATGTTCTCTGTTATTGCTTCTTGTTTGAATGATTGAGACGATAGATGTGAAGTGACCATAGCGAGACTTTCATGTAGTATGTACCCCCTTGTCTTTTAGACAACATTGATCGTATTATACGGTATTCATCTACCCGTAATACGTAGCTGGCTGGGTCATTCTCCCGCTCTCCAGTATTCTGGTTCTGGGGCGTGACAGGCAAGACTTGGTTTTATTGCCTTTGATTTGGGAGGTAGAGCGTACCCCCGATTGAGTCAGTTCCGGAGCCAGATCTGGGTGAACCCACATGATCTCACCCCAGGAAGTTGTGAGTGGTACCAGCCACTCACAGTGTCACGAGTTGGTAGAAGGTTGGTTACTTCTATTATCGCCTTTGGGATGGGGACGACTCCGTCTTGAGCTTCAGTTAGCGGTAGGGTGCCAAACTGTAGAGACACCATTGTTTCACTTAACAAAAATGCCTAAAATCGGCTTTTGAAAATAAAACGAGAAAAAGTACAAGAAGTACAAATTTGATTCTGGAAAAGTATTGCTATGGAAGTCTGATCTGTAAATGATCACTTTGTTCCTTGGACCATATGATGATGATGAAGATCACTGCTTGAAGATGAACAACCGGAAGAACTAAGTCACCAGAAAGGTATCGACGCACTTGGGCACTGATGGCGAGGCCGAATGCTTTCCTGCTTTGCTTCACTCTGTTCTGAAAGAAAGGTTGAAGAAGAATGCTCTAGAGAATCAAAATCTCTGGATTCTAGTCTCTCTGTTTTCTCTCCTGTCTCTGTGTGTGTTATATGAGAAAAATAAGTCTATTTATAGACTTGGGCTCTTGTGCGTAAAAACTCAGCAAAAGTTCCGTCTTTACGCTAACAACTGCCACCCATGACCAAAGTCATCCTCTGCATATGTTGACACGTATCCCATCATTTTAGCAAGAATAGGATGCACGTACAGACGTTCTTCGAGATGTGTGGCATGAAAGCCATGTAGGCAAACCACGGTCCAAATTGGTGAAGAAGAATAGGGCGTAAAAACAACCCCATTATACTCTGAGCGTAAAGTAGTAGATGTCACTCCCCGTTTCCGGAATGCGTATTTTTATATATGTACAACTCATGTGTATTTATTTAGTATTTATCATGTATTATTCTGTATTTAAATTCCTTTAGTTTCATGTTAATTAATTATCTGCTCTTAAATTTTCATGTTAATTAAATTCCTGTAAATTTTATTTCTGCAATTATATTTCTGTAATTTTATTACCTGCATTTTATTTACTGCTTTAGTGTTATTGGGTTTCGGTTTGCTGGATCCCCTTAAACCCGGCCCAACACCCCACCTACCACCATTTCCCCTATTTAAAGCTTCCATCTCTTTCTCTCTCCTCATTACTTCATTCTCACCATTACTTCTTCTTCTTCCTCTCATTACTCCCCACCACCTACCAGCAGCAGGAGAAGGCAAGTGCAAACTTGCTTCTCAATCACCCGTTTTTATGGTTCATTTGCCTTCTTCTCGTGATTCCAAGAGAGATTAGTTCTTAGCATTTTTGATTTCTACGGCTGGTTTTCTCTAGATCTAAGTTGTAGTATTTCGGCTGTTCATGGGTTCTTAGTCCATCAACTTTGGGTGTATTTCTCTGGCACTGGAGCGAAGGCTCTATAGTACTTGGAGTTCGAGAAATGTTGTACGCACACGTTCTTACGTGCTCGCGTAAAACATCAGCCCAGTCATGCACGCGTCTTTACGTGTTTGCGTGTATTTTCAGTCACGCACGCGTCTTTACGTGTTTGCGTGTATTTTCAGTCACGCACACGTCTGTACGTGTCTGCGTGTATTTTCAGTCCCGCACACGTCTGTACGTGTCTGCGTGTATTTTTAGTCACGCTCACGTTCTTATGAGCGTGCGTGTATTTTTTTGTCACGCTAACGTTTTTATGAGCGTGCGTGTATTTTCAGTCACGCACACATCCATGAGCGTGCGTGTATTTTAGTCACGCACATCCTTGCGTGCGTAGATTTCTTGTCACCTTTTCACGCTCACTAGAGTCTGCGTGAATTTTCCTTCACGCTCACGCTGTGCTTGCTTGCGTGACTTTTCACGCTCACGCTTGCCAGCGTGTATCACTTTTCACGCTCACTATTCACGCCCATTTTCTACGCTCACCCCAGCTAGACTTAGCGTGACTTGTTGGTCTTAAGCATAGACTTCTTGCGTGACTTTTGGCCTTAGCATAGATTTGTTGGCGTGACTTCTTGACCTGGGTGTTTTAATTGTCTTATAATTATTCATTTAATGATGGCATGATAATTCTTCTATTATATCCTTACGCCTTTTTGCATGAACTTGATAAATCATGACATGTTAATATTGTAAATATGGATTGTTGTGTAGAATGTGTCATGTGTCTTGATTAATCCATGGATACCCAGTATGACTAGAACTTAATTCTGAGGAGTTATGGACCCGACCCCATGTAATATTGATGACTTTCATGCCTTGTCACCATTGATAATGATTATGTCATGGACTAAATAATTGATCATGCGTTCCTAGTTGGAACTAAGAGACTGGCTAGTCGTCTTATTGAATGAAATGAATGAGACACGTTCATGTAATAAACTATTATACTCGATTAGCCGATCCCGAATATTGGCATACAGGCACATGCAGGCTTCAAAGTAATTATTTATTATTTAATTTTCTATTTATCTTACAAAGACAGCATGTGTACTTTATGGTCAAGGCATGATTATTCTGTGGTTAAATTGATTGTTGCATCACGCTATGTAAAACCTACAACCTAGCCGCACGGGTATCGTTGTAGAGTTGCGCATATCGTACCCCGTACGAAAGTACTCATTCGAATGACCATGATCCACGTCATGGAACTTCACTCAACGTAGAGACCTTTAAGTTAAATAAAATAATGATGGCATGGAGAGAATGGATTCCCGAGTTCTTACATGGCAGCCCCCTTGGGACTATTAAGTGCCCGACGGGCCGGCTGGTTCCCACAGATACTGTAGATCTGTCACACGGACAGGGAACGATATCTGCTTATATTATTGTACATGTTATAACGGCAGGCGTCCCGCTGGGACTCGTCTAACTACATGATTGGCGCAATTGATTGATTGGATAGACTAGCCTTGCTTGCACATAGTAAGAACTGAGGAATCCCTAATTGCATAATTCCAGGATAACTTGGGACTCATAATAGCAAGCCGTAGAATTTGATTGGCCGTTCAAGATGATTTGTTTGTGTACTGTACTACTCTATTACCTAACTGGGATGATCAGAATGTCAGGACATGACGGGCCAACTTCTGTCCTTGTTTGGTTGGGAGGTTGGTTCGAAGTGTCGTGATGTGAGGTGAATCCTAGTAGCAAGCAGAGATCTATTATTATATTCTTTTACTTACTGGTTTATGTCCTTCATATCGTCCTTCCTTGTGGTACTTGCTATTAGAGGTCTAACCTCTCTGGTTTTGCATGGCCAGATTTAGAGCCGGTTCCCGAGGACCCAGCGTACTTCTACCTCCAAGATGGTCAATACTAGAGGCATGATTGCAGGAGGACTCGAGTGGGTTCCTTACTTTACCGCTCGTTTTGTTATTTACCTTTATACTTAACCGTTTGGCACCGACATGTTGGTCGGATCGTCTTGTACTTACTTTTGCATGATTGTAATTAAGTCAGACTGCAGCTGATAATAATTGTGTATACTTGCTATATCATCTGGCTATATTTTGTAAAGCCAGATCTCAAGAACATTTCGACTGAGCGTTTGGGACGCCTTACTGCTTTATCTTACATGTTCTCTATTACTGTTTCCTTGTTTGAATGATTGAGACAATAGATGTGAAATGACCATAGTAAGACCTTTATGTAGTATGCACCCCCTCGTCTGGTTAAACAGCATTGATCGTATTATACGGTATTTATCTACCCGTAATACGTGGCTGGCTGAGTCATTCCCCCGCTCTCCAGTATTCTGGTTCTGGGGCGTGACAAGGTTTTGGTGGTGGCCCATGCAGCTCTGATTTCAGACTTGTGGGGTGTTTTGATTTATAGGATGTCTCAATCACACGTGTTCCCCCTTGATCTCATGATTCATTATTCTCAACCCTTGCTTGACATTCCGGTATCCTTTGACTTCATTGATCCTTCATGTCCGGTCGTTTGATTGTTCTCTTGTCCCTTTTCTTAGGGGCACTTCGTCCGCATCGGTCAGAGCTGGACAGCAACAACAAAGGCAACAAGGACAACCTGACCAGGATGGTCAGCAACAAGGGCCAGTACTAACTCAAGAGGCTACCCAGGAAGAAGTGATAGTGGAACCAGCAGCTGGATCGCAGTATCCGGATGTTCCACCACCACCAACAGTTCTACCTACCCAAGTGGACACACCAGCCCTTCTGGAGATCATGAGAGGGATGATGGCTGCTCAGCAACATCAGATGTTGGCCCAGCATCGCATGCACACTCAGCTACAAGAGCAGAATGTGTTGCTCAACCAAGGATTGCAGACGGCTTTGGAAAGAGGAGTGAGGGCTGATTCAGGAGCATCAACCAGGTTTTGCAAGTACAACCCCCGCCGTTTCGAGGGCACGGAGGATGCCATCTCAGCAGATGCATGGCTTAAGGATATTGAGGCTATTCTGACAGCAGCTAAGGTACCGGCAGCAGAACGTGTAGATCTAGTGAAGTTGTTACTTCAGGATCTCGCACGTGATTGGTGGGAATCAGAGGAAGTGGGCATCAGACGTCCTGTGGCTTGGGATGATTTTACAGCAAGATTCAAGACCAAGTACTATGGAGTTGTGGCGCAGTTTGAGCTACAACAGAAGTTTATCAACCTCAGGCAGGCCGGCAAGACTGTAGATGCTTATGCAGCGGAGTTCTGCAGATTGAGTAGATTCGCCCCAGAGATGGTAGCAACGGAGCGCCAGAAGGCCATGAGGTTTCAGCAAGGGTTTCATCTTGAGCTCTTGCAATTGATAGAAGGGCACAATTACCAAAATTTTGACGAAGTATTGACGGCGACTCGAAGGCATGAGATCACCATACAGAGGCTTGCAGTAAGGACTGGGGGTCAGAAGAGATCCCACAGTCAGATTGAAGGAGGAGGGGGAGCAGCGCCCCGAGCAACAACACCATCCACTGGCATTCGTATCCACGATGTGGCGATACGAGGACCAGCACCACCCAGGCAGTAGCAGCAACAGCAACAGAGGAAGAACCAGCAACCCCCGGCAGGCTGTACTTTTTGTAGGAAGATGGGACACACTCGAGATGTGTGTCGGATATTACATGGACTGTGTCTGATATGTGGAAATCCAGACCATCGGGTTACCACATGTCCCATAAATTCGAGGTCAGGAGGACCAGGGCAGCAGTTTCCTGCTCTGCCAGCACCAGGGGCAGGCCAGTATCGGGGACCAGCAGTGGCAGTAAGGCCGTTGGCACAGCGTCCGTTAGTACCGCAAGCTCAGATGTTTCGGCAGCAGGGACCGCCGATGCAACAACACCAGCATAGACCACCCCAGCATCATCAAGGCAGGGGCCAGCAGCAGCACCAGGCTAGGCCGCAGCATAGAAATCAGCAAGGAGGTCGAGGGCAGGCATTCACTCTGTCCTTGGAAGAGGCATTGGCATCGGGAGATGTTGTGGCAGGTAACATTCTCGTCGCCTCATATCCCGCAGTAGCATTGTTTGATTCGGGAGCATCCCATTCATTTATATCTGCACGATTTACGACACGGCTAGGGATGGAGTTCGAGGCATTGCCAGGGAGGTTGAATATACTCACTGGTAATGGGCTCGTAGGGGTTAGTAGAGTTATTCTAGCGTGTAGCATTGTAGTTTGCGGGCATTCCGTACCCACCCGGTTGATAGAATTTCCTGTAGGAAATTTCGACGTTATCTTAGGCATGGACTGGCTGAAAGACAGTCATGCGACAATAGATTGTCGTAGAGGGAGTGTATCTTTTGATATTCCAGGCATGAAGAGATTCACCTTAGTCAGATCAGAGGCAACTCAGCAAGAGCAGGGAGTAGTGACGGCGATGGAGGAAGTTCAGATTCCGAAGGTAGTTGAAGAATTTCTAGACGTATTTTCTGAAGAACTTCCAGGTCTACCACCGGTTAGAGATATTGAGTTCAGTATAGAATTGGCACCAGGAACTAAACCGATATCAGATCGAGTTTACAGAATGGCGGATTCAGAGCAGGCCAAGGTATATGAGCACATAGAGAAATTGAAGAAGAAGAAATTCATCCAAGCTAGCGTGTCACCATGGGCAGCACCAGTGGTACTTGTGGGGAAGAAGGATGGGTCGTCCAGATTGTGCATTGACTACAGAAAGCTTAACACGGCAACAGTGAAGAACAAGTACCCATTACCCAGGATCGACGACTTATTTGATCAGTTGAGCAAGGCTAGAGTTTTCTCTAAGATAGATCTTCGTTCGGGGTACCATCAGGTGAGGGTTCGAAAGGAGGACATTCCCAAGACAGCATTCCGGTCGAAGTATGGGCATTACGAATTCTTAGTAATGCCGTTTGGTTTGACCAATGCTCCAGCAATATTCATGGATTTGATGAACCGCATCTTTATGCCATATTTAGACCAGTTTGTCGTTGTATTTCTTGACGACATTCTTGTATACTCTGCTAGTGAAGAGGAGCATGAAGACCACCTCAGGAAAGTGTTGCAGGTTCTGAGAGAGAACCAGTTGTATGCCAAGCTCAGCAAGTGTGAGTTTTGGTCGGATCACATTTCATTTTTGGGTCATATCATATCAGGAGCTGGAGTAGCAGTAGATCCCAAGAAGGTAGAAGCAGTAGAGAGTTGGCCAGTACCCAAGACCGTAGCAGATGTGCGAAGTTTCTTGGGGTTGGCAGGGTATTACAGAAGGTTTGTGTCAGACTTTGCAAGGCTTTCAGCACCCATGACCCGCTTGACCCGGAAGGATGTGCCATTTGTTTGGTCAGCAGAATGTCAGGCATCATTCGAGACTTTGAAGCATAAGTTGATATCAGCACCTATTCTTACATTGCCAGTTGGATCCGGAGGTTTTACAGTATATTGTGATGCGTCAGGTAAGGGACTTGGATGTGTCCTTATGCAACATGGGAAGGTGATAGCATATGCATCTAGGCAGCTTCGGGACCACGAGAAGAATTACCCAACTCATGATTTGGAGTTAGCAGCAGTAGTGTTTGCTCTGAAGTTATGGAGGCATTACTTATATGGTGATCGAGTGGAGATGTACACAGATCATAAAAGTCTGAAGTACATCTTTACTCAGAAGGAGCTGAACATGAGGCAGAGAAGATGGTTGGAATTGATCAAGAATTATGACGTGGAGCTTCAGTATCATCCAGGCAAGGCTAATGTAGTAGCAGACGCTCTTAGCAGGAGAGGCGGCGCATTTATGTTGACAACACAGAGGCATATCTTAGAAGACCTTCAGGAGATGGGCATCGAAGTTATATTTCCTAGTGATGTAGGAGTTCTAACAAGTCTGCAAGTTCAATCCGACTTGGTAGACAGGATCAAGGCGGCTCAGGCACAAGACCCAAGGATTCAGAAGCTTAGGGAAGAATGTGAGTCAGGACTCAGGAAGGAGATGAGAATTCATGAAGATGGTACACTTAGGTTCGGATCGCGTTTATGTGTGCCTAGTGGAGATATCAGACAGGAGGTCATGGCAGAAGCTCAAAGTTCTCAGTATTCTATTCACCCTGGAGGGACCAAGATGTACCAAGATATCAAGCAGCATTTCTGGTGGAACGGGATGAAGAGGGAGGTAGCTAGATTCGTTTCCCGTTGCTTGGTATGTCAGCAAGTGAAGGCAGAACAGCAGAGGCCAGCTGGGTTATTACAACCGCTTCCTATTCCGGAATGGAAGTGGGAACACATCACAATGGACTTTGTGACCGGTTTACCGAGATCACCAAGTGGTAAGGATGCTATTTGGGTAATAGTAGATCGGCTTACGAAGGTAGCACATTTTCTTCCTTTCAGAGTAGGGCAATCTACAGAAAAGTTGGCAGAGTTGTATATGCAACAGATAGTCAGGCAGCATGGAGTCCCTGTCAGTATTGTGTCGGATCGAGATACCCGCTTTACATCGTATTTCTGGAAGAGCTTACATCATAGTCTGGGTACCAAGTTAAGATTTAGCACGGCTTACCATCCGCAGACGGATAGGCAATCAGAAAGGACAATTCAGACTTTAGAAGACATTTTGCGAGCTTGCACTCTAAATTTTGGAGGGTCTTGGGAGAGTCACCTGCACTTGGTCGAGTTCTCATACAATAATAGTTATCAAGCCAGTATCCAGATGGCGCCATTTGAAGCATTATATGGTAAGAAGTACAGGTCACCGCTTGCATGGGATGATATCGGGGAGAGGAAGATACTAGGCCCAGAAATGATTGTTCAGACGGTTGAAGTAGTTAAAGGGATTAGAGAGCGACTTCGAGTTACGCAGGACCGGCATCGTCATTGGGCTGATCAGCATCGTAGGCCGTTAGAGTTCTCTGTTGGGGACCACGTATTCTTGCGGATCTCACCTACTCGTGGGGTCATTAGATTTGGCGTTCGCGGGAAATTGAGTTCGCGGTACGTGGGCCCATTCGTTATCCTTGATCGGATAGGCGATGTTGCTTATCGTTTATCCCTCCCACCTTCGTTACGAGAGGTGCATGACGTGTTTCATGTATCTCAATTATGTAGGTATATATCGGACCCAAGTCATGTCCTCGATCATTCGTAGCTGGTTGTTGGTACCAACCTGTCTTACGAGGAACAGCCTGTGTCCATTTTGGACCGAAGAGAGAAGATACTCAAGAACTGAACACTTAGTCTTGTCCGTGTTGCTTGGGGTCATCACTCCTTGGGAGAGTCAACGTGGGAACGTGAGGATGATATCCGATCACGGTATCCACACCTGTTTGACTCGCAAGGTATATCTCTTTCTGTATACCTTGATTGTCTTGATTTCTCATGCTTATCGCCTTATGGATAGAACTACCTGATATCGTAGATTGATGGATTTACTTATATAGTACTTGCTTTTAATATGGTAAAATGATTGCTTGCTCACTAGAATTGCTTGTATTAGTTTAGCTCTGATATTTCTATCCGGCTTGGATTTGAAATTTCGAGGACGAAATTTTTCTAAGGTGGGTAGAGATATCACTCCCCGTTCCCGGAATGCGTATTTTTATATATGTACAACTCATGTGTATTTATTTAGTATTTATCATGTATTATTCTGTATTTAAATTCCTTTAGTTTCATGTTAATTAATTATCTGCTCTTAAATTTTCATGTTAATTAATTTTCTGTAAATTTTATTTCTGCAATTTTATTACCTGCATTTTATTTGCTGCTTTAGTGTTATTGGGTTTCGGTTTGCTGGATCCCCTTAAACCCGGCCCAACACCCCACCTACCACCATTCCCCCTATTTAAAGCTTCCATCTCTTTCTCTCTCTCCTCATTACTTCATTCTCACCATTACTTCTTCTTCTTCCTCTCATTACTCCCCACCACCTACCAGCAGCAGGAGAAGGCAAGTGCAAACTTGCTTCTCAATCACCCATTTTTATGGTTCATTTGCCTTCTTCTCGTGATTCCAAGAGAGATTAGTTCTTAGCATTTTTGATTTCTACGGCTGGTTTTCTCTAGATCTAAGTTGTAGTATTTTGGCTGTTCATGGGTTCTTAGTCCATCAACTTTGGGTGTATTTCTCTGGCACTGGAGCGAAGGCTCCATAGTACTTGGAGTTCGGGAAATGTTGTACACACACGTTCTTACGTGCTCGCGTAAAACATCAGCCCAGTCACGCACGCGTCTTTACGTGTTTGCGTGTATTTTCAGTCACGCACGCGTCTTTACGTGTTTGAGTGTATTTTCAGTCACGCACACGTCTGTACGTGTCTGCGTGTATTTTCAGTCCCGCACACGTCTGTACGTGTCTGCGTGTATTTTTAGTCACGCTCACGTTCTCATGAGCGTGCGTGTATTTTTTTGTCACGCTAACATTTTCATGAGCGTGCGTGTATTTTCAGTCACGCACACATCCATGAGCGTGCGTGTATTTTAGTCACGCACATCCTTGCATGCGTAGATTTCTTGTCACCTTTTCATGCTCACTAGAGTCTGCGTGAATTTCCCTTCACGTTCACGCTGTGCTTGCTTGCGTGACTTTTCACGCTCACGCTTGCCAGCGTGTATCACTTTTCACGCTCACTATTCACGCCTATTTTCTACGCTCACCCCAGCTAGACTTAGCGTGACTTATTGGTCTTAAGCATAGACTTCTTGCGTGACTTTTGGCCTTAGCATAGATTTGTTGGCGTGACTTCTTGACCTGGGTGTTTTAATTGTCTTATAATTATTCATTTAATGATGGCATGATAATTCTTCTATTATATCCTTACGTCTTTTTGCATGAACTTGATAAATCATGACATGTTAATATTGTAAATATGGATTGTTGTGTAGAATGTGTCATGTGTCTTAATTAATCCATGGATACCCAGTATGACTAGAACTTAATTCTGAGGAGTTATGGACCCGACCCCATGTAATATTGATGACTTTCATGCCTTGTCACCATTGATAATGATTATGACATGGACTAAATAATTGATCATGCGTTCCTAGTTGGAACTAAGAGACTGGCTAGTCGTCTTATTGAATGAAATGAATGAGACACGTTCATGTAATAAACTATTATACTCGATTAGCCGATCCCGAATATTGCATACAGGCACATGCAGGCTTCAAAGTAATTATTTATTATTTAATTTTCTATTTATCTTACAACATGTGTACTTTATGGTCAAGGCATGATTATTCCGTAGTTAAATTGATTGTTGCATCACGCTATGTAAAACCTACAACCTAGCCGCACGGGTATCGTTGTAGAGTTGCGCATATCGTACCCCGTACGAAAGTACTCATTCGAATGACCATGATCCACGGTATGGAACTTCACTCAACGTAGAGACCATTAAGTTAAATAAAATAATGATGGCATGGAGAGAATAGATTCCCGAGTTCTTACATGGCAGCCCCCTTGGGACTATTAAGTGCCCGACGGGCCGGCTGGTTCCCACAGATACTGTATATCTGTCACACGGACAGGGAACGATATCTGCTTATATTATTGTACAGGCTATAACGACGGGCGTCCCGCTGGGACTCGTCTAACTATATGATTGGCGCAATTGATTGATTGGATAGACTAGCCTTGCTTGCACATGGTAAGAACTGAGGAATCCCTAATTGTATAATTCCAGGATAACTTGGGACTCATAATAGCAAGCCGTAGAATTTGATTGGCCGTTCAAGATGATTTGTTTGTGTACTGTACTACTCTGTTACCTAACTGGGATGATCAGAATGTCAGGACATGACGGGCCAACTTCTGTCCTTGTTTGGTTGGGAGGTTGGTTCGAAGTGTCGTGATGTGATGTGAATCCTAGTAGCAAACAGAGATCTATTATTATATTCTTTTACTTACTGGTTTATGTCCTTCATATCGTCCTTCCTTGTGGTACTTGCTATTAGAGGTCTAACCTCTCTGGTTTTGCATGGCCAGATTTAGAGCCAGTTTCCGAGGATCCAGCGTACTTCTACCTCCAAGATGGTCAATACTAGAGGCATGATTGCAGGAGGACTCGAGTGGGTTCCTTACTTCACCGCTCGTTTTGTTATTTACCTTTATACTTAGCCGTTTGGCACCGACATGTTGGTCGGATCGTCTTGTACTTACTTTTGTATGATTGTAATTAAGTCAGACTGCAGCTGATAACAATTGTGTATACTTGCTATATCATCTGGCTATATTTTGTAAAGCCAGATCTCAAGAACATTTCGACTGAGCGTTTGGGACGCCTTACTGCTTTATCTTACATGTTCTCTATTACTGTTTCCTTGTTTGAATGATTGAGATAATAGATGTGAAATGACCATAGTAAGACCTTTATGTAGTATGCACCCCCTCGTCTGGTTAGACAGCATTGATCGTATTATACGGTATTCATCTACCCGTAATACGTAGCTGGCTGAGTCATTCTCCCGCTCTCCAGTATTCTGGTTCTGGGGCGTGACAGTAGACTAGGCGTAAAATAGCCCTGACATAGACTTTCCGCGTAAAGTGGTTGTTAAATAACCTTGAGCGTAAAAGTAGCCCAAATAAACTTTATGCACACGTCAACTTTTGAGCGTAAAAACTCGTATAGTCTCCGTGCGTAAAAGAAGCCATATTGTGAGCGTAAAATAGCTCAATCCACATACTAAACGACAACATTGGTCTCTATGTAAAACAAATCCCTTTGAATTCTGTGATGTATGCCATCATTAAATCTTCATGTCAGACTTTGCATTAAATGCAAGACTCGACAGCTTTGTCCAGCGTAAAAGTGGCTAGCCTGTCTTAGGCGTAAAACCAATGGCTTTGACCCGGGCGTAAAATGGTTAGCCTGTCTTAGGTGTAAAGTGATTAGCCTGTCTTAGGCGTAAAATGGATCAATTTGAGTGGAATGCTTCATCTCTTTGACTCATTCTATGAAGCACTTTTTACGCTCCTACAAGACCCCCTTCAAAGTTTTCAAATATCTTCAAAATTTGAAATACTTTGAACAAAAGCGTAAAAGTCAGGATTTGACCAGTCAGCGTAAAATTCGGGATACGCAACAGTCATTCACGTAAAAGTGGGAATATCCAACAGTCGACGTAAAATATGGAATTTGAACCGATTTGAAAATTCCCAATAAATAGGGTTTTTCGTGGAGAGAGAACTTTACTTTTTTTCCTTACTCTCGTAATCCCGATTCTTCTTGAACTCTCTTCTTCCTCTTGCATTCCATTCGATGGCCCCCAAGAAGTTCGCCGTCGGCAGTAGTAAAGGAAAGAAACCTGCCATCGATTCGTCATCGGCAGAACATGTGAAAACCCCCGTTCGATCGTCAACACCACATCGACAGCCCAACCCAGCCGTAGCTCCGCCTATGAGGGGTAAAGCACTCCCTTATGACAGTACAACCTCATCGGAGACGAAAAAGATCTTTTGTTTCATGCCTACGTTATACGTGTTAGCGTAGAAACTGAGATAATCAAAATACGCCTACGTTATACGTGTTAGCGTAAAGCTGAAAAATACGCCCATGTTTAAACGTGTTAGCGTAAAATATGCTCACAAATGTACCAACGTAAAAACTGAAATACGCCCACATCTAACGTGTCAGCGTAAAACGGAAATACGCCCACATCTAATGTGCCAGCGTAAATCTCCCAAAAAATAAAAAAGACTTTGTATAAAAACAAAAGACTTTTTACATTTAGAAAACTTTTTTACTTTTCAGATCAATTTATCTGCATAAATGACATCAAATTAGATTTTCTCTAACTTGATTTCTTTTTTCTTTTTGCAGTGGACTTGCAAATTCACCCTCTTGCTGAAGTCTTTGGCTCGTCAGTTGGCATGGTGGGTTCGAATTATCTGGAGAATCTGTCTCACGTAGCATTTCCTCAGTCAAACCCCGATTACCCTATAAAGAGAGCACAATTGATAGCAGCCTAAGGGGATAGGATGTTGCTATCCATGATGAATGGAGATTTATTGACTTCACTAGATGCACAACAATTTGCAAAACCGGCCTTCTTGTTTGGGGATGCAATTGACTGTAAGTCCCAGACACAATCTAAGAAGGAGTCTTGGATATTCAAATTTGGAGATAGAGCCATGTATCTCCCAGATATGGACAGAGATTATCCTTTGTCAGCATTTTTCCATGCTACCCACCATCGACAAATGCTGTGGAATTTGACTCCTAACAGTCATGGAAGACCGGGTAGAATTGTTTTCAAGAGGGAGCATGCTAATGTATGGGGTATTTTGCTAGTGTTCCCAATGGCGGTGTCACTTCTATTTTTGGCCTCATGCCAGGAGCTAATCCTAGTAAAGACTCGAGTTTAAATCAACCAGTACAAACCCAAATGTTCGTCAACAAATTTATGAGGGCTGCTGTATTATATCCTCAAATAAACCCCAGGCTGCCGGGATCGTTGACTCCATTTAACCAAAACTGGATCCAGATAAGTATCTGGATGATGAAGAACTTTGAGACATAGCTGAAAGATATTGGCTTGTATGAAGCGATAGCTTCCACTAGTCAGGGTATTCCTCCGAACGGAAACCTATTCATGGCTTTAATGGAGATACATATAAGTTCAACTGGAACTTTTGCAACCCCGAAAGGCGAAATGGGCCTTGCCCTTCATGAGATGCAGTTTATCTCGAAGCTGCCAATGGGAGAAGCCCCATATGAGGAATACGTTCCCTCCAACAGGGAACTTGCTGAAATCAGAGAGACTAACCCTCAGTTGATTGAGGTATATGAGAAATTGATGTGTCACTACATGATTTGTACTACAATGCACGAAAGTACATCTCATTTAGCGTACATCCACAAGTGGACGACTTATCTCTTCTTCCATAAGGATAAGATATCCAAAGATGACAAAGGAAGGTTTCAGGAAAACAAAGCTCCAGCAATCAATATAGATTCGACAATTCCCTCTAACAAAATTCGGGATATGATGATTGCCTACAAATTCCCGAATAAATACCTGTCTACAAAGACTGGAGAATTCCCTGCCGGAACTGAAGCCTTGAGCTTCCTTAGATACGGTAGTCAGAAAATCTCTAGGAGAGCTTTGCTGGCAGGCTTTCTTTCTTTATGGCTGAGAAGAAGGGTTGTGTCGGGTATTGGTACTGTTGACAGGATCCACCGTAGCGTACTATGGCCAGCAGTACGCTTGGTTTTTAAAGTCAGAATTAATCTGCTATCGGCCATGGTGTGCCGAGTAAATGCAGGTTTAAGGACTTTCGGTGAGGAATTAATCAACAATGCTCCTCATCGGAATGTTTTCCCCAGGGTAGAATTGCCCTATACTTATTTGATGGGCTGGTTGTTGCACCACAACTGCAATCTGTTGCCACCAGGCCCGGGAGATAATGAGGAGGTCTTTCTCCAAAAATTTAGCAAAGCTACATGGACCGCTATGACTGTGGCGGATACCCGGGCAGTTCTAAACTATTCTTATGGTTGGAACTTCTTCTGCACTCGGCCACAAGTTCTAGCAGATTGCTTTGGCATTCAGTTTGAAGATAAAGTCGAAGGAAGAGCTGCATTGCCATCATTAGTTTTCAGATGGCTTCAGTGCATCAGGCCTTCTCACCTGATGTACAGAAATGAAGATAATTGTGCGTTTGAACCATATCTACCCAGTAGGTTCGCTCGCCAATTTTGATACGACCAACTTCATGTTGGTAACCCCTCTACTAATTTTCGTCACTATGGGAAACTACTTGACGGTGCTAGGGGTTGGAGATATTTCAGTACTGCTCGTACTGGTGCCAAGTTTAGAATCTCAACCGCCACCAGTAATACAGAGTTACGTATACTTCATACGTATGCTCACTTTTATGCTTCGATTCGTTCTTTCAACCACGGCTATAATATGAGAGGTAGTCTGAGGTGGCCTAAAGAAAAAAATATTGAGGAGCCGGTCAGGGTACCAGCAGACATCCCTGACGATACTGGCATTCCAGATCCATATCTGGAAGTTATCCCTACAGGAGTTGGGGAACCAGCTGCAGAACCTATCATCATTGGCAAAGGCCAAAAAAGAAAACAAAGTACAGCCGTCATGTTTCCAGAGAAAACTCCAGAAAAGAAGAAGTCTACCACTAAAGGACCTTCCAAACCAAGAGCCCTCACTCCAGAAGATGACACCTTGGTTGAAGAGGATCATCTTGTTGGTTCTTCTTCAATCCATCCAGGAGAAGGACCTTCAGCCCTTCCACCAGTAGTAGCACCAAAAGCTGTAACACTTTTGTCTTCTGGGCGCCTTAGCTCTTCCCTCCATTTATCTTTGCCAACCAAGGCACAAGTTACGGGGGATGCTACTGCTGTATCCACTGCTGAACGAGACCGTATTCCATCAGATGAGCCGGCTCTCGACTTTGATGATGATGACTGGGATGGCGATTATGATTCATATCTTGAACAAAATGCACATATTCCAGGTATTATACAGGACTTATACGGAATTATGTATCATAATTTTGTATACTAACTTATTTTGTTCATTTTGTAGATATCATCATTGCACCAGAGCCTGTGGCTCCTCCTCTTCAAGAAGAAGACATCTATGAAGAAAATGAGGAATCTGAGGAAGAAACTTCTTCTTCAGAAGAAGAAGATGCTGATGAGGAGGGAGTACAACAACCCGAGATGGAGCCTCAAGAAGAACATCCTCCATCATTAGAGGTACAACAAGCACAACCTGAAATATCCTCTCCTGCTGAGGACCAGCACAAAAAAGAGACTACAGTAGACCTCACTGTAGGTGATGATGGAGCTGCTAGAGGAGAACCAGATTTGAATAAAGAATCAGCTGTAGAACATTTCACTACAACTGAAGTAGTGGCGAATCCTGCGGAGCAAACAATTGAAGAAGATGTTAAAAGCATACTTGAGTCACCAACTGAAACTGAGGAAGTTGTAATAACATCTTCTACTGTTGCTACTGATCCAGTATCAGTTTCTGATAAGCAAGTGTCAGAACCTGAACCAGCTCCCGCAATTGTTACTACATCCACCAATATTACCGCCACCAGAACTTCAGAAGCGGCTGGAGTAACGAATATTGAAGATATTGCTCTTGAAGCTCTTGGGAACCAATTAGCTATGACAATAATAACAACAACAACTCCATCTCAGCCTGTTGTTACACCAATGGTATCTGTAGGTACTGGAGATACAATCCCTGAAGCTCCCAGGGATCAATTGGCTATGACAATAGTAACAGCGACAACTTCATCTCATCCTGCTGTCGCACCGACAACATCTGCTCCCGATCTCCTAAGAAGAGATCTATTAGATATTGCTGCCACACCAAGCTCCAGCATAGAAATGAATCTCCTAGTTGAGATTCATACTGAAACCTTTTACAAAACTCTGGCAACCCTAATAAAAATGGTCCTGAATAACAGCCTCAGTTATGAGATTTTGAAGACAACAATGGCTCTGACCATCAAGAACGTTGCTATGTTTAATGATGCTGAGAGAGCTGCAGCATTAAAGAAAATTGTGGAGGACCTTGAACAGCCGATCAGAGAATATCTCAAGCTATCAAGTGAGACTATTGGAGGTCTAATCCAGGAGGAATATGATGCCTTAACGACTGATTATCTTGCTCGGGAGACCACATATAATAAAGCTCTCCATGAACATAGTCTGAAGGTTGCCAAAGAGAAAGCCTTTTTGGCTGGAATAAAGCCCGTACTGCATGGTCACAGAGTAGCTTATGATACTTTGAACATAGATATTCAGAATAAAAATGATAAAATCTACGAAGTCGAGGCTGAGTTAGCTCGCTTGAAGGCTGAAAGGGAAAAGATGATCGACGCTCGAAATCTGTACCTCACTCAGAGCTCCATTTTAGAAGAACAAGCCTTCGGTGCTGAATCAACTATCAGAACCCTTGATGAAGCTAAGGACAATCTGATAATCAACTTCGCTGAACTTTCTCGTATTTGCACTCCTGAAGCTCGACGTGCTAAAGCTACTAAGAAAGTTTTGAGTTTTCGTGACAAGCGACTAGAAGAACTACAGAAGTTGCTTCAAGATGTTTCTGCTCCACCTTAAAAGAACTTCTTGTCATCTTTTATCTTATCCATTTTTGTAATATTTTCACAAGAAATGAATGAAATATTTATTTTGTGATCCTATCATTTAAAAAATAAACAATAGGTATGAGATAGAAAATACTTATCAGAGGTTATATGAACATGATAAGTTTTTTAAACTCAATACTTTGTATCTATCCAGAGGTAATATGGACATGATAGATAATAAAATCTTATCTTCTATTTTAGAGTATACAATACTATCAGAGGTAATATGGACATGACAGCATATAAGAACTCTAAGAAGAATAGATTAACGTCTATACAGAGGTCAAATGGACATGATAGACAGGAAATACAAGCAAGTAGATTTAATATTTATCCAGAGGTAATATGGACATGATAAATAAGAGATCCAACTTTTTAATCAACCGATAAGATAGAAGATTAAAATTTCTCTCCGAAGAGACGAGTAATTAGCTTAACCAAACCTTGGTAGCTGGGGATTAAGAAGATAGATGTCATTGAGGATATATGCCAATATTCATGAATGAACCAACATGACCCAAGGATCATTCCCAAATGGCTCGGATTCACCATCAGTTTGAACCATGTAAGCTGAAAATATTTGCTCAGATTCATCATAATAGTTTCCTCTCATATAAGAAGAGTGAGAAATATCAGATTCGATAAATTGGATTTCTTCTGAATCTGATGAAGAACTAGAAGAGAATTCTTCTTGTATATCGTCATTAAACATGTGGGACGGATCATATCCCAATCCATGACGAGTCTTCTGGTAAAACGGATCACCACATAACGGTATTCGTCTACCCTTGCCTTGATTGAGACCTTGCATAGTCTTCAAATCATATCCCATATTTTTGATAATCTTGATAGATTGTTCACTATATTTGTCAATTCGGATTCTTCCTTTATCTTTATCTTTCAGATCATCTGTCTGAGCAACAGGAATATTTCTATCCAGGCCAAATATAATTTGGTGCTTGTCTTTCTTATCAGACGGAACCACGAAATAAGATTCTTGGTGACGTCTATATGTTACACAAGCTTGCGATGGAGCAACTACAGGTAGAAGATAGGAAGAATATGTTAAGAACTTTTGAGCATAAGGTCCAACATCAACCTGAAGAGGAAAGGAATTTTCCTTATAGTTAATGTATAAGGTTTCTTCTGGTTCTATGTCATCTTTATATTGATGACTTTGATTATCAGAAGATAAAGTCATTCTTTCAATAAACTTAATAGCCATATACTCGAAAAAGAAATCTTCATTGATATCAAACAGTACAGAATGATCAATATTTACATCATTTATAATCTGATTGCTATGCTTCGGATTAATCATTAATGGACCATCATCCGTCTTCTGTGTAGATTTGCCAAGATTGACAATCAATGGTGGTTCTGGATTATTCGTACAAGAAGTACGCCCTTTGACCTTGATCATAAAAGGTTGAACTTGGCTCTTAGTAGGAATATTTACTAATTCCTCAGATGAAGCTTAAGTTCTTCCTTTAACTTTGATCATCAGAGGTTGATCACTGACAGATTGGGGCTGAATTCGACCTTTGACCTTGATTTTCAAAGGTTGCTCTTCTGGCAGATTTTCATTAATAGACTGATCTTCAGTAGATGATTGATCTTCAGCTATGTCTGATATCTCTTTCACATGCTCTTGTTTATAAAGCCTTGAATCAGAAAAATAGGCTTCGACACCCTTGAAAGGATTGATATCAGCAAACTTAGTCTTCACAACTCCTTAGGAATCCACATACTTGAAGCAATAGTGGAGAGTTGAAGGCACGATGTTGTGTTCATGAATCCATGGTCTTCCCAGAAGAATATTGTAGGATACGTCTAAGTTGATAACATAGAAGGTTACCATAGTTCGAAGATCACCAATCTGAATCTCCAGACGAATTTTTCCCAGTAGTTTACTCTTGCCAGAGTTAAAATCAACTATTGTCGTACTAGTGTAAGTCAGCTCACTAGTAGGAATTCTCAATGGTCTTAGCATACTTTGAAGAATTATGCTAATTGAAGACCCATGATCAATGTAAATCTTGTCAATTTCAGTGGATCCAATATATCCAGTATAGCACAGAGGCCTGTCATGCTTGTTATGCTTCAACGGCATATCTTCTTGTGTAAAGGTGATGTTGGGGATTGCTTCCATCACACTATGACATTGTGGACATGATATGGGTATATTATTAGGACTCTTGAGTTGAGCCAAGCATGAATCTGCTTGAAGTAAAGCTTCACTCAAAGTCTCCCTGCTTTCTCTAGAAAGATGAAGCAGCTCAAATATAGATAGTCTAGCCGGATTATTGGCTAACTGAGCTAGAATATCAAATTTGTAGGGTTTCATCACTACCCCTTGACTGGAAGCAGACTTCAATGGAACGTCAAAGCGTACTGCTTTCTGTTTCTCCTTTTCAACCACAGATGGTTTAGCAGAAACATAAGAAGGTTGAGCTGGTAGTGTTTCCACTACATCTTCTGTTTCTTTGGAAGATCCCTCATAATCTTTATGGTACTCTTTTCCAGATCTTGTACCAGCAAAAGTTTCTTCTTCAGACTCAGGAGAAGGAAGTACCATATTACAGGATTTAATCTTCCTTCCCTTAGCCTTCTTCTTGTGAGGATTGTTATGGGAAACTTCAGAACCCAATCCAACAGTAGATTTTTGATTTTGAATATATAAAGGAAGTCGTATTCCTTTATTATAATTCAAACCTTCTGCCTTCTGAAAGTCATAGCCCATCTTTTTTATGAAAAGGATTGATTACTGACTGTATAAATGAATAGACAGTGGACTTCCAACAGGTGGTTCCACAGAAGAAGAAGAAGAGATCTCTGTAACTACAGGAGAATGAGGAATAGACGTCTCCGTAGCTACGGGAGGAGAAGGATTCGGGATTCGAGGAAAAATCCCTGTAGGAGCTTTTTCATAAGCAATGAAGACTTATTGTGCCCGATATAAGGGAACACTATTCATGGCTAGCCACTGCTGATGATAAGCTTGAGCTTGGTAGGAGGAGCTAGACTTGGGGGACATATGTTCAATCCTCCCAGTCTATTTTCCAAAGGAAGGCCATCCTATAGATGATCCAAATCATTAGAATCTGAAATAACATGAGAAATCATGTTGTAGGTTTTGACTTTCTTACCTTTCTTGGATTTTGAAGTTTTACCTTCATTTTCCTTTTCAGTGACTAAGTCAGGATGTACCCACATAATTTCACCATTCTTAAATGTGAGAGGCAATAATCCTTCACTTTCCTCTCTAGCAGGCGGGATATTCACAATCTTCATCGTCGTCTTTGGGATTAGGATAATTCCATCTGGGACTTGCTGTGGAGGAAAATCTCCGAATTGAAGAGAAACCATATTGGTTGTAACCGTATGGTCATCATTGGTTAAAGTGATAGCACCACCATTTATCAGCTTTTGGATTTTCTTTTTCAAGACATAGCAAGCACTGGTAGGATGATTAATGTATCTATGATAGATATAATATTTGGGATTGTCAATCAGATCACCTCATTAGGCCTCTTTGGTTCTGGAATCTGGAGTTTGCCACTCTTCACCAGATATTGGAATATTCTTGGGATATCACTTTTATCAAAAGAGTATTCTTTTTTTGGCTTGGAAGATTCCTGATTATTCGGCGTCAATTTATTCTTGGAAAGATTGACCATGAGGGTATCTTTTTCTTTCATATTACGATTACCATAATTATTACCAGGATTACTTTTCTTTCCTCTATCCTCTGAGGCAAAAATTATCCCATGTTCACGAGCAAACCTACCATTGGTCTCGACAGAAACTGCTGTTATAATAAACGAAGCCCAATCTGTGAATTGGGAACCCGTAAAAACAGCAATAGAAGGTCGCAGATTCATCTTGCATGTATCAATTAATGCTGAATCTGGCATACCAGGAGGCATCTTTAAAGTAGCCTGTCGGAAGCGTTTGATGAACGTCCGAGTATCTTCCTTCTCCTTTTGTTTGATTTCTATTAAGGAGGACATATTCATGTCCATACCTCCTTCATAGAAGCGAGAGAGAAATATTGCCTTAAATTCGTCAAAAGACGAAATGCAATTTTTAGGTAAACTACGATACCAGTCGTAAGCTGAACCCGTCAAGCATCCAATGAACACTCGAGTGAGAAGAGCATCATTTTTCTTTAGATGTACAGTCATAATATCAAAATAATTGATATATTGACTAGGAGAAGTCCTTCCATCAAATAATACCATTAATTGTGGCTTGAATTTTGGTGGAAAGGGTACATCATTCCAATGAGGAGGATAAGGTTGCTTAATACCTAACCTCTGGAGCCGATCCTTGTGCTTCAAAACTTCAAACTGTGCTTTGAGCTCACGCACTGCTTGAATAGCTTTACTAGTTTGTAGAAGCACATTTGATTGAATAGTTGTTGGATGTACCGTAATCCCCATCAGAGATGGTACATCTTCTGGAATAATGGGATCTGGAGATGCAGAATTTTGATTAACAGCAGGTTCTTGAATATTCAAAGGTATATCAGCCCCTTGACTATCTTGAGTTTGTGCTGCTACTTATGAAACCCAATTTTGTGATGTAAAACATTATTAATATTATAATTACTATTATTATTAGTATTATTTATAAGTTTAAAATTTTATTTCAAAAAAATTAAATGTGGCTTTTGATTGCTGACCTGACCCGTGCCCAGACCAGTTCCCGAAACCCAGACCCGGTCCTAACCTATTCTTTTGAATTCTGATTCTACTTATTAAAAAAATATTCTTTTACTTTTTGGAGCTGGTCCAAGTTGGACCAGATCTCTTTTTTCCCTCACCCCCCGTTCTTCCTCCCCCTCACTTCTCTCCCTACAATCACTCACGCACACCCACAGCTCCCATTCTTCCTTCTTTAAACACACACATACACCATCCCCACTACTCACAACTCTATTAATCTCTCTATTTTTCTCCAGAAGAGAAAACCCACCACCACTACTTCACTCTCCCCTCTATTAGCTTCTCTCTAGAGAGTTCCTCTCCCAAACCCTCCCATCGCCGGGCCCCGGACCCCGATCCAGCCCCTTTCCGGCCAACCGCGGCACCTCCAGCGCCGGACCCCAACCCGTGCACTCGCGTGCCGTCTCCCAACGTGCGCCCGACCCCCGGCACTCCACCGTAGCCCCGGCGCTCCACCACCGCCGACCCAGCGCGACCCTCGCGGCTCCCCCGGCCATTTTTCGGCCGCCGCGACCTTCCGGCTGCCGCGACCTTCCGGCCGCCCCTAGCGGTGCCGACCCGCGCGCCTCCCCGGTTCCTGGCCGTGCCCTAGCCTCCCGTGCCCCGCGCGCTGTTCTCTCCGGCGCCCCGTGCCCGGCCAGCACCCACTCCGGCGCACCCAGCCCATCCAGAGCCTTACTCGGCTGCGTGCCCTAGCGTCGCCATCCCGAGCCCGTGCTCTGCTGTTCTGGACAGCCCCTGCCCAGCGCTGTCCACGAGATTTCGAGTTCGTCTTCGCGGATTCGCGCGTCCCGAGTCCGAGGCAACCCTTCGGATTCCGTCGTTTTGGGTAATTTCTGGTTAATCACAGTAGTTCGTCCCTTCCGTGTCAATGATGAGTTTGGTCCACGAATTTCCTTCAGGAAATTCGATTTTTGGGTTACGTTTGTTTTTGGGATTTTCCGTGAAACCTTCGGGAATGCTTCTGTTGGTTTGTTTTGCTATTCCGAAACTTTCGGAAATGTATTTCTGGATAATTTGGTTTTCGGATTTGTGCTGTGATTGTTTCCTGGGTTGATTTTGGATCTCCGAATACGTTTCGAATTTTTTGAATACTTCCGAAAATGTTTCTGTGAATATGTTTTTTATAAAATTGGTTATGGAATTTAATTCATGGGTTTCCCTGGTTTGGGATTTATACTAGATATTATGGCACACTTTTCCAGTTTTTGGGTTGACCAAAAATAGAGAAAATGCTGCCGGATTTTCTATAAAATTTAATTATAATTTTAAAATAATTTTAAAATAGTTTTCGGAAAATATTAATATTTTGGATTTTAGGCGACGATCGTATTGGTCAATGGGCCCTGGCTAAGTGCAAACGAAATCGGCTTCGCCCGGACGTTGAGGCATTAGCCTATATGACGATTGGACCATATCTGAGACTCATTAATAATTTAATTTATTTTTATTATTATTTAGTTTATTCATAATTAAATTGTAGGAAGGTTTTGGAACTAACAACTGTTTCGTCTTATTTCAATTTTTGTAAATAAATTGTAATGGGCAAAAGCCCAGCCGGTCTATTTTCTCTGTGACCTGTAATTTTGTAGCATAGGTTTTCTATTATTTTCTGGTTTTGCGAGTTATTTTAGAGTACGCATAAATCAAAAAAATAGATAATTATTTTGATATAGAGAATTATTAAAGTTTTCTCACATTAAAATTTACGAGTTTTTAATATTTAACAACGATCATGTTTTTCTTATTAAAATAAGAAATTTAGTTTTATATGTATAATTACGAAAACACAGAGTTTTAACCAAATAAATTGGTAACTACGAGTTTTTCCAAAATATAAGTTAAATTGACCTTTCCCTCGTTATTAATTTCAACGCACCGATAATCGCTTTTGTTCGTGTTTAATAAATAAAGATTAAAATTGATTAGGACACAATTAGAGATTTCAACTAGCATAGTTAGCTTGGTAACCCTGGATTCTGAGTCAACTTCTCGAATGTAGGATTTCGAGGACGAGTCTAAATCCCATCTTGAAGTCTTCAACCTTTCCAGTCCAGTCCATTTTGAGGCAAGTACATTTGTGTTAGTTTACAGTTATTTAATAAATGCTTTAATGCAAGTTTAAACTATGATGCAACACGAAACTCTCTCTGAGAGCACTGACTGATTGACTGTTGTGTACTGGGGGAATAGTGTAATGTTTATGACCACATCCAACTGATAACTTAGAACTGTATTAGCTTACCCCTCTTACACACGGGGATAAGCCATATCGTATCAATAGGATACTACTGTACAACCCAAGCCGGTCATATTCATTGCCTATTCAAATCATAATGTTTAACTGCTATAAAACTGTTTATTTCAAATTGTTTAAAAGTGCATGATTCTATTATTATTTTAACTGTCAAATTAGCATGAATTATACTTTGCTTCCTCCTGACTGGAGATACATTTTTAGGGGATATTGAGGATGCTGAGCTGTTAATCAACAGCTATTATGACTCGGTTCTGTACCCCGTGGTGCTGCCAGAGTTCCCAGTGGAGGACGCAGGACCGGAGGCCGACGAGCCGAATGCTTAGCTAGATTTTCTTTTTAGTTTTGTTGTTTCTTTGAAAATTCTGTTATTTGAATTCAGTTCTTTTAAATTCTAGTTGTATTTATTTCAAATGTTTAAAAAAGTTTTTAATTCTCGAATATTGAGTTGTGACAAATATAGATGTTGTTGTTGTGGTTACCTGCTAATGGAACAACTTACTGCCGCCGTCTCAACAACGGTACAGGCTGGGCATGATCCGGTTTGACCCAATTATTTGGGATCGGGTCGTGACACTACTGGTTTCGGTGTTATTACTGCCGGCTGAACAGTTTGCTGAGTCAATATTATCTGATGCATGCTTTGCACCATGTTAAGCATGTCTTTCAGTGATTGCTCAACGGCAGTGAGACGTTGTTCTGTATTAGCAGATGACATCTCTATTTCATCTCCAATAGCGTAGGATTCAACCTCTCTTGAAGATATAGAAGGATTAGTATAGAAGTATGAATCGACACTATCAGTCTCGGACTCAAAAGATTGAGTACCCCCAGCTTCTGAATCAGAAGTCTACAATTGTCTTTGTCTTCTTGATCGGGTATTATGATATACTCCTTCAATAGAATCAGGAAGTCTGTTGAACTGTTGTTGACCTAGAGTTTGGGACGTATTTGGTCTTGGACGTCGTCCTCTGTTAGTATGAGATGCCATATTGACTGACACATATGACGGCTCATGTTCTTGGTCATCAGCTTCTTGTTGAGGCACATTAAAACTTAATCGATCAAAAACTGACCGTTTTGAAGCCGAACAACAACAGTTGTTTACAACCTGGTGATACTCACAATGGTGTTTTTCTTGGGGGAAATGTCACCGGAGATTGTCTGTTCTTACGCTTTTGTATTAGCAATTCACATAAATCAGAAGGAGTAGAGGGAGTAATCTTCTTCATTATATTTGGGGTAGAAAAACGTTTAGTCCCTTGTGTATAAAGAATATTACTGGATGCATTCGCAGAACCAAACTGTACATTTTTACGCGTTTGGAGGTGTGTGCGTAAATCTTGAGATTTTTGAGCACGAAGGACTCTATTTTTATTGTGTGTAATTTGTAGGTTGGGTACTTTGCGTAGAGCAGTATAAGAAGGTTGTTGGTATAGAACTGAAGCTTTACCAACAACATTTTTACGATGCACACGTTTAGGTACATTCACATTGGATGTAAAAATATCGTTGCAAATTTTATCTACACTGTCACAGACAGGAGACTTACCTTTACGCGTAGAGCGTAAAAATTGATTATCTACCACGTCACAAACGGGAGATTTTCCTTTACGCGAAGTGCGTAATTTATGTGTGTCTACCACGTCATAGATGGGAGACTGATTCTTACACTCAGAAGCATAAGCATTAGAGTCTGCCTCATTACCAATGGGAGACTCGTTCTTATGCACTGAGCGAAAAATTTGGTTTCTACCCACTGGGTGTAAAATATCATTTTTACGCACTGGGCGTAAAACTTAGTTCTTACGCAGTGGACGTGAAACCTGATTATCTTCACCGTCACGGACGGAAGATAAGTTGCAACACTTAGAGTGCAACGCTGAAGTAAGGACTGCCTCGTTACGAACGGGAGTCTCTACGACAGGAGTGGGAAGGATTCCCTTGCCATCAAAAGCAACAGAGAGATCAGAAGCTACTTTGGATTTAGGAATCCAAACTTTTCGTGCTTTGCGAGATTTTTGAACATTGGAGCATCGAGAACCACCTCCAGTTCGGAGCATCTCTTCATAAGCAGTCTGGTCGAAGTGTACAACCAGTGTCTTCTTTGTCGATCCAATCGACACATCATCATATTGAGCAATTGCCTCCTCGTCAGTGGAGAAGGTCGTCCCCAGCAGAGTCGCCATTTTGTTTCACTTAACAAAAATACCTAAAATCGGCTTTTGAAAATAAAATAAGAAAAAGTACAAGAAGTACAAATTTGATTCTGGGAAAGTATTGCTATAGAAGTCTGATCTGTAAATGATCACTTTGTTCCTTGGACCATATGATGATGATGAAGATCACTGCTTGAAGATGAACAACCGGAAGAACTAAGTCACCAGAAAGGTATCGACGCACTTGGGCACTGATGGCGAGGCCGAATGCTTTCCTGCTTTGCTTCACTCTGTTCTGAAAGAAAGGTTAAAGAAGAATGCTCTAGAGAATCAAAATCTCTGGATTCTAGTCTCTCTGTTTTCTCTTCTGTCTCTATGTCTGTTATATGAGAAAAATAAGTCTATTTATAGACTTGGGCTCTTGTGCGTAAAAATTCAGCAAAAGTTCCGTCTTTACGCTAACAACTGCCACCCATGACCAAAGTCATTCTCTGCATATGTTGACACGTATCCTATCATTTCAGTAAGAATAGGATGCACGTACACACGTTCTTCGAGATGTGTGGCATGAAAGCCATGTAGGCAAACCACGTTTCAAATTGGTGAAGAAGAATAGGGCGTAAAAACAACCCCATTATACTCTGAGCGTAAAGTAGTAGACTAGGCGTAAAATAGCCCTGACATGGACTTCCCGTGTAAAGTGGTTGTTAAATAACCTTGAGCGTAAAAGTAGCCCAAATAAACTTTACGCACACGTCAACTTTTGAGCGTAAAAACTCGTATAGTCTCCGTGCGTAAAAGAAGTCATATTGTGAGCGTAAGATAGCTCAATCCATATACTAAACGACAACATTGGTCTCTGTGTAAAACAAATCCCTTTGAATTCTGTGATATATGCCATCATTAAATCTTTATGCCAGACTTTGCATTAAATGCAAGACTTGACAGCTTTGTCCAGCGTAAAAGTGGCTAGCCTGTCTTAGGCGTAAAACCATTGGCTTTGACCCGGGCGTAAAATGGTTAGCCTGTCTTAGGCGTAAAGTGATTAGCCTGTCTTAGGCGTAAAATGGATCAATTTGAGTGGAATGCTTCATCTCTTTGACTCATTCTATGAAGCACTTTTTACGCTCCTACAACCATATTTAGGAGACTGTCTTGTCTTCATAGTCGAGAGAGAGGACATTTGTATTGGTCATGCGCTAGATGTAGTTCTTCAATATATAGCAGTCTTGGATCGGGTGTTTGACAAAACGATGGTAGTGACAATATCTTGGGTTGCCTACCCTATACACCTCATCGGGGCACTTAAGATAATGCAACTTGATCTTTTCGCCTTGCATCAACACCTCGACGAGTTGTAGGGTATCTTCATCATTGAAGGAGTAGACCTCATTCTGTCTTGGTGCTGTTGGTGGCTTCTGAGCAGAAGCCGATGCACTCTTGGAGTATTCACAGTCAGTGCCTGTTTTTCCTTCGGCTTGTGCCTACTGTTGTTGTTGTTGGTAGCACGCTTTCCTTTGTCTTCTAAGACATGGAAGCTAACCCCCAAAAGACGAGCATCGCGGGCCTTCACTCGGCGGCTTCAACGCCGCTAATGAACGCAGTCCAGTCTACATATTGGACGGAGTCAACCCAAAGTTTGACTGCCGGTGTCATGTTCTTCCGACAAGAGTTTATTAGCACAGATTCAGGGATGCTAGAGGATAGCCTTAGACACGCCTGCCGGAAGTGCTCAACGTAGGCCTGGACTGACTCCTTCTCTTTCTGGGTAATCTCCATAAGAGAAGACATAGTCATATCTTTCCAGCCATCATAGAATCAAAAAAGGAAGAGACGTTTCAGATATTAACGTGAAGCCTTCGTCTCATCAAATGTATCAGTGACCGTGGTTTATACTTGGGGGATAAACCACATGATTCCATTCGAGGTGATAGGGTTGACGAATCCTAAGTTTTTGGCATTCCTCATGTTTGTCTTTTGCCTCGAAGCAATCACGTAGGTCTCTCACCAGCTCGAACAGTTCTTTTGTAGAGCTAGGAACAGGTGATTAAAGGATAGATGTTTAGCTCCCGAGGGAGCTGACGTCCGAGGCAAGGTGTGATGACCCATCCCCGAATGAGATGTTCAGTGATCATGTTTGTCTGGATACCGTCATGAGATGTTATTCCTTATATTTTTTGATTTGTCTTCTGCAAGTCCTATCCTTATCCTTGTGCATTATATAGACACGATTCTTACGAAGGCTCACGACCTTCCCAGAGAGTCCGTGTCATAACGTGTCATGGTTGGATCTACTGTATCAATCGGGAGGCGGGGAGTAGTAGTGTAGATATGTTGTCAATACCCTCCTTATGCATGTTTTGTTCCTTGTGAGTGTTAATCATACACCTCATGTATGATTAACCAGGCCAGTCAACCTTGTGCAAGTTTCCAAGCCGACCACATATCGAAGCTAGTACTTACTCACATAATTAATGTAGATTCTTGACCCTTGTACATGAGATAACCTGTTTTATTTTTTATTGCTCTTGTTTACAGTTTTACCATGCCATGCTGCCTTCATGTACAATTTACTTTTTTCGTATATTCTCTCTATTTATTGTTATATAGTCTTTATCATTTAGTGGGAACTATAGTTGGTGATGTGCTCGTTCCAATCCTGACTGGATAACTATTTTTTGGTAATGTTATGCCCCATACTCTGGACTTCATGATGACATATCTCAACTTTCTCTTGGATAGTGGGTTGACCTCTTGAGAGCTCTAGGCCATATTCTTTTCTAGATTTATGTTTGTTCATCAGTTATGTCTTCAACACATTTTGTTTGATATGTTTGGTCATTTGTTAGATTTTATTGTTGTCTTTCTTTCTTTATTTTCTTCCATAGCTGTATATGATTTGAGTAAATGATATTAGTGGACCATAGAACTGTTTAGATATTTTACTGGGTACTTGACAGCGTCCTACCGCCGATACTGCGGCGTAGGCTAGGCGTAGCCCACGTACTCGTGCCCGAATATCCGGTGCGGGTCGTGACACATTTTTGTGGTGGCCCATATAGGCCAGTCTTCGCAACTAATGCAAAGTTGTGGTAGTACTTAGGCTTAACCATACTACTACGAGCCTGCCCTAGGATAAGAATTTTTGATTCATAGAATATTTTAGAAGATTTGGTACTCAATCACATATTAGGTTCTCTTGATAAGTTCCAGGAATAACCCTTCAGAATCTTACTTCGAAACTCTGTTGAGCCTATTTTCACTTGCTTGCTAATCCTGACTTTTGAATATATGTCCGTTGTCGAACCGAATTCTTGCATTAATGTCACGTCCCGATTCTGTCGAATCGATAGTCGTCTCCCGGGCGTGATACCGTGCGAACCTAATTTACGATCGCACAAGGCATAGTCATAAGGTAATCCGAGACACGAGATCTAAGAGAGGCAAGGATATGAAATTGTATAACATTAAGCAACTATCATATTCATCCCGTGTCCCGTGAATTTGTTAAGCTGTGGAAGGTTGTGAAGGCTACTGGCAATGTCAAGCCATCGCGGACTATAGCCGGGTTAGACGGCGACCCTTTCGCGGCGGGTAGCGAGCCCTGTGCGAAAGTTCTCGAATAACCCACGTCGATGAAGGGCTGGCGCTTGCTATTCTCGTTCCTCCTGGGCCGAATCGGTCCCTTGGCCTAGACAACCGTTCGAGGAAACTACACCTTGTCGACAAGTTGTCCAATGACCGTTTTGCTTACATAGCCGTATCTTTGTGATAAACGTTAATCGATTCATTTATTGCTTTGCATAGGCTAAGTGGATTTGCATAAGAAACATGTTTTATTTCCAATACCAGCAGTTGATAACAAGTGTTTCGTGAAGAATCGTGCTACGATTTCTTTGATTCTACACTATTATGACAAGCATTCATTTTACTTCACATATTGAGTTTTGAAGTAGAGGGACGAGGCGAGGATGTCAGCCACTCTCCTTAGAATTTCCTCAAGCGAACGATCGGTTGGCTGTACTGACGTCGTCTACGCGATCACCTGCAATCGCATAAGCAACTGATTAGAACACTATAGAATTCAAGGAATTTTGATAGGAATGCGAAGCTCGAAAACGCAAGTCAAGCAAATCCATCGAAAACATTCACGAAAACAAAGCCAAAGCCAAATCAAGTACGGCATGAAAATCAGAGCAACGGAAGGTCTCTCACGACTCAGCCGCAGAGCCAATCCTCGAGGCGCAACCCGCTGAATATGGGACTTGGTTCCGAAGAAGCCATTCCATAACGTGGAATGGATCTTAATTCAACCGTTCCCGTTCGATCGACTCGGCCGATTCCGACCTATCGGTCCCGACCGAATTGATAGCGACAATGTTCCTTTCTTGCGCACCTCATGGATGGAAACGGGACACGATGTAGGGATGGGGCACTACACCATAACCAACTAATAAAAAGTTTCTTCCTCGAAACTTAAGGATAGAACCTACCTCTACGAGAACAATGAAGGAAATTTCTCCTTCATTTCTGATTCAAGCTCCCACGTTGACTCTTCGACCGAATGGTTCCTCCAGAGGATGCAGACGAGAGGGATCGCTCGATTTTGCAGTAGCTTATCCTTGCGTTCTATGATTTGAACTGGCTCTTCAACGTAGGATAAGTCGGACTTTAGCTCAAGTTAGCCAAAATCTACCACATGGCTCTCGTCGTGCACGTACTTCCACAGTTAAGAGACATGAAAGACATTGTGTACACCTTCAAGCGCCGGCGGTAGGGCAATTTTATAGGCCACTGGGGTGATCCGTTCGAGTATTTCGAACGGTCCAACGAATCTCGGGCTCAACTTTCCTTTCGTGCCGAACCCCGTATGGGCGAAACCTTGAGAAATACGTGATCGCCTTCTTGAAACTCAAGAAGACGACTATGAACGTCCGCGTAGCTTTTCTGACTACTCTGTGTAGTCTTTAGTCTTTCCAAAATGAGCCAAATTTTCTGCACGGTCTGTTCCACCAGTTGCGGGCCAAAAATCTGCCACTCTCCGACTTCGTCCTAGCAAATGGGTGAATGACACTTGCGTCCGTACAAGGCTTCATACTGGCACCATTTGAATGCTGGATTGATAGCTGTTGTTGTATACAAATTCGGCCAGAGGTAGATGATTGTCCCAGCTTGATTTGAAGTCAATTGCGCAGATTCGTAGCATGTCTTCGAGAATCTGATTGACGTGCTCCGTTTGGCCGTCGGTCTCAGGATGGTAAGCTGAACTGAAACTTGGTACCCAGCGCCGACTGAAGGCTACTCCAGAATCGCGACTTGAACCGTGAATCCCGATCAGAGACGATAGATACTGGAACTCCGTGCAGCCATACTATCTTATCAATATATATCTGCGCCAGGTGATCAACGCTCCAAGTAACTTTGATGGCAATAAAGTGCACTGACTTGGTTAATCGATCGACGATGACCCACATGGCATCATTTTCCCACGGCGTCTTCGGCAGAACAACAATAAAATCCATGCACACGTGCTGCCACTTCCATTTCGGAATCGCCAGATTTTGCATCTTCTCGCCCGGTCTCTGGTGCTCAACTTTAACCTGCTGACAGGCCATGCATTGCGACACGAAAAGTGCCACATCTCTTTTCATCCCGTGCCACCAAAAGTTTGTGCGGAGGTCCTTGTACATCTTCTTGCTGCCGGAATGCAAGGTGTACTTTGCGTAGTGCGCCTCCGACAATATCTCCTTTCTAAGTTCTGAATCATCCGGAACGCATAGCCTACCCTTCAATCGAAGCACGCAGGTTTCGTCTTCCGTAAAGTCGGTCGTCCTGCCCGTCGAGATTAGCTTTCGTATTTTCTTCAGGTACGGATCGTCCTTCTGAGCGGTCTTGAATCTTTTCAAGCAATCTCGGCTCTAACTGCAACTTTGCCAACTGCACATTCCGGAATCAGACTCGGAGTTCGATGCCCATCTCTTCTAGGTCGCGTAGTAGTCTGCGGTCGATGGATAGCGAGGCTATGTACTTCCGACTCAGAGCGTCCGCCATAATATTTCCCTTTTTCGGCGTGTAGTCGATAATCAAGTCGTAATCCTTGATCAGTTCAAGCCAGCGCCTTTACCGCAAGTTCAGTTCCCTCTGCGTGAATAGATACATGAGGCTCTTGTGATCGGTATAGATCGTGCACTGCCACGACATAGATATAGTGACGCCACAATTTCAACGCGAACACAATCGCCGCTAACTCCAGGTCATGTGTAGGTAGTTCTTCTCGTGCGGCTTTAGCTGTCGCAAAGCAAAAGATATCACCTTGTTCCGCTGTATCAACACACACCCCAAGACCTTACCAGACACGTCGCTGAATATCTGAAAACCCTCAGTCCCTTCTGGAAGTGCGAGTATCGGGGCCGAGACGAGCCGTCGCTTTAATTCTTGGAATGAAGCTTCACAATCGTTTGACCATTCGAATGCGACTCCTTTCTGGATGAGGCGAGTCAGAGGCGATGCGATCTTCGTGAAGTCTTTCACGAAGCATCGTTAGTATCCCGTTAAGCCAAGGAAACTTCGAATCTCGTTGACGGACGTTGGCCGCTTCCAATCAACAACGGCTTCAACTTTCTTTGGGTCGATTGCAATGCCTTCAACTGAAATGATGTGTCCGAGGAATGCAATGCTACTCAGGTAAAATTCACATTTGCTTCGCTTCGCATACAACTGATTTTCTCGAAGGGTCCGAAGCACGGTCCGTAGATGGTCAGTGTGTTGCTACTTGCTCTTCGAGTAGACGAGTATGTCGTCGATGAAGACTACTACGAACTTGTCGAGGAATGGTCGGACACCCGATTCATCAAATCCATGAAAGTAACAGGGGCGTTCGTTAGGCCGAACGACATTACCAGGAACTCGTAATGGACATATCGAGTGCGGAAGGCAGACTTCGGCACATCGTTCGGCTTGATCTTGAGTTGATGGTAACCCGAACGCAGATTAATTTTAGAGAACACCGTGGCTCCTTGAAGCTGAATCAAACATGCGGGGCAGAGGATATTTGTTCCGGATGGTGGCTTTATTCATCTCGCGGTAGTCGATACAAAGACGCATAAAGCCATCCTTCTTCTTGACAAACAGCACGGGCGCTCCCCAGGGTGAGACGCTAGGTCAAATGAATCCCTTGTCGAGCAACTCTTGTAACTGCACTTTGAGTTCTTTAAGTTCTGTATGGGCTATTTTGTACGGGGCCTTCGAGATCTGTCTAGTGTCGGAGAATGTATCGATAGTGAACTCAATCTCTCGATCGGATGGCATGCCGGACAGCTCGTCCGGAAACACATCGGGGAATTATGCCACAACGTCGGTCTGACACGCGTTTGTACCATCCTATCGCATGTCTCAAACGGAAGCTAGATAGCCTTCGCACCCAGAATGCTGCATCCGTCGAGCAGGTATTACGGAGATCACCATGCAGGTCGGCTACACTTCACAACACGAGTAGCAGAATTCGGATACACCAGGTATGCGGAATGTGACCTTCTTTTCAGCACAGGCTATGGTTGCATTGTACGGACCGAGCCAATCCATCCCCAGAATGATGTCGTAGTCCTTAATGTCTAGAACTATCGCATCGAGACTGATCTTTTGACCTCCTATACAGATGATTCCGTCTCGGCAGACTAAATTTGTAAGTAGTGGCATGCCCGACGGTACGTTAACAGTGAGATCGAGGCCTAGCGGCATCAGGGAAGAATTTGTGCTCGGCGGCAAAGTCCGCCGATATAAAACTATGCGTGACACTTGAATAAAATAATACACGAGCAGGTTTATTATTGAATTGTAGTATACCTATCACAACTGTGTCAGATACGAACGCTTCTTCTTGAGTCATGGCGTAGACGCGGCCCTGAGCATTGGGACGACTGATCATGGCAATTTTGTTGTACGGTCGGGGGAGCTCGAGGTGCTTGGCCTCGGTTCTGATGGTGTTGTTGGGGCGTTGGTTCGGCCTAGCATCTGGGCAGTTCTTTGCGACGTGATTTGTTTTGCCGCAAACGAAACATGTCCCATTCTTCAATCGACACGTCGATCGCCATGTGCTCCTCCTTGTGGCAGAACTCGTAGACTACTCTATCCTTCGTCTAGTTGCCGCCTACGTTGCCGCAGTTTTGACGCTTGTGTGCGTTGTTGCCTCCCGCAGTACTATGGCATTTGTTATTAAAGTGTACAGCACTGGTAGTAGCAGGAGGATACTCGGACTCCAGACGGAGGGTATGGTTGAGTACCTCGACCATGGTTTTGTACTCAGGCACCGAGACATGAGCACGGATAGTAGAACGCAGGCCCAATTCGAATCGTCTAGCTCGACTTGTAGTGGTAGGCAGATAGTCTCCAGCAAATTTGGCTAGTTTGTTGAATTCAGCCGCATACTGTCGTATTGTCATATTCCCTTGCCTCAATTGAATAAATTCATTCTCTTTTTCCTATCGCACGACTGCAGAAAGATATTCGATCTCGAACGCATTTCTGAATGTAGCCCTGGAAATCGTCGCCGTCTCGTCTTCACGTCGAATAGCCCGCTTCTGCATAGCCCACCAATCATGCACGTTCATTCGAAGTAGAAGTTGAGCACATGCGACTTTCTTCAAGTCTTCAACACCCATAATCTCGAACTTATCTTCCAGCTCCTCCAACCAGTCGATCGCCACCGAGGGATCTTCTGTACCGTTGAAGGAAGTACGGCAGCTTTTTGTGAATTTAGACACGTCGAAGCTAGAACTCCTTGATGCCGCAGATGAGAGCACGTGAGCCTCTGGTTCAGCTTCCTTGGATCGAACCGCAGGCTGGATCATGACTAGGCGTCATCATTGAATTGTTGTTGTTGCCCACGACCGACTGTACGATTTGCTGGAGGGTATTCAGCTGCTGCTGCTGCTGCAGCTTGAATTGAGCCTCGAACCGATTCTCAAATTGTATCTGACGAGCCTCCGCTTGCTGATGATGGAGCTCATTTTGACGTTGCTGCATTTCAAGCATTTGCAGCATACGTTGCATTGGGTCGCCGGAAGGTCCGGCTACTGTAGGCATCATTCCCGTTAGGTTGGCGGAATGCTCGGGTCTAGAAGTACTCGAGCCACTAGAAGCGCTCGCCTCATCCTTTGCTCGAGCTCCCACAATTGCAGGGAAAAGAAAGACAACTCTCGTTATATATATTATATATATATATATATATATATATTTATATATATATATATATATATATATATATATATATAATGTCACGTCCTGATTCCGTCGAATCGATAGTCGTCCCCCTGGCGTGATGCTGTGCGAACCTAATTTGCGATCGCACAATGCATAGTCATAAGGTAATCCGAGACACGAGATCTAAGAGAGTACGCAGACAAATTGATTCTCACAATAAGTAAAGGAAACTTCATCTTTATTGATAATGAACATCTTTTACAGACTCCGATACAAGAATCATTACCGTACAGGCTACAACATGACCTATTACAAAAGAGTGCCGATGAGATAGCCGTTTCATACATTGCATACATCCCTCAATATACAACAAAGTACTCCAGTGACCTGGATGGGAGGGACGCTGAGTCATCTTCTTGGACTGTCGAGAGCCTTCAAAAGTGGAGTCGCAGAGAAAATCTTCGACGTACGACCGAAGCTTCAAAATCACGAACGCCGGCGTGCTAGCTGGCGGGACCTGCAAAAAGCGAGGATCAGTAAGATCACATGTACTGGTGAATGGCTAATTAAAATCCAAGCTCTATTTTGATTCATGAAGTTTCGTAAACATGTTAGTTAGCTATTTCAATGATCTTTCTAACCATCATGTTCGATTTGCATGTTAACATGTTTTGAGGCAAGCATATGAAATTGTATAACATTAAGCAACTATCATATTCATCCCGTGTCCCGTACATTTGTTAAGCCATGGAAGGGTGTGAAGGCCACTGGCAATGTCAAGCCATCGCGGACTATAGCCGGGTTAGACGGCGCTTTCGCGGCGGGTAGCGAGCCCTGTACGAAAGTTCCTGAATAACCCACACCGATGAAGGGCTGGCGCTTGCTATTCTCGTTCCTCCCGGACCGAATCGGTCCTTTGGCCTAGGCAACCATTCGAGAAAACTACACCTTGTCGACAAGTTGTCTAATGACCGTTTTGCTTACTTAGCCGTATCGTTGCGATAAACGTTAATCGATTCATTCATTTCTTTGCAAGGCTAAGTGGATTTACATAAGAAACATGTTTTCTATTTCCAATACCAGCAGTTGATAATAAGTGTTTCATGAAGAATCGTGCTACGATTTCTTTGATTCTATACTATTATGACAAGCATTCATTTTACTTCACATATTGAGCTTTGATGTAGAGGGACGAGGCGAGAAGGTCAGCCACTCACCTTAGAATTTCCTCAAGCGAGCGACCGGTTGGCTGCGCTGATGTCGCCTACGCGATCACCTGCAATCGCATAAGCAACTGATTAGAACACTGTAGAATTCAAGCAATTTCGATAGGAATTTGAAGCTCGAAAATGCAAGTCAAGAAAATCCATCGGAAACATTCATGAAAAATGTATTCACGAAAACAAAGCCAAAGCCAAATCAAGCGCGGCATGAAAATCAGAGCAACGGGAGGTCTCTCCCGACTCAGCCGTAGAGACAATCCTCGAGGCACAACCCGCTGAATATGGGACTAGGTTCCGAAGATGCCATTCCATAACGTGGAATGGATCTTAATTCAATCGTTCCCGTTCGATCGACTCGACCGATTCCGACCTATCGATCCCGACCGAATCGATAGCGACAGTGTTCCTTTCTCGCGCACCCCGTGGATGAAAACGGGACACGATGTAGGGACGGGGTACTATAATTAACATATGGTATATGGACTCTAGAAGGAACAAGGATGTGGAAGTGAACTTATAACCATTCAAGTAGAGAAGAGAAAAGGATTATCAAGATGTTATACATAAAGGATAAGAATTACTTTAGGTTACCTACAGGGTACTTGAATTTTGACTATACTATTACAATTGGGACTTTAAGATTAGTTGAAATAGGTTTGAGAAATAAACAAGAAACCACAAAGGAACTCTGAGAAATGGAACGAGGATTGTATGAACAATATTGAAAGATTTCTTATGGGTGTATTATAATTTTGAAAATGAAGAGTATAGTATTTGTCACACCCCAGAACCAGAATACTGGAGAGCGGGGGACAGACACAGCTAGCTACTATATTGAAGTGCAACCCACCTCTCAATACGGTCACGACTGTCTAGATGCATGAGGGTTTATCTACAAGCCAATAGTCTCTTATGGTCAAGAACAAGCCTAGTGTCTCAATCTCAAGCAAGCAAATAATTGTTACAAGATATTAGATCTTCAGACATACAAAGTAAGGCGTCCCAAATATTATATATTCAGATGATCATGAAGCTAGTCATACAAAATACGAGACTAACAAGTGTCAAGTCATACATGATCAACCCTAGGATTTTTCAATCATGTTACAGCCCTTAGGCAGACAAAAATAAAGTTTCAATATGAGCTAACACATGCTCGGCGGCTAAACGCCTCAAAAGAATAAGTTACATTAGAGTGGTAGAGCAAAATAAGAAAACCCACTCGTTGCCACGGTTACGTCTGCTGTTCACCATCTGGCTGAAAGGTAGGTAGATCCTCGAGTATCACTCCAAAATTTGGCCATACAAAACCAGCTGGGTCAGACCCCAAAAAGAGCAAGTGCCACAAGGGGGCTCCACTTAGGAACTAAAACCAACATAAAAGGAATAGAAGAACTAATAAAAGAACATAATTAAATAACACAAAAGACATGCTTTAAAGAACATACTAGCTTGTATTAAAAAAATAAGAGGTAGAATATAATTTCCAAGTTAATCATGAGACAATCATTCAGGCACGGCCAATCAAGTTCTACGGCTTGCTATCATTAGCTAACTAGGGTTGTCACAGGCCTAGTTACTAACAAGATGTAATGAGATATTTCTGCAGTCAGAAGTCCTGCAGACTATCCAGGTTATCCTGGCGGGGCTACAAGAGTTATCAAGATTACTGGTATACTTTAGTACTTATGATTCAAGAAGTGCAACACATGACAGTGTGCTGAAAATATGCCCTACTCGTCGGCAGGCTAAAAGTCCACAGGTGTGGCTGAAAAAATGGGATCGCCTGTAACTGGAAAATCTTTCTATATGAACTACTTAATCAATCTAGTCATTAGCCTAGTCATATTCATTATAAATTCCTGACCGTGGTAACCAGGAATATATGTCCTAGACATGATGCAAGATGAGACAAGTAGATTGTACAGACAAAATCAACCACGGAGTCAAGGTAAGTGTTACACTAAAAGATATGAATAGCTATCACAACAGTAAACAAGAATATACATGGCATATCAGGTTTACTGGTCATGTCAAAAGTACTTGTCAGCAGCGCAACTCGATAGGCCACAATCAAGATTATACAAGACGGGTTCACATTATCATGTTCAAGTCAAGTCAATATTCAGTTCAAATCTCATCAAGCTCAAGTTCTATCATGCATAGTATTAACAAGTTATCAAGTCGGGATCGTCAGGATCGTATTGTAGTCGTATTCAGGTCTGGTTCTGGTTACAGTCAAGTAGTGTCTTGCTCAAGTTATTGGTTCCATGGTGGATAGTAGTCAAGTCAGGTCATTACAAGATATTCCAAGTACAGGCTACATGCATATAACAAAATGTTACAAGAGAACAAGTATGGAGATATACTGGTTATTAGGCGTACGACAATTGGTGCAGGGGACGAAAATGGCGCTCGGCGAGAAGCACAGGATGGCGCACGACAAGTGGCGCTGGGCCAAGTGGCGCACGAACGAAGGGCGCGGTGCTAGGTAGCGTTCGGCCAGAAGCGTGAGGTGGCACGCGACAAGTGGCGCATGACCGAAGTGCATGGCACTAAAGAGCATGTGTGACCAGAATAGCGCGGCGCTAAGGAGCGCCCGCATGCAACAAGATGGCACGGCGCTAAAAAGCGTGCGTACACAACGAGATGGCAGGGTGCCAAATTGCGAGCGTCCGCAACTAGATGGCATGACGCTAAAGAGCGCGCGTGTACTGTTCATCTTCTTCAACCAGCACAGAATGCTTAGTTGAACCCATGAACTTCAAAATGCCATAACTCCTCCAAAAAGAGTCAAAATCAAGCTTTTTAAAGGTCAAAATTGGGTAAAATAGAATTTCCTACAACATGGAGCAACTAGTTTTCGAAATTATCAAGTTTTAATAGATCAAAACCAAAGAAACATAAAAATATTAAGACTTAGATCTACAAAAATCCATCCATCAAAACCAAAAATGTCAAGTCCTAATGAAGCTTAGAATCATGCAAGGAAGAGAATGGAACAATAAAACTTGAGATCCATCATGAAGCAAGTTGTACTTGCCTAGGCTTGGTGGAGGAGTAAATAAGAAGAAGATGAAGAAGGTGGAGAAGTAATAAGAAATAATGGAGGAGTGAGAGAGAGAAGTTGGTTTATATATCAACTCTTCTCCTCTCAAATCCAACCATAACAAACTGAGCCAGGCCAAGTCAAGCCAAATCGAACCAAGGGCAAAGTAAACCAAGATTAGGCTAAATAAGACAAGTCAAAATATGGGTTAGCTGACAAATGTTAGAATTTCGTACATGTATACTAAAATTACGTATAACAAAAAATGGGAGTGACAACTCTATCCACCTTAAAGAAATTTTGTCCTCGAAATTTAATCAAGAGGCTAGAGATGTCGGGGCAAGCTATAATAACTGTTGATAATCTACGACTAGCAATCAATCAAGCAATCATTCATGCAAGCAAGGACTTAAAAGCATAAGGCATAAGGAAGATATTATACCTTATGAGTCAAACAGGTATGGATATCGCCATTGGATATCATCCTTACGTTCCCATGTTGATGACCCTAAGCAATACGGACTAAACTAATAGTCTTGTTCTTAAGTACCTTCTCTCTTCGGTCCAATATGGATACGGGCCTTTTTTTAATACGAAATATTGGTACCAACAACCAATTCGAAATGATCAAGGATATGGCTCAGATCCGGAATGTATCGCCACAATTGGGATACATGGAGTATGTCATGACCTCACGCAACGACGGCAGAAGAGCAAGACGATAGGACACATTACCTACTCACTCAAAAATATCAAACGGCCCTATATACTTAGTACTATGCTTTTTGCGTACGCCAATTAGAATGACGCCATGGGTAGTCGAGATCCTAAGGATTATGTGGTCGTCGATAGATAACTCAAGAGGAAGCCGATAAGAATCGGCCCAATGGCGTTGACGATCTTGTGTAACTCGTAGATGATCTCTAACTTGTCTGACCACCTCGATAGTCTGAGTAACAATTTTTGGACCAAGCATCTATCTCTCGCCTATGACATCCCAGGCTAAAGGTGATCTGTACTTTCTGCCATATAGTGCCTCAAATGGTGCCATCTGGATACTGGCCTAAAAACTGTTATTGTAAGAGGACTCCACTAGATGCAGGTGATCTTCTCATAAACCACTAAAGTCAAAAGTACAGGATCGTAATATATCTTCAAGAGTTTGAATCGTACGCTCCGACTGACCATCAGTTTATGGATGATAAGCTGAACAAAATTTGAGATGAGTTCTCAAACTCTCTTGAAGACTCCACCAAAAGTGCGATATAAATCTTGAATCTCAGTCAAAAATGATATTGACTGGCACTCCATGCAATCTGACTATCTGCCTGAGGTATATCTTTGCTAGCTGATTAATCGACTGACCAATTTTGAAAGGAAGAAAATGAGCCACCTTATTGAGTCTGTCAACTATAACCAATATAGCATCTCTCCAAGCTGGAGATTTAGGTAACACAGTTATAAAATCTATGGTAATATGTTCCCATTTTCATTATGGGTTCGATAAAGATTAAAAAAGTCCAGCTGGTCTCTGATGTTCAGCCTTAACTTGCTGACAAACTAAACAATGAGAGACAAACCGGGCTATCTCCTTCTTCATGCCATTCTACCAGAAATGCGGACGAATATCACGATACATCTTCGTGCCACCAGGATGAATTGAATACTGTGAACTATGAGCCTCTGCCATGATCTCTTGCCTGATGTCACTACTGGGTACAAAAAGACGCCTTCCTTGTCAGAACGTGCCATCTTCGTGAATGTATAACTCTGGTCTTCGTTCTGCTTCACATTTTGCCCTAAGCTGCTGAAGCTTAGAATCCGTTGACAGAGCTATCTTAATTCTCTAAACTATTTTGGACTGAACATGCATACTAGCCATCAATGCCATATTATTATGGAGGACTATCTCTATACCCATCTTCTGTAGATCCTCTAATAACTCTGGCTGTGATGTTAGAAAATAAGCTTATGCTCTTCTGCTCATTGCATCAGCAACTATGTTGGCCTTCCCAGGATGATATTGCATGTTGATGTTGTACTCCAGTAATAACTCTGTAACACCCACTTTTCTAAATGAGGATAATTTTGGACTTTTGTATTTTTAATCATTTAATAATGTTATTTAAATCATGTTATGATTTTTGGTAATTTTTAATCATTTTAAACTATTTAAATCATCGACTTGTGTTTTTGGTGTTTTGCTAGTGTAACCTTAGAGACTGCTTGACCTAGAGCCTAACCATGTGATTAGGATATTAATTATCGTTTTTGGCCTAGGGGTATTTTGGTCATTTGGTTTCTTGCAATAATTTGTTAATTATTTGATTGATGGTTGTTATTTTTGACTTTTGCTAGTTGTGACTTAAGAGACTAACCTAGAGTTGACTTTGACTTTGGTGACTTAGATAGCATGGTAGAATGGTGTGGAACCCTAATCTAACTTAAGTTGGTCTTAGTTGACTTGAGTGTGGCTAAGTTTTATGGAAGGATTATGAGATTTTTCATTTGGACTTATGGCTAAGGAGTTGAGCTAGTTAGCTAATGATCTTGGCCCAAAGCCCATTTATGTGAAATCCTAACCATAGCTCTTCATTTGGATAGCCACTACAGCCTATTAATGACCTAATTTTAGCCTATATAAACCCTCTTCATGACTACTTGCCTCTTTTAGAACACCCCTTGTAGGTAACCCTAATTTCTTTCTCCTTTCATCAAATCTCTCCATTCCTCCACCAAATTGATCCCAATCTTTTACATTTGGATTAAAATCTGGAATAGAAGTTGAAGGAGGCTAGATTGCAAGGAGAGGAGCTCATTTGGACTTTGCTTGAGTAAGATGACATCACATTTTGGGGCTTTTTCATTGAGTTTGACACTCAATAGGTAAACCCTTCAAATCACCTCTAAATCTTGATTTCTTTCCATAGATGCATCCATCTAGGTGTCCCATAGCTGTAGGTAAAGTTTGGTAGAAATTAGAATTAGTTTGGTGTCCATATCGGATACGTATCCGTGTGTGTGCATAAGTGTTCGATGAAATGTTTGAATAAAATTTAATTTGTTATTTTTGAAATCTATTTGAATAGGATTATAGATCTATATGTATCATTTTTCGTGAGGACTGAGCCTATTTTTGTGTCGTGTCCGTGTCCAAAATGGCCACGGATACGTAGCACGACCCTCCGCACTGTTGCCCTGCTACCCGACCTTGTTTGCGGACACGACACGCCACGTGGACACGTAGCACTCCCTGTCCACACACACACCCTCTAACTCTTTCACTCTCACTGTCACACCCATGAGACTCATAGACATTTTTAATATGTTCACACACACACAGAACTCAACACCCCTTACCCTCATTTCCTGTGACACTTATACACATATACCACACACTAACACTCACACACCCCCTGCCTTATGTATTTACCCACATACATGCCACTGTCACTTGACACTTGACACCAATTTACACGCCTTGACAGTAGACTATACACACACACACTCTAACATGCTCTCACTATCATAATTTTTTTTAGCGCCTTTCTATTCTTTTCTTCCCTCTTTCTATTTATGAATATGTATGTATGTATGTAAATATGCATGTATGAATGTATATATGTATGTATGTAAATATGCATGTATGAATGCATACATGTATGTAATGTAAGCATGTATGTAATGCATGAATGAAATGAATAAATGCTTGAACTGAGAACCATGACTAAACATAGACCTCCTTAACTGAAATCTCAATATGTACACATACACACATTATTTATTTTCCCCCTTCTCTCTCTATATATATAATAAAAGCATGAATGAATGAATGTTATGTGTATAGATAGATGGATATATGTAATGTAATGAATAATGTAAACTATATATATGTGATATGAATACATGTATATAATGTATGTATGTAAGGTATAGATGCAATGTAAGAACACATGTAGTAGTGTAGGTATGTATACATGTATGTATACATGTATTTAGGTATGGTATATAGACTTGTGGTTCATTTTGGCTTGGTAATATGTTTGACTGCTAGTATAGGCTTGGTTAGGCCTAGAATGACTTGTTAGACTAGGATTGGACCTAGTATGGCTTAGTTGACCTAGTTTGACCAGTGTAGTTGACTAAAGTTGACCAAAAGTTGACCTTAGTCTAGAATGGCCTAGAATTCATATAGAATGTATTGTAAAGTTCAATATTACCATTCTGGACATATTATGACCTGTGTTGCAATAAATAGGACTCATCTACTATGTCTGGACATCTACACTTACTAGATACTCAGGATATCAGGCGAGTACATTCTCTGATCATTTCATACTTATTAGGATTTATATTCTTGCTCTAGATTACTTTACTTGATGCTGTCACGTTGTTAACACGGATTGGTACTATATGGATCTTTACATTAAGATGTTATCCCCCTCGGAAGCATCGGATATATCATGTCATGTGCGTTTCACTTTCATCATGTACTCTTATGCTTTTATTATTCATGTAAACTCTTATGATTCATGTACTTTCATATTCACAGAGCCCTCATGTATACCTTCATGTGCACCCATTTATGGGTCCTCATGTGAAATATTATACAATAATATAACTTGTCTGGATCCTTGTATATTGATTGGGGTACGGGAGAGTAGAAGCAGTCATGTGAATAATTCCAAGTAGTCATTGTATAAACTCTTTATTGTAATCATGTACAAATTCAAGCCGTTCACATATCTATCTTGTATTCTACATCACTAGTCACTGATAGTTCTTTACTTATAGTAGCTATTTATATTACAGTTCTCTCTCTTTTACTACATATACTTTCTTTTAGCGTTTCATGTATTTTACTCTATTACATGCTTTATATTTCTGTCTTGATATAAACTGTTGAGATTATGTGCTCGTTCCTGTCCTGACTGGACCTATTGAAAATATTATAGAGGATGACGAGGACCTTTGTCCTACCTATTATAGAGCTGCCATAGATGACACCTGCGACTTGGACCTTCAGCAGGATCCATCAGCAATAGAGGATGTCACACCTATAGTTTAGGCTAGTTAGCTTAGACTTCTATCTTATTTTGATGTCTTGTCTCATTTGAATACATTTATGTTTATATTTGGGATCTTGTTATTATTCTGGATGTTTGTGGAGTTGTTATCTTAGACACTTAGACTTCTTCTTCTATTTGTATTTTATTTGATAATTTTTATTATCTATCTATCTTATTGTACTTCTACCTTAGTTGTGATTGAGCTATACATTTCTGTATTGTCCTCCTTTTGGATTGTATATACTGTACAGGTACCTTATAATTGTTAGATGTATGTGACTTAGGACAACGTTCTATCGTCGACACTGCGGCGTAGGCTGGACGTACCAACTTCTTGTGCCTCTATACTGGGTACGGGTCATGACACGTTTTTAGTGGTACCCATGCAGGTCGAGTTATGTAGTGGTATTCGAACTAGACTATCACTACAGCCTGCAGTAGGATATAGGATATAGTTTTAAAGGTACTAAATCACATCTAAGAAACTCATATCTGATTACATCATCAAAAATTCAAACTGCTTTATTATCTTCTTTTGAAATAAACTGTCCTCCTTTGATGTTATTGATTCATTCTCATTAATTGCCTTCTTGTTTGATCTGTCTCCAAGATGGTGCATTCACAATCCCATCGCTCCGGCCAGAGGGATACTATTGAGAGGTCTGCCACCTCTCGTCCGGCTCAGCCCGGTCAGGCAGCTCCCGTGGTTTCTTTTCATGTTGGAGTTTCTACCACATTCGGGGGTGCACCTCCGTCTGTTCAGAGATCTTCCCCCGTCGTTCCTGATTTCTTCCAGTAGCAGCCACCTTCCGGATCGGTTGATGCAGCATAGTTATTTGACTTCTTTGAGAGGATGGTAGAGGTCCAGTGACAGCAGTCCACTCATTTTTAGCAGGACATAGAGAATGCCCATCAGCTTGTCCTGACGACGGTGGAAAGAGTTATTGTGCAGCCCCAGGCAGCCCAGATACAGCAGTATCAGCCAAAGACACCAGAGATCTAGGAGTTCCAAAAGATACGTCTGCAGGACTTCCGCGGCACAGAGAGGAATCTGTATACGGATGACTGGATAGAGCACATCAAGGAGATCTTCCGACTGGCAAAGATTCCAGCCCGACTGCAGATTGAGGCGGCAGGTAGTCAGATGCAGGACCTGGCTCGCACTTGGTACTAGACGAACCCGAAGGTCGGTACAGAGGGACAGACTTGGGCAGCCTTCAAGAAGCTATTCAAGAAGAAATTTTTCCCTAACATGACTCTTGGTGTCCTGGAGTCGTAGTTTGAGAGCTTAGTTCAGGACAGTCAGACTGCCGAAGAGTACGCTGGGGAGTTCTGTCGTCTGGACAGATTTGTTGAGTGACTTAGTGAGACAGCGGAAGGCTCGGAGGTTCCGGAAGGGATTACTCAAGGAGGTCAAGTCCTTGACCAAGAGTAACCGGAGTGCCACTTTTGAGGAGATTCTGGTGGGTGTCCTAGCAGCAGAGGATGATCTTGAGCTGAGGCTCAAGAGGGGATGAGACGCTCATGGAGCCAGCAGCAGCGGACGCCAGGCCAAGAGGCCTCACATACAGATTCAGCATCAGCAGCAGCAGAGGCCTGTTCAACAGCAGTTTCAGGGCCAGGGACATACACTTTACTAACAGGCACCCAAGCAACAGCCCATTAGTTGTACTTTCTAGAAGAAGCTGGATCATGGATGGAATGACTGCAGGAAAAGACTAGGTAGGTGTTTACTTTGTGGTTCAGCGGAGCATCAGTGTAGGGAGTGTCCCAAGAACCAGACACCATTGACTCAGACAGCAGCAGGAGCTAGGGCTCCGACAGGGCAGCAGAGGTTTGTCCAGCATCAGCAACAGGACAGGAGGAGGCCAACAGGGGCTAGCTTTCTCCATGACAGTTGAGGATGCACAGGCAGTAGGAGGGATACTTATCGGTTCTGTTCTTCACGATTCCATTTCCACGTTTTCCTTATAGTAACTATCTTGAAATTCAATTTCGACAGTTTTCTCTACCTCCTTGTTCGTCGATAAATTTGATTCTTAGTATTCTGTGTTGATTTGGTTTTGATTTTTCCAATATAAGTCGTATGGGCTAGGTCGCCTTAGTTATAGAATTTAGAATTTTCCACAGTCATATTAGCTAGCATAGTGAGGACATATAGTCAGATTTTGGACGTATTTCTCGGGCGCAGAAATTTAAGGATTTTGCAACCAAGCATGCGGCAATACAAAATTTTTAAATACCATGATTCTAGAGGTATGCACCATAGATGGGGACTCTATGATTATCGTAGCCTTGCTTACTAGTATGACGAAGATCTGAGTCTCATAATTTTGGACAGACGCATATGATTATAGGATTGTATGATAAGATACTTTGATTGATTGGGGGTTTGACCTAGAAAGAGTACGACTATCTTAATTTCGAGGACGAAATTCTTCTAAGGATGGTAGACTTGTAACACCCACTTTTCTAAACGAGGGTAATTTTAAATTTTGTATTTTTAATCATTTAATAATTTTATTTAAATCATGTACTAATTTTTGGTGATTTTTAATCATTTGAAACTATTTAAATTATCGACTTGTGATTTTGGTGTTTTTCTAGTGTAACCTTAGAGACTGCTTGACCTATAGCCTAACCATGTGATTAGGATGTTAATTATCATTTTTGGCCTTGGGGTATTTTGGTTATTTGGTTTCTTTGAATTATTTGTTAATTATTTGATTGATGGTTGTTATTTTTGACTTTTGCTAGTTGTGACTTAAGAGACTAACCTAGAGTTGACTTTGACTTTGGTGACTTAGATAGCATGGTAGAATGGTGTGGGACCCTAATCTAACTTAAGTTGGTCTTAGTTGACTTGAGTGCGGCTAAGTTTCATGGAAGGATTAGGAGAGTTTTCATTTGGACTTATGGCTAAGGAGTTGAGCTAGTTAGCTAATGATCTTGTCCCAAAGCCCATTCATGTGAAACCCTAACCCTAGCTCTTCATTTGGACATCTGGCACAGAGGTAGGGGCAACCTCTGTCACTACACCCCTCGAGTTTGATACGATTTCGTGTCGTGTCGAGGGAGCACGGACACGGGTACTAGTTTTTTACTGTGCGTGCACAGTCGGTTTGGCAACTTATATGGGCTTCGTATCCCTCGTGGAAACATCGTAGTGACGTGTCAGGGACACGAACGCGTAGTCCTATCCCTGGCGAACCCCTAGACACGAGCATGACGTGTCATGTGTCGTGTGTCGTGCGTACGAGTCTATGACACGCGTGCACGAAGAGTTCTTTTGACTATTTCTGATACTCTGTATTTCACTTGTTTAGACACGTTCGTGTCCACTCGTTTGGACACAAGACACCTCCCCTGACACGTATGCATGCATGACATGTATGTGCACCTCTGTTTGAAATTGATTTGGGTTTGCCTATGTTAATTGTTCAAGATTCTAATGTCCTGATGATGTCAGTACACGAACTCGGGGTTTGGATGTTTTCAACTGATTTTGAATGATTATAACTGAGTTTAAATGTTATTAATTTATTAATATATATGTATATACATATATTGTAACCTGAGAATTGATGGAATATAAAAATGATTTGGGTTTTCATTGTTGGTATTCAAAATTTGGTTTGGGAATGAAGAGGTTCACAGTTTTGGTTTGTTTGTGAAATCGAAATGGGTTTTGAGTTTTGTTGTTCACATATAGTCTGAGATTGGGTTATACCAATCTCAACTGGATATATAATGTATGATACATGAGTTGTGTTCTCAGGATTTATTGAGTTTGAACTGAGTTTGAATGGAGAAAAACCTGATTTTGATTCCATATGAGTTACATAAACTGATTTCTAAACCTGAGAATAACTGCACCACTCCCTGTCCACACACACACCCTCTAACTCTTTCACTCTCACTGTCACACCCATGAGACTCATAGACATTTTTTTACTATGTTCACACACACACACACAGAACTCAACACCCCTTACCATCATTTCCTGTGACACTTATACACATATACCACACACTAACACTCACATACCCCCTGTCTTATGTATTTACCCACATATATGCCATTGTCACTTGACACTTGACACCAATTTACATGCCTTGACACTAGACTACACACACACACTCTAACCTGCAATCACTGTCACAGTTTTTTCAGCCCCTTTCTAATCCTTTCTTCCCTCTTTCTATTTATGAATATGTATGTATAAAAATATGCATGTATGAATGTATATATGTATATATGTAAATATGCATGTATGAATGTATACATGTATGTAATGTAAGCATGTATGTAATGCATGAATGAAATGAATAAATGCTTGAACTGAGAACCATGACTGAACATAAACCCCCTTAACTGAAATCCCAATATGTACAGACACACACACATTGATTATTTTCCCCTTCTCTTTATATATATAATGAAAGCATGAATGAATGAATGTGATGTGTATAGATAGATGGATATATGTAATGTAATGAATAATGTAAACTATATATATGTGATATGAATACATGTATATAATGTATGTATGTAAGGTATAGATGCAATATAAGAACACAAGTAGTGTACGTATGTATACATATATGTATACATGTATTTAGGTATGGTATATAGACTTGTGTGGTTCATTTTGGCTTGGTAATATGTTTGACTGCTAGCATAGGCTTGGTGTCACGACCCACACCCAGTGTAGGGGCACGAGAAGTTGGTACGTCCAGCCTACGCCGCATTGTCACATACCTGTCTTAGTTGTATCGAAGCGATTTTAACCATGTTTAGACTTAGTCTAAGTTTTGGATCGTTGACCGTACCTATAATCCCAATAGCCGTTAATCGTGCCTAACGATCTATTATAGTATAGCTAATCCTGTTTCGATTATATCCTTGACCATCGTGACTAGACTCTTCTACCTATACTTTAATCAAGCCATGGATATATTTTTAAAAATTAGACACTATTCACGACCTAACCCATTACGATTATTGATCATATCATTTATTGATTATACTCCTAATCAGGACCAATTGTGCCCTTCAAAATTTTTCGAGGAAGAAATTTCTAAGGAGGGTAGAGTCTTCGATTGATGAACGTTTGTCGAATCTTTTTTTAGAACATTTTAGAGCATTTGTAGAATTCAAAACCATAGTAAAAGGTTCCAATACCAAGCCATACCTATTCCCCTTCCATTTCCACCCTAGTTGATTAATGCTTTTACCATAGAATTTATTATTATTATTATTATTATTATTATTATTATTATTATTATTATTATTATTATTATTATTATTATTATGAGCAGTTCCTTCTTTCTTCCCTTTTCTTTTTATCATAATCTCACCATCCTTTTTTGCCGAATTACCAAGTCCACCTATCCTGATAGTCCTTAAATTCGAGGATAAATTTATTTCTAAGGTGGGTAGATTTGTAACTCCTCTTCCCGAATTTTCAAAACTTTTATTGTGTTTTTGTCGATATTTTATGAATTAAATCTTTTACAAAAAACTAGTTTTAATAAATAGTATTGGAAGTGCTAATTGTATTTTATATACGTTGAAGGACAAAAATATTTACTGATTTGTTTTTATAAGATGCTTCTAGGAATGTTTGATATAATATTATTATCATTCATTTTATTTCCCCTTGATTTAATACAATGAGAATGGATAGTATTTTGAATAAATTATTTGATCAATAGTAGATTAGATTTATCATTCTATGACTAATAATTATGGTAAAGATTTTTCTAAATTAATTTATAAAATAAAAGACTATATTTTATTATATGAAACTAACTGTTTTTAGTTATTATGATGAATATTGAAACTAGTTGTATTAGATTAGTTTAAAAAAAAAGAATTCTAGTATCATCTTTGAATAATAATAAAATTATGAAGCCTTTTAAATAGATTTTAGAATGATAAATGTATACTTTAAGTTATTTCGGTAATATCAAGTATTATATAGAAATACCATTAGTATTATTTGAATTAAAATTTGAAATATATTGATAAGCTTTAATTTATTGATATAAATTACTTTTGATCTGAATTGATATAGTTAAATTGAACAATCTCTTAAATTATTTATTCACGGCTTCTATATCCTTATCTAACTAGTAGTATGGAACCCTATTCATATGTATATATACATAATAATCATAGGCAGAATATGAGCCATCCCGTTCACCCTGCTCCACCCGCCAACTCCTGCAACCAACTGCCACCACTACTACCACCACCAAAATCATCTCCACGGATCACCCTCATTAACCCCCACCGCACCACCATAGAACTCAGCCCCGACATTAACTCCGGCCATCTCGCCGATGACTATCCTCCACAGAACCACCACCGTGTCATCATCACTACCATTACCACAATAACCATAGACGTGTCGTCGTGTCTGTGTCCGTGTCCAATATATATTTCCTTCAAATCTATTACATCCAGCATACACCTTCCTGTGTCGGACACTACATCCATCATGTGTCTGACACTTCACCATCCCCAAACCAGCAAAGAAGTAAAGAGAAGCCTAACCTAAACTAAATTCGCCGTGGCCACCGGTGACCGTCTGCCGTCGTCGAAAGTTCGCTCCGCCCAGCGCCAGACCCCGTCTCGGTATGACCCCGCCTCACGGGAGGAACGCTACTGACGGTCCCCTGTTCCTCGCCAATCGAGCCGCCGGGGCCGAGCCAGCACGTCGACCGCTTCCGAGACGAGATCGCCGTCGCCGCCGCCGTGTTCCTCCTCCTGCACTCCGTCCACACCAGAGCGAGATGGACCACGCACTGGACCGAGTATCCCGCCACCCAGACCCTGACCGGGACCGCCGGCTCCTCGTCCACCGTCAAAAGCAGCAGCACCGCCGAGACGACCGCGAAGGCGAGGTTTCAGGCGATGTCAAGCGCCACGACGGGGCGCGAGTAGGCCCAGTCGGCCCTCCTTTCCTCGAGCTACAGCGCGACCGTCTCGTGGACCAGCACCGACGCTCCGCCGTGCCCTAATGGCCGGCACTCTGTCAACTCGTGTCACGACCCGCACCCTAGAGTTAGGACACGAGAACGTAACAACGCCCAGCCTACGTCGCAGTGTCGGCGGTAGAACGCTGTCCTAGGTCTCAATGCATATAACAGTATAAGACTAAACAGTTTATACTCCCCGAATGGGGGTGACATAGCAGATACAATCTCAATCACATCTAAGGTAGAGCATGATAAAGATAGATAAAACATGAAATCCAAAAGAGATACAGGAGATAGAAGTCTAAGTGTCTATGATACATAAACCCATAAATATATCTCAAAACTCAATACAGTAATCCACAAAGTAAAATACAACTCCAGACAAAATGAAATAACTACCTAAACAACCTCTAATGTGTCTCCTCTAGGCTAGCAGGCACCTCCAGGCTATCTGTAAAATTTATCAACAGGTCCAGTCAGGACGGGAGCGAGCACAAAATATCTCACGCAGTTCATATCGAGTTAGGAAATATAAAGCATGCAATAGAGTAAAGTACATGAAACGCTGAAAGAAGAATGTATAGAAAACAATAGAGATTTAATAACAGGAATTATCTAAATATGATAAGTAAGAACTGTAAGGAACATGTGATTTAGAGTACAATCTAGTTAGGTAAACGGGCTAGGAAAATGCAATGGTAACTCCATTATACATGGGTGTACAATAGACATATACAATAGTTATACAATATTGTACAATAGGATTTGAGTACATAACCAATTCTACTCCCCCTCCCCAATCAATACACAAGGATCTACTCCAGTTACGTTATCTTATACAATAGTGTACAATGTTATACAATGGATGTACAATGTTATACAATAGTGTACAATGGTCTATCCCTGGGGCTCATGTGATAATGAGAGTACAATATGCACAATGAGTATACAAGGATATGTGTATTCAATAAATACAATATGGAAGTGGAACGCACGTCACAATATGTATTTAGTGAATACAAGGAGATAACATCTCAAAAGAAGATCCATATAGTACCAATCCGTGATAACAGTCGTGTCAGCATCAAGTACAGTAATCTAGAGCAAGAATGTAAATCCATACAAGTATAAAACGGTCAGAGAATGTACTCGCCTGATGTCTGAATGTCCAAAGTAAATATACTGTCCGAGGAGAGGTGTCTGGCTCCTAATTAGAACAGCACAAGTCACAACATGTCCAAAAGGGTAATATAAAGCACTACAATGCATTCTACATGAATCTAGGTTAAACTAGGCCAAAGTCAACCCTTGGTCAACTCTGGTCAACTGCACTAGTCAAACTAGGTCAAACTAGGTCATGTCCTAATCCAGTAAGTCTTACTAGGCCTAACCAAGACTATCCTAGCAAGCACACATCAATACAAGGCTTTACAAGCCAACATACACCCAACTCTATATAGCATGCAATTATTCAATACTCAAATTGGCAAGAATTCACATTGGATATACACTAGGTAATCTATTACTTTAAGCTATATATGTCTAAAATATATAAATATGCATATATTAGTATTCAATATTAGGTCTATAATCATGGCATTTCAAATGGTTATATAAACTTATATATTACAACACAATATGCTAACATATATATAATATACATACATAGCTAAGTTAACTATATTCATAAATACTTATTTAAGAGGCTATATGTGTGTATGTGAACATGGCAAAGGGGCAAGTGAGGGTTATATGGGCATACATAGTGTATACATATCAAAGAGTGTCAAAGTGTAAGTGAAAAATGTGTCAAGTGTGATAGTGTCAACATAGTGTAAGGGGGTACATGAGGTAATATAGGATTTGTGTTAACATAGAATATTACATCTCATTAACTTGTATATTGCATACATTACATCTATTATTACATTACATTCATGCTTTCATTCATTCATCATTCATTTATTCTTTTGCACTACTATATGTACCATACATTACATACTATGGAACCTACATATTCATTACGAGACATACTTATACATGCTTACATTATCACCTCATACATCATTTATTTAACCATTTACTCATGCTTGTATTCTCTATTTAATTACATAATGTATATACATTAACATGGGTTAAAATCAAATAGAATATTATATTACACACAAGGGTGCACAAAATACATATGCCGAATAGTAACTCCTACTAATAATTAATACTGCACCATCTCAGCATGAATTAAACTCTATGATTAAGGTATGTTATATATCTATGTGTTAGCTTTCCGAAACTTCAAACGGATCGCGTTTTCGTTTCCGGAAACTCCCGGAATCGCGAAAACACCGAGAACACGTTTTTCTTTCGTACAGCTGACACTCAAATAATTCTCCAGAAAGTTACAGAAAGAATTAGGCCTATTAATACATGTTTTTGGAAAGCTAACTTCAATACGCTTCTTTAAAAAAAATGGGAGATTAAACCGAGCTTTGAGCTAGAAGTTATGACATTTCGAAGTTAGGGCTGAAATTAATAACGTGGATAAAAATCATGACGGATTTAGATAGTTTGAGCCAAAAGAATACACAATATATATCCTAATTATCCACAACAATAATAGCAATAATAATATGAGGAACCACACTCACAAAATTGATTATATAATCATCATGAACCATTTATTACATATATAAATATAGATACACTCTCATTACAATATATATATAAATCTATATATGTAACATGAACACATCCACAACACAAAGAACACTCCTATGACCTCCAAATGGACACAAAATAGACACAAATGGAGATACAACCATGGGGGTCATTCCTATGGGTTCAAAATAGACCTATATGCATGAGGAAATGAAAAGGAGAAGGGATTTATACCTCCCGGTAGATCGAATCGAAGAAAAACCTTCCCGGAGCGACACCGACACGTAAAGATTCCAAAAGGACACGAACGAGCTCCGAATCCTCCCAAACTTGGGTAGCTTCCTCCTTGACTAGAATGGAGAAGGAAAGAAGAAGATTTGGTGGTGAAATGGAAGGATTTGGTGGAGAAATTGCTAGGGATTGCTCTCTAGGAATTTGGAAAAGAACAAGAGAGAGAAAAATATATGGATAATGACAAATTGGAGGCTCAACCCTATCCTTATTGTGGCTGGCCATAAAGGTGGTTTTGTCCTATTAGAAAAAGTCCAATAGCCCCTACTAACCTATTCTATGAGTATTAGGAAAGGGCTAATTGGTTGGGGCTAAATTAGTCATTCTAAAGTCTCTAATCACACTAACCTTATCCATAATAATTAGTCTAACCTCTAACTAAAATATTTCTATCATGTGGACTAAAATTAATATCATGTGGGCCATGCCTAACTAGTGTGTGGGTCCCACTAGAGTCAAACTACCCCCGGGTCCCCGTTTCAAGTCGGATTGAGTTGAAATTCGAACCCGACTCAAATAACCCCAAAACAATATCATAAATAATAAAATAATATCAAAATAATTCAAAGAGGTCAAATGCAAAAATATCCTTAGGCCAAAAATGACATTAAAATATCATAATCATATGGTTAGGCTCTAGGTCAAACAGTCTCTAAGGTTTCACTAGCAAAACGTCAAAACCACAAGTCATTGATTTAAATAATGTTAAAATAATTTAAAATCACCAAAATTATATCATAAATTAAATATCATTATTAAAATAATTATAAATATGAAATTTCAAAATTACCCTCAATCAGAAAATTAAAATAAAATGAAAAAAAATCAACCCAAAATTTAGGGTGCTCACATCCTACCCATCTTATAAAAATTTCGTCCTCGAAATTAAAATGTTCGTAATCCTTCTAGGTCAAACCCCCACAATCAAATCCCAGAACTTAAATAAATCATACCATCAAAAGGACGACATACAGGGTCATGGCATACGGTGGTAGTGAAAGTCTCATCTAGGTATTCTAGTCTTGCTAAACCAAAACGGTCATAGGGTATCAAAACACACAAGCAAACTAGGGTGCTAAACAAAAGTTACAAAAACAACAAACCATCAAAACTGTAAGGCAGTCTACCATCCTATATGAAAACTGATACTTATCATAAAAATAAAGAAAAGTAACTACCCATTATCTTTAAAGGGTTCAGAAAAAAAAAAAATCAAAATCAAAGTTAAGGAATGAAAGCCAATTTCATAAAAATTTCCAATCACAATACGTATTAAGAATATTTAGTCTTGATACGATCTAAGTGATCAAATTGGGGGAAATCAAGATTTAGGCAATATGGAGGACAGGTTCAACAAAGTCTGAGATCGAGCATACAAGGATAGAGATTCAGGTCACAATCAAATTTAATTCAATTAAGTACAACCCAATGATAAGAAAAGATAATCGAAGTCGATTTGGTCGGATTAAGGAAACTAGGATTCAATGATATTGAAAAACCCGTTTTAGAGAAAACAGAAAAAGATTTCATACGAAGTCAGCAAATCATCCCTCTCTAATACTGTCAGTTTATTATTTGCTAAACCATATTCTTTTTTTTTCTCACAAGTCCCAATATGAAAATCAACCTCTATATAACTATCATCGAAATTTTATAACCTTCAGTCATCTAAACCTTTACCACAATCACCATAGACAAATCTTTAAGTTCCAAAACATTTTCCACGAAACATACCCCTCTTTTTAGGAGTCAACACTTATTCATTTAATCAAATTTCAAATTCCTTCACCTCGTTTTAAATTAGATCAGAAACCTCTAAATCCAGTTTATGGAATCCTTGGACTTGTTTAAATCGAGTCTCGTATTCACTAAACTCCAATACTACTATGTCACACAAAATTTATTCTTTTTTTATAAATCAACCTTCATATTTTCTTCAACGTTCACCTTCAAATATTTTTTTTTTCTACAATTTTCTTCCAATCATCTAAAATAATTTCTATAACGTAAAATCCTTGTGTTCTCTCTGTCTCTAGTCACCATATTACAATATCTAGTTCAATTTCGCATAATCATTTTATTCGATTAAATTATCCTTTCCATCTCTAAATTTCTACATAGCCTTGTAATAGTTCTCAAGAATCAATAACAAAGATTTTTAAGTTCTCAAAACTAGGTTGACCTTAAACATCCTCATTAGTTTTGAAATACATCCATGAATTATTTATAACCCACTTTCTGTGATTGTTTCTAAATTGATAACATTTATCCCTCGATTTTATTTTAAACCTTTACCACATCTCCATTTTAAATTTTTCATATTTGACATCCAACACTCTGATTCCTACAAAATCATCATATAATAACCAATTATATCATTTCCGAACTAGATGATTTATATCACTTCCTCAACATTTCTCAGATAAAAAATGATATAAAGATTCAAGAGTTTTCAAGGTATAGTTGACAGAATTATATATGAGACAGGAAATTGATATAATCAGGACAGGTATATAAGACAAGGAATGATGGTAGTAAAAATATTGGCAGGAAAAGAATGATAATAGAATCTGTTCTGCTTATCTATTTAAAAGAGGGACCCATTTTTTTGAAACAAGAATTATAATACCAAATCCAAAATAAGGCCTAGCAAAATCATTGGTTTATTGTATTAAGAAGAAATATATTTTTGTAAGAAGTAACACAAGGTTTATAAAAATAGCTAAAGCTACATCCTAAGTAAACAATGAGAAACAAAACAACAAAACAACAATAATTCCTTTTTTTTTGAATGACTGAAACAAAAGTAGCAAAAACATGTTCGAAAATATTTAAGGTACAATCTGATAATCATATGCGTCTATCCAAAATTATGGTACTCTAAATCCTCGTCATACTAGTGAGCAAGGCTACGATAATCACAGAGTCCTTGACTTATGCACATACCTCTAGAATCATGGTATTTAACATTTTTGCGATGCCGCTAGCTTGGCTGCGAAAACCTTAAATTTCCACACCTGAGAAATATATCCAAAATCAGACTATATGTCCTCACCATGCTCGCTAATGTGACTATATAAGACAAGATTTTCATAACTTAGATGACCTAGCCCATATAATTTCATCTTGCCAAAAATTAAATTAAATCAACAATGAATACAAAAAAAAAATTAAATTTATCAACGAACATCAAAATTCAGAAATGAACAAAATCTTCAATCATATAACTACAAACTCGGATGCTACAGTTAACATCAAGATTCAAAATTCCACAACCTTCATCAAATTCAATAAATACAAACTCAATTCAATAATAATACATCAAAATCAAATTCAACAACAGAAAGTAAAGATAAATCAAATCAAGAAATTTTCAAACCGGAGTTAAACAAGATTCTCAAGGGTCGTCACAGGAATCTCTCAAGGGATCCTAATTGTGATTGAGTATCTTCAAGATATATCCTATTCCTACTGCAGGCTGTACTAGTACTCAAGTTCGAATACCACTACATAAACTCGACCTGTATGGGCCACCACTAAAAACGTGTCACGATCCGCACCCTAGAGTTAGGACACGAGAACGTAACAACGCCCAGCCTACGCCGCAGTGCGGCGGTAGAACGCTGTCCTAGGTCTCAATGCATATAACAGTATAAGACTAAACAGTTTATACTCCCCGAATGGGGGTGACATAGCAGATACAATCTCAATCACATCTAAGGTAGAGCATGATAAAGATAGATAAAACATGAAATCCAAAAGAGATACAGGAGATAGAAGTCTAAGTGTATGATACATAAACCCATAAATACATCTCAAAACTCAATACAGTAATCCACAAAGTAAAATACAACTCCAGACAAAATGAAATAACTACCTAAACAACCTCTAAGTGTCTCCTCTAGGCTAGCAGGCACCTCCAGGCTATCTGTAAAATTTATCAACAGGTCCAGTCAGGACAGAAGTGAGCACAAAACATCTCACGCAGTTCATATCGAGTTAGGAAATATAAACATGCAATAGAGTAAAGTACATGAAATGTGAAAGAAGAATGTATAGAAAACAGTAGAGATTTAATAACAGGGATTATCTAAATATGATAAGTAAGAACTGTAAGGAACATGTGATTTAGAGTACAATCGGTTATGTAAACGGGCTAGGAAAATGCAATGGTAACTCCATTGTATGGGGTGTACAATAGATATACAATAGTTATACAATGTTGTACAATAGGATTTGAGTACATAACCAATTCTACTCCCCTCCCCAATCAATACACAAGGATCTACTCCAGTTACGTTATCTTATACAATAGTGTATAATTATACAATGGATGTACAATGTTATACAATAGTGTACAATGGTCTATCCCTGGGGCTCAGTGATAATGAGAGTACAATATGCACAATGAGTATACAAGGATATGGGTATTCAATAAATACAATATGGAAGTGGAACGCACGTCACAATATGTATTTAGTGAATACAAGGAGATAACATCTCAAAAAAGATCCATATAGTACCAATCCGTGATAACAGTCGTGTCAGCATCAAGTACAGTAATCTAGAGCAAGAATGTAAATCCATACAAGTATGAAACGGTCAGAGAATGTACTCGCCTGATGTCTGAATGTCCAAAGTAAATATACTGTCCGAGGAGAGGTGTCTGGCTCCTAATTAGAACAGCACAAGTCACAACATGTCCAAAAGGGTAATATAAAGTACTACAATGCATTCTACATGAATCTAGGTCAAACTAGGCCAAAGTCAACCCTTGGTCAACTCTGGTCAACTGCACTAGTCAAACTAGGTCAAACTAGGTCATGTCCTAACCCAGTAAGTCTTACTAGGCCTAACCAAGACTATCCTAGCAAGCACACATCAATACAAGTCTTTACAAGCCAACATACACCCAACTCTATATAGCATGCAATTATTCAATACTCAAATAGGCAAGAATTCACATTGGATATACACTAGGTAATCTATTACTTTAAGCTATATATGTCTACAATATATAAACATGCATATATTAGTATTCAACATTAGGTCTATAATCATGGTATTTCAAATGGTTATATAAACTTATATTACAACACAATATACTAACTATATATAATATACATACATAGCTAAGTTAACTATATTAAATACTTATTTAAGAGGCTATGTGTGTGTATGTGAACAAGGCAAAGGGGCAAGGGGTTATCTGGGCATACATAGTGTATACATATCAAAGAGTGTCAAAGTGTAAGTAAAAAATGTGTCAAGTGTGATAGTGTCAACATAGTGTAAGAGGGTACATGAGGTAATATAGGATTTGTGTTAACATAGAATATTACATTCTAACTTGTATATTGCATATATACATCATTATTACACATTCATGCTTTCATTCATTCATCAATCATTTATTCTTTTGCACTACTATATGTACCATACTTACATACTATGGAACCTACATATTCATTACAAGCCATACTTATACATGCTTACATTATCACCTCATACATTATTTATTTAACCATTTACTCATGCTTGTATTCTCTAAATTACATAATGTATATACATTAACATGGGTTTAAAATCAAATAGAACATTATATTACACACAAGGGTGCACAAAATGCATATGCCGAATAGTAACTCCTCTATTAATCAATACTGTACCACTCAGCATGAATTAAACTCTATGATTAGGTATGTTATAGATCTATGTGTAGCTTTTCGAAACTTCAAATGGATCGCATTTTCGTTTTCGGAAACTCCCAGAATCGCAAAAATACCGAGAACGCGTTTGTCTTTGTACAGCTGACACTCAAATAATTTTCCAGAAAGTTACATAAAAAATTAGGCCTATTAATATATGTTTTGGAAAGCTAACTTCAATACGCTTCTTTTAAAAAAAACGGAAGATTAAACCAAGCTTTGAGCTAGAAGTTATGACATTTCGAAGTTAGGGCTGAAATTAAAAACGTGGATAAAAATCATGACGGATTTAGATAGTTGAGCCAAAAGAATACACAATATATCCTAATTATCCCCAACAATAATAGCAATAATAATATGAGGAACCACACCTCAAACTTGATTATTAATCATCATGAACCATTTATTACATATAAATATAGATACACTCTCATTACAATATATATAAATATATATGTAACATGAACACATCCACAACACAAGAAACACTCCTATGACCTCCAAATGGACAAAATAGACACAAATGGAGATACAACCATGAGGGTCATTCCTATGGGTTCAAAATAGACCTATATGTATAAGAAAATGAAAGGAGAAGGGATTTATACCTCCCGGTAGATCGAATCGAAAAAACCTTCCGGAGCGACACCGACACGTAGAGATTCTAAAAGGACACGAACGAGCTCCGAATCCTCCCAAACTTGGGTAGCTTCCTCCTTGACTAGAATGGAGAAGGAAAGAAGAAGATTTGGTGGTGAAATGGAAGGATTTGGTGGAGAAATTGCTAGGGATTGCTCTCTAGGAATTTGGGGAGAAACAAGAGAGAGAAAAATAGATGGATAATGACAAATGGGAGGCTCAACCCTATATTGTGGCTGGCCATAAAGGTGGTTTTGTCCTATTAGGAAAAGTCCAAAAGCCCCTACTAACCTATTCTATGAGTATTAGGAAAGGGCTAATTGGTTGGGGCTAAATTAGTCATTCTAAAGTCTCTAATCACACTAACCTTATCCATAATAATTAGTCTAACCACTAACTAAAATATTTCTATCATGTGGACTAAAATTAATATCATGTGGGCCATGCCTAACTAGTGTGTGGGTCCCACTAGAGTCAAACTACCCCCGGGTCCCCGTTTCAAGTCGGATTGAGTTGAAATTCGAACCCGACTCAAATAACCCCAAAACAATATCATAAATAATAAAATAATATCAAAATAATTCAAAGAGGTCAAATGCAAAAATATCCTTAGGTCAAAAATGATATTAAAATATTATAATCATATGGTTAGGCTCTAGGTCAAACAGTCTCTAGGGTTTCACTAGTAAAACGTCAAAACCACAAGTCATTGATTTAAATAATGTTAAAATGATTTAAAATCACAAAAATCATATCATGAATTAAATATCATTATTAAATAATTATAAACACGAAATTTCAAAATTACTCTCAATCAGAAAATTAAAATAAAATGAAAAAAAATCAACCCAAAATTTAGGGTGCTCACAACTCGTGGCTGGATCTACGCCGTACCCCACTGTCGGATCCCGACCTCGCCAAGGTTGGGCCCATCCATCGGAGAACCGCCAGTTCTCTGGACCAGGGCTGGAGCTGCTGAACACCCGCCTGGCCTCGCCGGGGCACGGACGCCGCCACTGCAGCTCCGTTCAGCTTCCACACGCCTACGACCCCAAGGTGAGCGTCCCTCCCGCACTCTTTCTTCCCTTTATGAGCTAGGTCAGTTAAAAATGTTAGAGAGTGTTCACTCTCTCGCCTTCCCTTTGGGAACACAACACCGATTTGATATTGTCTTTGGGAACACAACAGCACATGGGGAGGAGAGTTGGTATGAGTCTATTATTGTTGGAGTAAATGTATGTCTTTGGGAACACAATACTATTATTTAGAGTGGGTGGTATAAATGAGTAAAAGTATATACTTTATAAGTTTATATATAAATAAAATCAGTATTGTATATTTTGTTTATTATTGATATTATATCATTATAAATTAGAGATAGCTATGAGGGCTTAATATAACCAATACATCTAACCCTTTATGAACTTTTATGTTAGCCAAAAGATTTGTATATATATTACTAAAATACCTATTATTTTAATATTGCTTTATTTAAACTCAATCTCTTAGGTCAGTTTCAAATACTCATTGAACTTTGGAAGTATTATTGTAATACTTATATCTGAATTAAATTATAGTTTAATATAAAATCGTTTCTATATTTTCAAATATCATATTTGTCTACGAGCAAAGTATTTTCAAACAAAGTGTCTAAAATATTATAAATATTCAATTCTATTTTTATCGAGTTGTGATCGAGTCTAGTCGTGCTTTCCTATTTTGCTAATTTGGATTTCTTACTCCGGTCCTAGACTAATAGGCCATTCTGGACTCAACGGACGATTTTGTGCACGGTCCGCCGAAATCCAACTTTGGACATACGATTGGGTTCGTATCGGAAAATCGGATCCGTGGACATGTAGTTTGACAACTTTAGAGACCTTTGACTTTGGCACGCTTTTCGGTGCAAAGCGGGTCCAACGGCGGACACCGTTTTGTCCGAAAATTACTGTTTTGCCCCTGTGTCCAGAATTGGACTTAAGGACAGGCAATTTTAGCTAATTTGACTATGCTGAAAACATTGGTACTATTTATTTCAGCATCTGGAGACTTCTGCATGTTTTGACTGATTTGGCTCATTGAGTGGTATGGTATTATGGTTTCACCAGCTAAGGACCTCAGGCAAGTGCACTTTCTGATTGCTTTTCGATTCATAGTAGTTGATATATTTCATATATCATATATCTGCTGCTTGTTGACACGCTCGTCACACGGAGTAGTCGGGAGGGGAAATATCTTAGTAGACATGTGGACTACCCAGAACTATCCCCCGTGTCTTTCGTGAATGATAGCAGCTGCACACGACACGTGCAGTGAGCCGTATTTACCCCTAGCCGTTCACATGTCGAGACGGATATTTCACACCACCTAGATAGATGTCTTTATTAGTTTTTTTTATTTTCATTATCTCTCGTGCTATGTCATCAGTTATCTTCCAGTTTTGATATCTCATATGTTATTTTCATGTCTTGTCGATTCTATTGTGTTTTTGCATTGCCGTCGGTTTGTGTACTTGTTCCATTTCTGACTGGAAACCAACATTTTTCAGGTTTAGCCGCGATCACTTTAGCATTGGGAAGACATGGGTATGCTGAGGACAACCTAGAAATAGATAGCAGTTGTACTCAATTTCATTAATTGTAAAACTTTTATTTTCCTTTAAATATAAATGTTGTAACTGTTGTAATAAATTAGAAATATGAATGAGCATCAATTTGTGATATTTTGAGCAGTTATTTCTTGCGGGCTTGACAGCGTTCTACCGCCGACTCTGCGGCGTAGGCTGGCTTGGACACATCTCGTATCCGAAAAGCGAGTGCGGGTCATGACAGTAATATGTTTAACTGCTAGCATAGGCTTGGTATCACGACCCACACCCAGTGTAGGGGCACGAGAAGTTGGTACGTCCAGCCTACGCCGCAGTGTCGGCGATAAAACACTGTCCTAGGTCACATACATATAACTATTGTAAGGTACATGTACAGTATATACGCCTGAATGGAGGACAATATAGAAATGTACAACTCAATCACAGCTAAGGTAGAAAATACGATAAGATAGATAGACATGAAAGTCGCCAAATGAATTACCATAGGAGAAGAAGTCTAAGTGTCTAAGATAACATCTCCAAAATCCAGAATAACAAAATCCCAAATAAGTACATAATGTATCCAAAATAAGACAAGGCAATAAAGTAAGATAGAAGTCTAAGCTTACTAGCCTAAACTATAGGGGTGACATCTACTGCTGATAGATTCTGCTGAAGGTCCAAGTCACAGGTGTCATCTATGGCAGCTCCATAATAGGTAGGGCAAAGGTCCTCGTCATCCTATGAAATATTTTCTAATCAGGATAGGAACGAGCACATAATCTCATAGTTCATATCAAACAGGAATATAAACCATACAATAGAGTAAAATACAAAAATGCTAAAGAAAGTATATGTAGTAAAAGAGAGAGAACTGCAATATAATAGCTACTATAAGAAGAAACTAACAGTGAGTAGTGATGTAAAGTACAAGATAGAAATGTGAACGACTTAAATTTGCACATAATTACAATAAGATTTATATCATAACCATTGGGATTGTTCACAAGACTGCTTCTACTCTTCCGTACCCCAATCAATATACAAGGATCCAGACAAGTTATGTTATTGTACAATATTTCACATGAGGGCCCAAAAATGGGTGCACATGAAGGTATACATAAGGGCTCTGTAAGCATGAGAGTATGAATCATAAGATTGTACATGAATAATAAAAGCACAAGAGTACATGATAAAAGTAAAACGTACATGACATGATGTATGATGCTACTGAGGGGGATAACATCTCAAAGTAAAGATCCATATAGTACTAATCCGTGATAACAAGTGACAGCACCAAGTAAAGTAATCTACAGCAAGAATATAAATCCTAGCAAGTATGAAATGATCAGAGAATGTACTCGCCTGATATCCTGAGTATCTGGTAAGTGTAGATGTCTAGACAGAGTAGATGACTCCTATTTAGAGCAACACAGGTCACAACATGTCCAGAACGGTAATATTAAAGATTATAATAGATTCTATATGATTTTCTAGGTCATCTAGGCCAAAGTCAACTCTTGGTCGACTCTGGTATAGCTTCCCTTTCCGAAATTTTTTGAGTTTTTTTATTATTTATTTGTTTAAATGGCTATTAGTTAATTATTACGGTAGATGATTTTAGCCATGGTTGAGATTTGGAGTACAAAGTTACTAGGATCATGGCACGGATAGTGCAGTGGCGTGCCTTGACTAGTGTATTAGCCATGCCAAGGAAGACTCAGTTATAAGTGGTCCTAACTAGAAAAACGAGATCAAGTTGCAACTTAACCCTTACGAAGATTTTATTTATCAATTAATTATTTAATATTAAGTTTTATCAATTGGTGGAAAAACTCGGTTTTACCAAACTAGTCTGGACTGGACCCGAACTAAGCCGAGCCCATGTAGTCGTGCGACCCGTCCGAAGACGTTCATGCTGATAATTCTGGTAGGATTATGTCTTATTCCATTTTAATGATCTAATGCAGGTTTATAAGTATTTTATTAATAAATATATGGATATCAAAAAGTTGAAATTCAATGGTAATTGTATATAATGTGTCCTTGTACGTTTTTGGATTATTAGACTGTATATATATTGTATGTACACCCGTTATTGGTTTATTAAATTGTTATTATTTTAGTAATATTTTATTGGGATTGTTATTTAATATTATTTATTTGGTATATTAGTTTTGTCAGATAAATGAGATAAATATATATATATGTATATATTATAATATATATATATATATAATATAATATATATATATATATATATATATATATATATATATATATATATATAGAGTTATATAAAGTATATAATTATATACGTATAAATGTGGATATATATATATACGGGAGATGTAGGTATATATATATATATATATATATATATATATATATAATATATATATATTATATATAGATATATATATATATTATATTATATATATATTTTTATATATATATATATATATATATATATATATATATATATATATATATATATATATATATATATATATATATAAAAATATATATGTATGTGTGTGTGTTAAGACTATATAATATATATATATATATATATATAGTCTTTAACACACACAAATACTATATATATATAGTATATGGTGTGTTTATATATATTAGATATATTATATATAATATATATATAATATATTAAAAAAATTAGGCTAATACAATGAAAAGAAAAGAAATAAAAAGGAAAAAACAAACAAGAAAAACAAAACCAAACAAAAACCCAAACAAAGCAGCCAGCCCCACATCAGTCGAGAAAACCAGGCCCAGCTCGAGCTTGGACCCGAGCCCAAACAAATTCTTTTCCCACATAGTAACGTTACCAGGAAACAAACCCGATATTGTGTATAAGTATGACGATGACATCAATAAAAGAGAACACTAAAATCCCTCGAGCCGCACATCCCCAAACACCCCACGACCTCCTCCTTTCTTGAAAATGTGAATCTAGATAATGCAAACACTTGTATTAACACTTACACATTGGTCTTAATGCTGATTTAGTTTTCACGGATGGTATCACATGCACACTTGACACTTAACACTATCACACTCTATCTCTTAGCATCTTAATACATGACTTGTTGTATGATATATATTGCCTTGTTATGCCTAATATCTATAGATGCCTTAACATATTTTGATGTATATATTATGATAAATATATATAAATGTTGTGAGTGATGGCTTGTTAGCCTTTTGTTGTTGGTGCTTGCTAGGATAGATTAGTTAGGCTTAGTGAGACTTGCGGGATTAAGATTAATCTAGTTAACCTAGTTCTAGTATTAAGGACTAGAGTTGACCAAGGTTGACTTTAGCCTAGATTGACCCCAAACATGTGTAGATGCATTGTAGCGTCTATTTCTTTATTTTAGACATGTGTGACTTGTACTGTTCTATAAGAGAAGACACCACTTGTACAATAGATATCTTCAGATACTTAGGATACAGGCGAGTACATTCTTGATCATTTTATATCCTGTTAATATTCTCCTGCTTTAGATTACTTTACTTGATATTGTCACGTTGGTCACACGGATTAGTATATAGGATCATTTCTTGAGATGTTATCCTCTCAAGGAGCATCGGATACTATACGTTCTGTGCGTTTCACTTACATAAGTATCACTATGCTTCATGGTCATTGAACACTTGTAACATGTACTCTCATGATCACAGAGTCTTCCTTGAATCACCCTTTATGGCATTCCTAGAATCATCTATTTATGGGCCTACCATGTATCACCCCTTGTGGGCCATTGCATGGATCATAACATAACCTGGCTGGATCCTTGTGTATTGATTGGGGTACGAGAGAATAGAAGTAGACATATGAATAATATCCAAGTAGTGTAGTTCCCAATCACTCTATAGTATAGTTCCCAGAATCTTCTATGCCATTCACATGTCTATATTGTACTCTGACTACTAGCCACTGTTAGTTCTATATTTATAGTAGATATTTCTATAAGTTCTCTCTCTGTTTATTCTGTACTTTCTTTCAGTTTCCTGTATCTTACTCTACTGCATGCTTATATTTCTAACCTGCTATGATCTGTTGAGATGTGTGCTCGCTCCTGTCCTGATTGGACATGTTGATAAATTTTATAGATAGCTGGAGGTGCCTGCTAGCCTAGAGGAGACACAGTAGAGGTGTATAGTTAGTTATTTCAGTTGTATGAGTTGTATTTATTCTATGGATTACTGTATTGAGCTTTGAGATGTTTTTGGGTTTGTGTATCTTAGACAATTAGACTTCTATCTGCTGTATCTCTTTTGGATTTTATGTTATACCTATCTTTTATCTTGCTCTACCTTAGTTGTGATTGAGAGATCTGCTATGTCACCTCATTTAGAAGAGTATATACTATATATATACCTTATAGTGTTAGATGTTTGACTAGGACAGCATTCTATCGCCGACACTACGGCGTAGGCTGGACGTACCCACGTCTCGTACCCTTATTTTAGGGTGCGGGTCGTGGACACGTTTTAGTGGTGGCCCATGCAGGTCGAGTTTATGTAGTGGTATTCGAACTAGAGATCACTACAGCCTGTAGTAGGATTAGGATATTTTTCAGGGTACTCAATCACACTAGGAAAACTCTTAATCAGATTTATTTTATCTAAATTTGCTGTTATTGTCTTCCCTTGAATATAAACTATCATCTTTTGAATTTTTGCTTCATTCCCAGTAATTGCTTCTTGTTTTGATCTGTCTTTTTATGATGGTTTATGGAGACATGATCCATCGCTCCGATCCAAAAAATACTATCGAGAGGCTGGCCACTCTTGTCCTGTTCATCAGGGCTCGAGACCGCTGTCCTATTGTGCCGACTCAGGTTGGCGTTTCTGCTGCATTGGAGATGCACCTCGTCTGTACAGAGACTTTTTTCCTGTCATTTCCGATTTTTTTCAGCAGCAGCGGTTCATGCAGCATCATCAGCAGACCAGGGAAAACCAGCAGGGCGAGCTATCGTCAGGACAGTCGATGATGCACAGACCATTAGAGATCTTGCTGTAAGTTTCGTCTTCTCTATTCCATTCCCGCAATGTCTCTTATAACTATCTTGAAATTCGATTCCATCTGTTCCTTGTTGACTGATCAATTTGTTCTGTTGTCCTGTGTTATGTTTACTTTTTCTTCTGAAAAAAATCATATGGGCTAGGTCATCTCAGTTATGGGATCTATAATCTTGATAGTCATGTTAGCTGGGATAGTGAGGACATATAGTTAGATTTGGACCTATTTCTTGGGTGTGGAAATTTAAGGTTTTGCCGTCGCATGCGACAATGCAGAAATTTTAAATACCATGAACCTAGAGGTGTACCTTAGTCAAGGACTTTGTGATATCGTAGCCTTGCTTACTAGTATGACGAGGATTTGGAGCACCATGATTTTGGATAGACGCATATGATTATCAGATTGTACCTTAAATACTCTTGAACAAGTTTTCTCTACTTTTGTTCGTCTTTAAAAAAATTGTTTTGTTTGTTTTTTCTCATTATTTAACTAGGAGTAGGAGTAGCTTTAGCTGTATTATAAACCTTTGTGTAACTTCTTACTATGAATTCTCTTCTTAAAATAATGAATCGATGATTTTGCTAGACCTTATCTGGGATTGATATTATAGCTCTGGTTTCAAAATGTTTCCTTCTTTAAACAGATAAGCAGAAAAATTTTTATCGTTATTTCCTTCTTGCTATATGTCTTAAATAATAATAATAAAATAATAATAATAATAAACTGTCTTGATTACATCAATCACCTGCTTTGCAATCTTGGTAGGAATCTAAATATTGGTCTTGATATAGAATTTGATTTTTATATTGGGACATGAGAATATATATAGTGGACACAGACACTTTATCTGACACGTATGCATGCTACACTTTGATTATCAACCCATCTAAATGCATATTAATATATTGTTGATGTTTAAATTCTCAAAATCCCAATATTCTAATACAGTACAGTATCAGAGACTGGTTTCTTTGCTTTTGCAGTTTAAATTTGTAATTTAAATATAAATTTCATGTTATAGTTTTGTTTACATCACTGCACATGTATCTTATACACAAGGTTTCAATTCTTAAAGAAATTGGTTGAGTTTTGTGTTTAAACTTGTCAAATCTGAGACTGTGTGCATATTAACCCTTAATATTGGATTTTAAATATTAGTTCAAATTGCTATTTTTAAATGTAATATTTTGAGGTATATACATTGTTGTACGTAGGGATATAATGTTAGGTTTCATATTTTTACATGTTAGGTTGTGATAAACATTGGGTTGGTTTGATGTTCGAATTTCCCTAAAATCCTAAAACTAAATACATGTTAACATTTTTCACATTGATTTTAAATATTTAGTTCAATTTCAGATTTAATATGTAATGTTAAACTGAATTGAATGATTGAACCGTTCATTTTAAGTTATAACCCCTGTACTCTTGACAATCTATACTAATGTTCACAACTGCCATGTAAACCTAACCCTTCATCTCTATGTTATGTTCATATATATATATATATATATATATATATATATATATATATATATATATATATATATAGTTTATGCATACATGTTAAAAAAATATATATATATATATATATATATATATATATAAAAATATATATATATATATATATATATTTTAGCCATGCATGTTATGAGTAAATAGGTTGTGTATTGTAGATTGTTTAACCAATATGCCATGAGTAGTGTAACTTTATAGCTATTGTTTGAAACACAAATCCTCGTATACACTTTCATGTATATTTCTCTCACACACACACGTCTACTATCTAACCCTATGAACATGTCCACATACACCCATACACACACTAACCACATAACCTTTACATAATGCTAGCTTTTCCCTCTCTAACGTTCTCTCTCTCTCTCTATATATATATTGTGATTGGATTTCAATGCAATTGACTTTCATTCTTTAACTTTTGATTTTGATTTTTCTTTGAATAGTACCCCTTTATAGATAATTGGTAGTTATCTTATTTTATTTTCTGATAAGTACCAATTTTTAAATAGGATGGTAGACTGCCTTACAGCTTTGATGATTTGTTATTTCTGTATCTTTCCAGTTTAACACCCCTGATTGCTTGTATGTTTTGATATCCTATGACCGTTTTGGTTTATCATGACTAGTATACCTAGATGAGACTTTCACTACCACCGTATGCCATGACCATGTATGTTATTCTTTTAAATTGTATGATTTAGGTAAGTTCTGAGACTTTCATTGTTGGGGACGAGACTCTAGAAGAAGTACAACCATCTTAATTTCGAGGACAAAATTTTCTAAGGAGGGTAGACTTGTAACACCCACTTTTCTAAACTGAGGTTAATTTTGAACTTTTGTAAAAGTTTATTATTTAATAATAGGATTTATGATTTATGGGAATTTTTAATTAATTTAATACTATTTAAAACTGGTGAATTGTAATTTTGATGTGTTAGCTAGTGAACTCTAGAACTGTTGACCCTAGAGACTAACCATGACCATGGGGACCTAACCATGTGATTAGAATGACTATTTACAAACTTTTTAGGCTAAGAATATTTGGGTCATTTTGTGACTTTTGAATTATTTAGAATTTTGATTAATTGGTGAACTTTAGATCATTTTAATAATATTTAAATTGTTGTATTATGATTTTGGTCATTTTTCATACTTTCATATTTTAGGAAAATTTTATATTTTTAATATTGTTTTTATTGGATTTGTTTAGTCGGGTTTGAGTTTCGTCTCGTTCCAACTTGTATTGTGACCCGGGTAGCTTGAACTCTAGATGGGATTAAGTTAAGCATGGCTCACAAGACCCAACATTAAGTTAGTTAATTAAACTAATTTTTATCATGTTAGAATGGTTAAGTTAGAGACTCAAAACTAGATCATTTTGACCCCAAACTTGAACCTAGTCTAGACTTAACCATATGAGACTAGAGAGGGGCAATTAGGACATTGTCCATTAGCCCTAATGGACTCTTTATGGCAGCCACGTTTAGGGGAGAATGATTCATTTCATTCATTACAATCTTGCCTCTTTTATTTTCCTTTTGTTCTTTCCCAATTTTAGAGAGCCTTCCCATTGATTTGATCTCCAAATCAAATCATTCCTTCACCAAACCTTTCCTTAATCATTCCCATTCTCCAAGGGAAGGGTGCTACCAAGGATTGGAAGATGAGTGCAAGGAGGAGTGTCCACTTTGAGGGATCTTCGTATCGGAGCCGTGTCCTAAAGGATTTTATTGGGATTCCACTCCCAATAGGTAAAACCCATCCTCTAAATCAATTTCCCTTGCATATAAATTAGTTTTGAATCCGTAGGATCCATCCTCATACATGTGTCCTATTTAGATTCAAATTTGAGTCCATTTGGAGCTCTCTTGAGGATTTTAGATATGTGTTTTGTGTCCTACTTGATAGATCCCAAATTAGGACACCCCATGTGTATGTATGTATGATAATAGTTTAAATAGATATTTAAATTCAGTTTTAGAATGGTTAGAGAGTGGATTGATCTTAGTTAGGATGGGTAGAATAATTTTCATTTGGATACCTATGTTTGTATCCATGTTTCTTGGCCTATATGTGTCCTTTTGTCCAAAACAACTCAAATTCGTCATAATATTCATCCACGTTTTATTAACCAAAGCAACTTAGAAATGTCATAACTTTTAGCTTAGAACACCTATTTCTCTTCCATTTTATAAAAGAACCATATCGAAGTTAGCTTTCCAAAAATATATCTTAATAAGCCAAATTCTTTCTGTAACTTTCTGTAGAATTATTTGAGTGTCAGCTGTACGAAAAACGAACGTGCTTCGGTATTTTTGCGATTTCGGGAGCTTCCGGACACGAAAATGCGATACGTTTGAAGTTTCGGATAGCTAACACGAAGGGCTACATCATACTTTAATCCTAGAATTTAGTAGAGGCCCAATTGGTATAGTATTGATTTTAAGTAGAAGAGTAAATATACGATATATGTATTTTGTGTAACCTATGAGCCTATGTAGTATGGATATTAAATGAATATAGAGTATGTAATACATGACATGTTAGATGAATGAAATGATATATATATGATATATTTCCTCTTTACATTAATGTACATACATATGGTTGAATGCAAGCATGTGGGAATGCAATTAATATAATGTATGTATGTAATGAATAAATGCATGAATGAAAGAATACTATACAATGTATGCATGAAAGTATATAATGAATGCTAGATATGAATGCAAGGTAAACATGTAATGATAGATATGAATGCATAATATATAAATAATATAATGCAATATACAATGATAGCATGTATGGTAATATAGAATATATGATGCAAGCATGTATATGTCCACTGTTTTTCCTTTTTTTTACATTTTCCTTCCCTTCCCTTTCCTTTTCATTTTCCCCCTTTTTCCCTCTTCTATTTTACATGTTGTATACAATGTATATAATGTATAGATGCATGTAAGTATGTAATTTGCATGAATGACATGTATGTAATAAAAATAAGTATATGTATGCAACTTAATGATATGTGAATGGATACAATGCCTGAACTGAAATATGCATACATATGGGATATGAATGAATGTATATTAGACAAGCCATGCAACCCCTTTAACTTGATGTAAAATCTAAACACACTTGTACACTATAACCCTTTCTTGAAAATGTGAATCTAGATAATGCAAACACTTGTATTAACACTTACACATTGGTCTTAATGCTGATTTAGTTTCACAGGATGTATCACATGCACACTTGACACTTAACACTATCAGACTCTATCTCTTAGCATCTTAGTACATGACTTGTTGTATGATATATATTGCCTTGTTATAGCCTAATATCTATAGATGCCTTAACCTATTTTGGATGTATATATATGATAAATATATATAGATGGTTGTGAGTGATGGCTTGTTTAGCCTTGTGTTGTTGTGTGCTTGCTAGGATAGACTAGTTAGGCTTAGTGAGACTTGCTGGGATTAGGCTTGACCTAGTTGACCTAGTTTGACTAGTATTGAGGACTAGAGTTGACCAAGGTTGACTTTAGCCTAGATTGACCCCAAACATCATGTAGATGTATTGTAGCATTCTATTTCCTTATTTTAGACATGTTGTGACTTGTACTGTTCTATAGGAGACAGACACCACTCCTCGGACAATAGATATTCTTCAGATACTCAAGATACAGACAAGTACATTCTCTGATCATTTTATGTCCTGTTAGAATTATTCTCCTGCTTTAGATTACTTTATTTGATGCTGTCACATTGGTCACACGGATTAGTACTATATGGATCCTTTCTTGAGATGTTATCCCCTCAGGGAGCATCGGATACTATATATTTTGTGCGTTTTACTTACATTGTGTATCATTATGCTTCATGGTTCATTGAATCACTTGTGACATGTAGTCTCATGATCACAGAGTCTTCCTTGAATCACCCATTTATGGGCATTCCCAGAATCACCCATTTATGGGCCTACCATGTATCACCCCTTGTGGGCCATTGCATGGATCATAACATAACCTGGCTGGATCATTATGTATTGATTGGGGTACGAGGGAGTAGAAGTAGACATGTGAATAATATCCAAGTAGTGTAGTTTTCAGAATCACTCCATAGTATAGTTCCCGGAATCTCCTATGACATTCACATGTCTATATTGTACTCTGACTCACTAGCCAATGTTAGTTCTCTATTTATAGTAGATATTTCTATTACAGTTCTCTTTCTGTTTACATTCTGTACTTTCTTTCAGTTTCCTGTATCTTACTCTACTGCATATTTATATTTCTAACCTGCTATGATCTGTTGAGATGTATTGTCCTCGCTTCTGTCCTGACTGGACCTGTTGATAAATTTTACAGATAGCATGGAGGTTGCCTGCTAGCCTAGAGGAGACACAGTAGAGGTTGTATAGTTAGTTATTTCAGTTGTATTGAGTTGTATTTATTCTATGGATTACTGTATTGAGCTTTGAGATGTTTTCTGGGTTTGTGTATCTTAGACACTTAGACTTCTATCTGCCGTATCTCTTTTGGATTTCATGTTTTACCTATCTTTTATCTTGCTCTACCTTAGTTGTGATTGAGACTGTATCTGCTATGTCACCTCCATTCGGAGAGTATATAATGTATAGGTACCTTTATATTATTAGATGTTTGATCTAGGACATCGTTCTACCGTCGATACTGCGGCGTAGGCTGGACGTACCCACGTCTCGTACCCTTACTTTAGGGTGCGGGTCGTGACAGCTTATTTATAGACTCATATCATTCTTGGAGTCTAATCGAACAATATGGTAATGGGCTGCAGACCATGACCCATACTTGTTCATTCTTGTTTTATATGATTCATGTGGATTGAGATATAGTTTAGATTAGACATGATACCCTATTATGGACAGCTAATACGTATTCGAGTCGGGCTGGAGTCCGCTCGAAACGTAGCTGGCTTGCTCACGAGCTCGCGTCCGAAAACTGGGTGCGGATCGTGACACTGGTCAACTTACAAAGTCAAACTAGGCCAACCATGCTATTCTAGGTCTAAACCTAGTCTAACAAGTCTCACTAAGCCTAACCAAGTCTAGACTAGCACTCACACACAATCTCAAAGCTACACAAGTCATCAACACCCATTACATATATATATATATATATATATATATATATATATATATATATATATACATATATACTTATTGTGCATAGGCATACACATAGGAAATCATATATAGGCTATATGCCTATAATCAATTTAGCATATATTCATACAATATATCTATAGGAAGCTATATATATATATATATATATATATATATATATATATATATATATATATATATATATATATATACATACCAACTTACCTACATACATACATTATATCAACATATATATTACATGTATATATATTAGAGAGAGAGAGGTGAGATGGTGTATAGTGTCAATAGGGAGTTAGGTTATATGTGACAAGTGTGTGTGTACAGTTGCATAAGGTTCAGTTTAGGCAATGCATGAAGGCTTACATCAATGTGTCAAGGTGCTGGTAAATATAGTGTTTAGATTTAATGTGTGCAATGTTCAGTTATATAATTGGTTGTCAAAGTGTACAGTTATCACAGGTTAAAAGAAATGTGTATGCAATGGTGTCAATAAGGTGTAGGTAAAGCAAAAGGGTTAGCCAAATAACAAGTTTAGTTAGTGCAATGAACAGGCATATGTAGGTTCAGTTTCAACAGGGGGGTTTAAGTTTAGTTGTATGTGTGGAAGGGGTTATAGCATGGCATTGTAAAACATATGAACTCAAGAGGAACTCCGTTAAGGTTATAGGTAAATGAGCAACATACACAGTAGATCAATGTGTCTGTGAGGGGGTATACATGCATTCAGTACATGGCTTATAACCTATCATGAATCTACATTACCTACTATCATACATGCATGTCAGTCATTCAATCATCAGTAAATCTCAGTTAAAACATTAGATAAATCTCAGTTCATACTAACCTACAACCCAGGTTTCACTTACTGTAAAGTACATTATAAATCTAATGTACTAACATTTCACCAAGGTATTCAAACATCAACCTCAATCCAAGCCTAAACTCAGTTTTAAATCATTGCATCAAACCATATGTGAACTTACTTTATGAAATAACCTAATTCAGTTAACAATGTATATGTATCCGAACATGGCATTCTAGTGTCAGCCAACATTTGAAAACCCAAAATACAACCTAACATGAAACAATATGAAACACATGCATGTCATTCAATCTCAGGTATTGTATACATGTTGACATCATCAATTTACATTATTAATTGAATTAACTCATTTTAAACTCTGAAAAAGTAAGAAGCAGGAACTTGGTATCAAAAAATGGAGAAAACCCTAAATTATCATTCGAAACATAATTAAACATCAATTTAATGGTCGATAACGTGTCGTGCACATTATATGGTGTCACACAGAGTGTCTCGTGTCCAAACAAATGGACACGAGGTGTTCAAACACTTAGAACACACACAGACACCAAAATGTGCACAGACAATCTTGTGTACGTAGTACACAAACTCGTGGACACGACACACGACACGAGACACCTCGTGCACATGTCCACGTGTTCGCCAGGGGTAGGGCAACGTGTTCGTGTCCCTGCACTATGTCCATATGAGCCGTATCGCGTGAACGAAACGTTTATCAGACATGAATCTCATGTTCGTGCAGTGCAGTACAAAACCAGTGCACGCGTGAGTGTGTCCGACACGACATCAATCGACACGAAGCTCAGGGGGCATGTTCGCAGACATGGCCCCCTCGTGTCCACTAAGTATCGTGTCACCAAGTGCTGTGTCGTGTCCTACAGAGAGCCCGAACAGCAGGGCATGGACACGACTTACGTGCGAGCGTGTCCAGTTGCTCGTAGACACGACACAGACACGAAAATACATACAATCCTTCACAAAAATCAAAGTATACATATAGATCTACAAATTTGTTTAAATAGTTTTGAAAAAATAGTAATAAAATCTCTTTTGGGCATTTCATCAAACACCTACTCATACACATAGATACGTGTCTGATACGGACACCAAATCAACACAAATTTCCACCAAACTATTTCTACAGCTAGGAGACACCTAGGTGGATGCATCTATGGCATTAAATCAGGATTTTAAGGTGATTTGAAGGGATTACCTATAGAGAGCCAATCCCCAAGAAAAAGTCCCAAATAGTGAAGTCTCATTCCTTAAGCAATGTCCCAATGAGCTCCCCTCCTTGCAAGGTAGCCTCCTTCTTCTACTCCAAATTTTAATCCAAATAGAAAATATTGGGATCATTTTTGTGGAGGAATGGGGAGATTTGATGAATGGGGGAAGAAATTAGGGTTTCTTATAAGGGGGTGTTCTAAAATAGGTAAGTGATTATGGAGAGACATTATATAGGCTGAAATTAGGTTTAATTTGGGCTGTTGTGGCTTTCCAAATTAAAAGTTAGGGTTAGGGTCTTTCATGGTGGGCTTTGGGCCAAGATTGTTAACTAGCTAGTTCAACTCCTTAACCAAAAGTCCAATACACTAAACTCTCTCAATCCTCTCATGAGCCCTAATCACACTCAAGTCAACTAAGACCAACTTAAGTTAGATTAGGGTTCCACACCATGCTAACTAATTTACCAAAGTCAAAGTTAAAACTCTAGGCTAGTCTTTGAAGTCACAACTAGCAAAAGTCAAAAATAACAACCATCAATCAAATAATTAACAAATAATTCCAAGAACCCAAATTGACCAAAATATTCCTAGGCCAAAAATGATAATTAACACACCCTAGTCACATGGTTAGGCTCTAGGTCAAGTAGTCCCTAAGGTTTCACTAGCAAAACACCAAAATCACAAATCACCAATAAAAATAGTTTTAAAATGATTAAAAATCACCAAAAATTATATCTTGATTTAAATATTATTATTAAAAGATTAAAATTACAAAATTTCAAAATTACCCTCATTTTAGGAACTGGGTGCTACAAGTCTACCCTCGTTAAAAGAATTTTGTCCTCAAAATTAAGATAGTCATACTAGGTCAAACCCCCAATCAATCAAAGTCTCTAATCATACAATCCTATAATCATATGCGTCTGTCCAAAATCATAAGATTCAGAATCTTTGTCATACTAGTAAGCATGGGTACGATAATCATAGAGTCCCCAACTATGGTCATACCTCTAGAATTATGGTCTTTAAAATTTTTGCATTGTTGCATGCATGGCCGCAAAAACCTTAAATTCCCACGCCCGAGAAATATGTCCAAAATCTAACTATATGTCCTCACTATACTGGCTACTATGACTGTAGAAAATTCTAAATTCCATAACTGAGGCGACCTAGCCCATACGACTTATATTGAAAAAATTAAAATCAAATCAACACAGAATACTAATAATCAAATTTATCGACGAACAAGGAGCTAGACAAAACTGTCGGAATTGAATTTCAAGATAGTTATTATAAGGCAAAAGTAGGAATAGAATCGAGAAGAACAGAACCTGAAAGTATCCCTCCTACTTCCTGTGCATCCTCAACTGTCATGGCGAAAGCTCGCCCCTGCTGGCCTCCTCCTCTGGACTGCTGCTGATGCTGGACAAACCTCTGCTGCCCTGTCGGAGCCCTAGCTCATGTTGCTGCCTGAGTCAATGGTGTTTAGTTTTTGGGACACTCCCTACACTGATGCTTCGCTGAACCACAAAGTAAACCCATGTCCAGTCTCTTCCTGCCGTCATCCCATCCATGACCCAGCTTCTTGCAGAAGGTATAACTAATGTGTTGCTGCCTGGGTGTCTGTTGGTAAAGTGTATGTCCCTGGCCCTGAAACTGCTGCTGAACAGGCCTCTGCTGCTGCTGTTGCTGAATCTGTACATGAGGCCTCTTGGCCTGACCTCCGCTGTTGCTGGCTCCGTGAGCGTCTCGTCCCCTCTTGAGCTTCAGCTCAAGATCATCCTCTGCTGCTATGCCATCCACCAGAATCTCCTGAAAAGTGGTGCTCCGTTCACTCTTGGTCAGGGACTTGACCTCCTTGACCAACCCTTTCGAAACCTTCGGGCCTTCGCTGTCTCACTGAGTCCCTCAACAAATCTGCCCAAATGATAGAACTCCCCTGCGTACTCCTCGACAGTCTGACTGTCTTGAACTAAGCTCTTAAACTTCGTCTCCAGGGTGGCAAGAGTTATGTCTGGGAAAAACTTCTCCTTGAACAGCGTCTTGAAGGCTGCCCAAGTCTGTCCCTCTGTACCGACCCTCGAGTCCGTCCGGTACTAAGTCTAAGCCAGGTCCTGCATTTGACAACCTGCCGCCTCAATCTGTAGTCGAATTTGAATCTCCGCCTGCCGGAAGATCTTCTCGATGTGCTCTATCCAATCATTCGCATACAGAATCCCCTCTGTGCCACGGAAGTCCCACAGAGGCATCTTCTGGAACTCTTGGATTCCTGGTGTCTTCGGTTGATACTGCTGAATCTGGGCTGCCTGGGGCTGCACAATAACTCTCTCCACCATGCCCTACAGAAAATGAACAGACTGTTATCGCTGGGCCTCCACCATCCTCTGATAGAAGTCGAACAACTGTGCTGCATCTACCAATCCGGAAGGTGGCTGCTGCTGCTGCTAGAAATGGGTACATACCCGAATATGACAGAAACTCTAACATGAGAAGGTACCACGGGAGCTGCCTGATCGGGCTGAGCCGAACGAGAGGTGGCAGACCTCTTAGTAGTATCCCTCTGGCCGGAGCGATGGGATCGTGTTTGCACCATCCTGGAGAGATCAAACAAGAAGGCAATTACTGAGAATGAATCGATAATGCCAAAGGAGGATAGTTGATTTCAAAGGAAGATAATAAAGCAGCAAGAATTTTGATGATGGAATCAGATAAGAGTTTTTTTTGGTGTGATTGAGTACCTTCAAAACTATATCATATATCCTACTGCAGGCTGTAGTGATATTCTAGTTTGAATACCACTACATAACTCTCGACTTGTATGGGCCACCACTGTTTCACTTAACAAAATGCCTAAAAATTGGCTTTTGAAAGAAAACTAGAAAAAGTACAAAAAAATACAAATTGTTCAGGAAAGTATTGCTATGGAAGTCTGATCTGAGAGCGATCACTTTGTTCCTTGGACCATACGATGATGATGAAGAAAACTGCTTGAGAAAGACGAACAATCGGAAGAACTAAGTCAACGGAAAGGTGTCGAGCAACGGCACTGATGGCACAGTCGAATGCTTTCTTCCTTTGCTTCACCCTGTTCTTGAGAAAAAGTTAAAGAAATGCTTCTGGGAACATTACCCTGGAAGTATGAGTTTTCTTAGAATCTCCTCTCATGTCTCTTTGTTGATCTCTTAATGCATAATATGTAAAAACAAGTCTATTTATAGATTTAACCTTTGTGCGTAAAAAGCAACAAAATCGGGTCTCTACGCTAGTAACTGTCACCCACGATCCAAATCATCCTCTACGTACGTTGACACGTGTCCCATGTATAGTTTGATCTCTATGCATGGTTACACGTGTCCCACTACTTCAACAAAATGGGGAGAGCACGTACACACGTTCCTCGAGAAGTATGGCCTGAAAGCCACGTGGGTAAACCACGTTCCTAAGTGGTCAGGAATGATCGGGCGTAAAAATGACCCAAAATACACTCCTAGTGTAAAGTGGCAAATTGGGCGTAAAATTGCCCAAAATAAACTTCCTAGCGTAAAATGGCTAGAAAAATAGCCTTGAGCGTCAAAAGTAGCCCAAATAGACTTTACGTCCACAATAGCGTTGAGCGTAAAAGCTCGAATAACTATCGTGCGTAAAAGAAGCAGTTTTATTGAGAGTAAAATAGCCCCATTTGTACACTATACGACGAGCATTGGGTTTGGTGGAAAAAAATCTCCTCGGTTTCTGTGTAATCCTGCTGTCAGAAAATCATTGTGTCAGATCAAATCACTTGCATTAAATACGGCCTGACAATCTGTCCCCGGCGTAAAATTCAATAAATAGCCCTGGCGTAAAGTAGCTCGCGTAGATAGTAACTTGCGTAGAGAGTAGCTTGCGTAAAGTTCTAAAATTCTTTGACTTAGTCCATAAAGCACTTTTTACGCTCCTACAAGACCCCCTTCAAAGTTTTCAAATTATTTTCAAAATTTGAAATACTTTGAACAGAAGCGTAAAATTCAAAATTTCACAGTCAGCGTAGAATTCGGGATATCCAACGGTCATCCGCGTAAAAGTGGAAATATCCAACAGTCAGCGTAAAAGTCGAAAATTTGAACCGATTCAAAAATTCTACAAATAGAGCTCTTTGAAGAGAGAAAAACTTTACTTGTCTTCTATAATCTCGATATCTCTTCTTCTTTTGCCTCTTTCATTCTCTTGCTTTCAATCGGATGGCTCCCAAGAAGTCGTCCACCGCCGACAGCAAGGGCAAGAAGCCCGTCGGTTCATCGTCGGCCGACCGCACGAAAACCCCCATCCAATCATCCACGATGCCTCAACAGAGAAACCCAGCCGTGGCTCCGGCAATGAAGGGTAAAGCCCTACTTAATCTCGGCTATGAGTTCGTCGGAGAAGAAGAAGAAATCCTGAACCTTCAAATTTCACGTCCACGTCATACGTGTTAGCGTAAAAACTGAAATAATAAAATACGCTTACGTTTATATGTGTCAGCGTAAAGTTAAGAACATACGCCCACGTTTATACGTGTCAGCGTAAAATTAAGAAAATACGCCCACGTCTATATATGCCAGCGTAAAATCTAAAATACGCTCATGTCTACACATGCCAGCGTAAAATTCATAATACGCCCACATCAACATGTGCTAGCGTAAAATATAGAATACGCTAATGCCAGCGTAAAATTTATAATACACTCATGTCAACACATGCCAGCGTAAAATTTAGAATACGCTCATGTCAACAAATGCCAGCGTAAAATTTAGAATACGCTCATGTCAACACATGCCAGCATAAAATTCATAATACGCTCACATCAACATGTGCTAGCGTAAAATTTAGAATACGCTTATGTCAACATATGCCAGCATAAAATTTCACAAGTGAAAGACTTTGTGTAAAAAACCTTTTACACTTTAAAACTTTTTATCAACTTCAATAAGCGTAAAGTTTACATAGTCAAAGTCTTTAATCTTTATGTGTAAAAACTTAGACTAATTTATCTGCGTAAAAATTTCAAATTAGATTTTCACTAACTTGATTTTTCTTTTTTCTTTTGGCAGTAGATTTGCAAATTCATCCTCTTGCAGAAGTGTTTGGCTCACTAGTTGGTATGGTGGGCTCGAATTATTTGGAGAGTCTGTCTTATATAGAGTTTCTCCAATCGAATCTGGAGTACCCTGTAGAGAGAGTACAGTTGATAGCTGCCCAAGGATATAGAATGCTGCTATCCATGATTAATGGAGAACTGTCGACCTCGCTGGATTGCCAACAATTTACAAAACTAGCTTTCTTATTTGGGGATGCAATAGACTGCAAGTCTCAAACACACCCCAAGAAGGAGTCTTGGGTGTTCAAATCTGGAGATAGAAAAATGTATCTCCCTGACATTGATAGAGATTATCCCCTGTCCGCATTCATCCATGCCATCCATACCCGACAGATGCTGTAGAATCTGACTCCCAGCAGTCACGAAAGACCAGGAAAGAACATTTTCAAGAGAGAGAGCTAATGACATGGGCTACTACACCAGTACTCCCTATGGTAGTGGTGTTCCTTTATCTGGTCTCTTGCCAGGATTTACTCCGAGTGAAGATTCGGCTTTAATCCAACCGGTGCAGACCCAGATGTTCGTCAATAAGTTTATAAGGGCTGCGATATTGTATCCCCAAACAAACCCTAGGCTACCTGGATGGTTGACTCTATTTAACCAGAACTGGATCCAGATTAGTATTTGGATCATGAAGAACTTTCAGACGGAGTTGAACGATATCGGCCTGTATGAAGCAGTGGCCTTCACTAGTCAGGGTATACCACCAAACAGTAACTTGTTCATGGCCCTGATGGAGATATATATAAGTTCGACTGGAACTTTTGTGACCCCAAGAGGTGAAATGGGTATCGCACTCCATGAGATGCAATTTATCTCGAAGCTGCCAATGGGGGAAGCCCCATATGAAGAATATGTTCCCTACAACCGGGAACTTGCTGAAATCAGGAAGAAAAACCCTCAATTGGTTGAGGTATATGAAGAGTTGATGTGCCATTACATGATATGCACTATTATGCATGGGAGTGGATCTCATCTAGCATACATCAATAAGTGGACAACATATCTTTTTTTCTATAAGGATAAAATATCCAAAGATGTTAAAGAAAGATTCCAGGAGAACAAAGCTCCAACTATCAACACTAGTTCAACAATCCCTGCTGATAAAATACGGGATATGATGATCAGCTACAAATTTCAGAACAGATATTTGTCCACCAAGACTGGGGAGTTCTCTGCCGAAACCGAAGCCTTGAGCTTCCTCAGATATGACAGCCAGAAGATCTCCAAGAGAGCCTTGCTGGCAGGCTTTCTTTCTTTATGGTTGAGGAGATGGGTTGTACCGGGGACCGGTACAGTTGATAGAATCCACCGAAGCATGCTGTGGCCAGCAGTACGTTTGGTGTTTAAAGCTAGAATCAACCTGCTATCGGCAATGGTGTACCGAGTAAACGCAGGTTTGTGGACTTTTGGTGAGGAGCTAATCAATAACGTTCCTCATCGGAACGTATTCCCCAGGGTAGAAATGCCCTACACATACTTGATGGGCTGGCTGTTACATCATAACTGCAGCTTATTGCCAACAGGTCCGGGAGATGATGTGGAGGTCTTCCTCCAAAAGTTCAGCAAAGCTATATGGATTGCCACGACAGTGGCAGATACCCGAACAATCTTGAATTATTCTTATGGTAGGAATTTTTTCTGCACGAGGCCACAAGTCCCAGCCGACTGCTTCGACGTTTAATTTGAAGATGAAGTTGAAGGAAGAACTTTATTATCAGCACCAGTCTTCAGGTGGCTACAGTGCATCAGACCCTCTCATCTAATGTACAGAAATGAAGATAGTTGTGCGTTCGAACCATATCTACCAAGTAGGTTCACTCGCCAATTTGGATTTGACCAACTTCAAGTTGGTAATCCCTCTACCAGTTTTGGTCACTATGGGAAACTGATTGATGGTGCAAGAGGTTGGAGATATTTTAGTACTGGCCGTACTGGTGCCAAATTCAAAATATCAACCGCTAACAGCACCATAGAGCTACGTGTACTTCATACGTATGCTCACTTTTATGCTTCCATCCGTTCCTTCGCCCATGGCTACAATATGAGAGGTAGTCTAAGATGGCCCAAGGAAGGGAATGTTGAGGAACCAATCAGGGTACCATCAGACATTCCTGACGACACAGCTGTTACAGATCAGTATCTGGAGGTTATCCCTATGGGAGTTAGGGAAAAAGCTGCAGAACCAATCATTATTGGGAAGTTCCGTAAATGGAAACAAAGTGCAGCTCTCACTCTTCCAGAGAAGACCTCGAAAAAGAAATGGAAGACTACCATCAAAGGGCCTTCTAGACCAAGGGCCGCTACTCCAGAGATTGATATTCCAGTCGAGGAGCCGCAACACGTTGCATCTTCTTCATCTCATCCCGGAGAAGGGTCCTTGGCTTCCCAACCAGCAGTCCCTATAGAAGCTGCGGTAGTCTTATCTCCCGGATGCCTCAGCTCATCGCTTTATTTAACTTTGCCACAAAAGGCACAAGTTGTTGAAGGCGTCGCCCCAGTACATGTTGTTGATCAAGAGCCTATCCCATCCGATGAACCAGCTATCAATTTTGATGATGAGGATTGGACTGGAGATTATGACGTGTACTTGGCACGTCCTACACATACTCTAGGTAAATATAATTTATACAAAATTTATATAAAACTATGATTTTTGTATATTAATTTATTTTATTTAATTTTTGTAGGTGTTATCATTACTCCAAAGCTTGTGGCTCCTCCTCCTCCTCAAGAAGATATTTATGAAGAAAATAAGGAATCTGAGGAGGAGGCTGCTTCTTCAGAAGAAGAAGATGCTCAAGAAGAAGTACTACGAGAGTCCGAAATAGAGACTCAGGAAGAATGTCCTCCATCTCTGGAGGTACAACAAGAGCCAGAAGTATCCCCTCCTGCCGAGGACAAGAATAAAGAAGAAACTATAGTAGAACTTACTGTAGATGATGAGGAAGTTGCTGAGAAAGAGCTAGACTTTAATGAAGAATCAGTTGTAGAAGGATTCACTACAACTGAAACACTTGAAGATCCTGCTGAGCCAATAGCTGAAGAAGGTTATGAAGGCATACTCAAGTCACCAACTGAAGCTGGAGAAGTTGTAATAGCATCCTCTGCTATTACTACTGATCCAGTACAAGTTCCTAAAGTGATAATGCCTGAACCGGAGTTAGCTGCCATAACCACCACTCCTTCCACATTAATCACCGCCACTGAAACTCTAGTAGTTTCAGCTCCAGAAACGGCTGGAGTAACAAATATTGAAAATACTGTTCCTGAAGCTTTTAGGAATCAGTTGGCCATGATAGCAGTGAACAATGTCTTCATCTCAGCCTGCTACCAAGGCAACAACATCTGCTCCTAGTCTTCAGAGAAGAGATTTGGTAGACATTGCTGCTACGCCGAGTTCAAGTGCAGAAACGAATCTCTTAGTTAAGATTCATACTGAAACTTTTTACAAGATTCTGGCAGCTCTAAACAAGATGGTCTTGAATAAGGACCTCAATTATGAAAGTTTGAAGGCATCTATCTCTCTCAAGATCAGAAATGTCGCCATGTTTAACGATGCGGCGAGAGCAGCAGCATTGGAGAAAATCGTGGAGGGACTTGAACAGCCTATCAAAGAATATCTGAAGCTGTCAAGTGAAACTACTGAAAATCTCATCCAAGAGGAGTATGACGCTTTATCAGCTGAATACCTCGCTCGGGAGACGAGATTCAATGAAGTCCTCCATGAATATAGCATAAAGGTCGCCAAAGAAAAAGTTTTTTTGGCAGGAGTAAAGCCTGAGCTAGATAACCAAGGAGAAGCCTATAAAACCTCGAATATGAGAATTCATCAACAAAATGATAAAATTTAAGAAGTTAAGGCTGAGTTGGCTCGTTTGAAGGCAGAGATGGATCAACTGATCACAGCTCGAGACCAGCAGCTTACACAGAGCTCGATCTTGGAAGAATAAGTCTTTGGAGACAAATCTACTATCAAAACTCTTGACGAAGCCGAGGATCAGATGATAGTCACTTTTGCTGAACTTTCTCATATCTGCACTCCTGAAGTTCTACGTGCCATGGCTACCAAGACTGTACTGAGCTCTCGTGACAAGCGTCTAGCAGAGCTACATAAATTACTTCAAGATGTCTCTGCCCCTCCTTAGACAAATAAAAAGCTTTTGTAATCTTCTATTTTCATTCTGTAATGTTTTACAAGAAATGAATAAAATTTTTTTTTGTGATCCTATCATTTAGTTTGAATTTAAACAATAGGTATGAGATAGAAAACACTTATCAGAGGTAGTATGGACATGACAAGTCTTCTAAACTCAATAAATAATATCTATCCAGAGGTAATGTGGACATGATAGATAATGAATCTCGTTTTCTGTTTAGAATATACGATACTATTAAAGGTAATATGAACGTGACAGATCGTAACAACCCAAAGAAAAATAGATTAATATCTATTCAGAGGCCATATGGACATGATAGATAGAAAAAAAGTAGACTTAATATTTATTCAGAGGTTATGTGAACATGATAAATAATAAAAAAAATTTAATCAGCTGGTAAGACAGAAGATCAAAATTTTCTTTTAGGAAGACAAATAACCAGCTTAACCAAACATTGGTAGCTGGAGAATAAAAAAAAAATTCAGACATAGTATTTCTTCAAGAATTTGCCATTAATCGGCATCATGAGCAAATCTCCATTAGGTTTAGACAACCTATAGGCACCATTGGAGAATACCGACTCGACTACATAGGGACCTTCCTATTTTTCTTGGAATTTTCCTTTGCTCTTATGAGTCATCACCATCGGTCTTCGGACAGCTAGAACTAGCTCACCAACTTTAAATACCCTCTCTTTCACTTTATGATTGAAAGTTCGAGATATGCGGGCTTGATATAACTCAATGTGCTGTTGCGCTTGAAGACGCTTCTCGTCCAATCCTTCAAGTTCTTGGAGTTGTAAGCGATCATTGTTCTCTGTAGTTAGCTCATTAGCAATAGCTATTCTAAGAGATAGAATCTGAATTTCCAATGGAAGAACAGCCTCACATCCGTAAACCAGTAAAAATAGTGTAAAACCAGTAGGAGTTTGGACTGTTGTTCGGTAAGCCCATAAACATTCTCCAAGTTTCTCATTCCAATCACGTTTATTAGAAGAGACAAACTTTTTGAGAAGTTTAATGATTGTCTTGTTGAAAGCTTCGGCCAAACTATTAGCAGCTGGATTATAAGCTGTAGAAGCCAGATTTTGGATCCGATTCTTATCACAGAATCGATAAAATGCCTGACTGATAAATTGTGGTCCATTGTCATGAATTATTCGTCGAGAAATCCTAAAACGATAAATGACATGATGTTTAATGAAGCTAACCACATTTGATGTTTTTACTTCAGTAAGGTGAACTGCTTCTGCCCATTTAGAAAAGTAATCGATTATAGCCAGTATAAACCGATGTCCCTTGACAGAAGGAGGATTAATCGGACCAATAATATCCATGCCCGAAGCTTCGAAGGGCCAAGAAGCTGCTGTAGGATATAGGAACTCAGATGGTTGATGAATAAAATTAGCATGAATTTGACCTGCTTTACACCGTCTGGCATAATCTACAGCATCTGCTATCATAGAAGGCCAATAATATTCCATTCTTCGAATGCGGTTGTAGAAGCATGGAAAATATTAGAATAATGCGGCTCTGAGTAAGAAGCTTATGCGGCCCATACAGGAGCGGCCCTATGCGGTTCAAAGAAGACTCTCAATCGCATGCGGCTCGGGAGCGTATGCGGTTCAGCAAGGCATATGCGGCTCGATGGACGCCATGTGTGATCCTTCCCTACAGCTGGTCGTTTGAGGAGTGGCCTCATTTATTGCTCCAGCACGATTCACTGTGGCGGCCCTGACATAAAGTTTTATAATGGCCTTGCCATAATGACTGACTCCTCGGAAAAAGAAGAAAATCTCTGACCAAATCCGTCAGAAGTCCCAGATTGCCACGTGGCAATCAGTCATATGCGGCTCCCTGAGAACCCGTTCCATGCGATTCGATACAACGCTAGCTCATGCGGCTCCCTGGGAACACATTCCCTGCGGTCCAATACAACGCCAGCTCATGCGGCTCACAAAGATTACGCATATGCGGCTCGATGAAGCATCGTCCTATGCGGCTTACAAAGAGTATCTCTCTGCGGTTCGAGGATCGTTAATCCTATGCGGCTCTGACAGGACTCACAATTAAGACACGTGGCATGGGATCAATAAGAGATTTAACCGAATCTCAACAAATATATTTGACATCATCGTCATAATTACTGAGATCAGGGTATATCATTTATCATCAAGCTAATGGGACACGTGGCGAGCAATCAGATATTGGCATAATCAATCACGAGGATTTAAAGCAGCTAGCATTAATTGCTCATGAGATACGATGCTATCCGCGTTAATGGCCGAGATTCACTATAATCAGGATCAAGGGTTCAGATAGAATGAAGGAGTGCCGACATTCCAAACATATAATCATTAGCAAACCCTAATGATCACCCCCCACTCTTATAAATAGCCAGCATCATTCCCTTGAAAAAAAGAGAGAGGAGAGGTCGGCAACAAAAGAATAAAAAAAAATAAGAAGAGAGAGATCTACACAGAGAGAGCTCCCCCTTTCTTCTTGATAATCACAGAGAGAGAGAAGCCAGGAGAGCAATCCGAGGAGAGCAAGAAGAGCGTTTCTTCATCAACGTCGAGCAGATCTTCCCCGAGCCAAGGCTGCATACTGATCGTCCAAGGAGTAAGGCAGAGCGGCCGTCACTTTCCCGAGCCTCTATCGTCACCCTCCAGAATAAAAAATAAACAATCGTACTTAGTCTGCTGTACCTAGGTTTTCGTCCCTAGGCTTTCTTTGTACGAGCGAGTTTGTATTGTGAGTCTAAGTTCAGTCCTCCGATAATTGTTCTGTTCTTTTACAATCAATGGCAAACACGATGGCGACTCTGCTGGGGACTAACTTCTCCACGGCTGAGGAGTTGGTGATGCAATCAGATGCAGCCAAACTTGGCTCCACACAAAAGAAAATGGTCGTCCGCTTCGACCAACAGGCGTTCGAAGAGATGCTCTCTGAAGGCAGCGCTGGCCCGGCCCAGAAGCACACCCGCACCACGAAGGCTCGTAAAGAATGGAGACCGAAGTCATTTGCTCCTCCTCAAGCCCTCGATGGGATGCCCTCTGCTGCTCAAGACGGCGAGAAGGATTCTCCTACGGTCCCACTTCAGATCGTAGACAACTCTGCTGTCCCCATGTCCGGCAGAAAAAAATATTATGATGCTTGACTTGCAGGGACAAAGAGGGACTCTACGCGGACCGAACCGCAGAAGAGTATTAGCCGCAAAGAGAAAGCCCATGCGGCTACATCCGCCAACCGCATGAAGAAAACTCAAACGGCTACTTCTGTCAGCCGCATAACTTATGCGACTACAGTTCCCGACAGCATGGATGAGACTCATGTGGCCAGTAAAGTCAATCGTTTGTAGAAAACCCATGCGGCCATAGATGCCAACCGCATGCGGCCAGCCTGCACGGTCGTGACCCCTAGCCGCATAAGAGCTCGTCCGACGACAGGAGACAACCGCATGCAGACAGCTTGCACGGTTTCTGCTCCCAGCCGCATAGCATCTGCTCCATGCTCCTCTCGATCAGTTTTCGACCGTCTCTCGTACGGTCCGAACCCTGATGACTCTCTGGATGATAAGCCAGACTCTGTGATGTTCAACTTGGACTCTTCCTATTATGCACCCACAAGTGCTAGAAAGAAGAAGTCTAGGGCAGCGCGGGCTCATCAAGCCCAGACAGTTGCCCCAATATCTGACTATCAGGGCGTCCCGCTGATTATCACACGGGCCTCTGATGGGAAGTTGTACAGAACCGCTCAAGTCCAATCCCCGGCGGCGAACGGACAGAGTGGTTCCTCTGACCTGCATGAAGCGATCCTCTACAAGCGCAAGAAAAGAGAAGGGGCCTCGGCGTGCAAAGAATCCTCACATGGACGTCACTGTACCCAGATCATCGTCAACTGCTGCTGCAACAACGCGGCAGTGACGGAAGATCGTCCGTCCGTCTTCCACAGACTACAGCACCCGAACTCAGAAGATGAGGCACCTCATATTGTCTCCTGCAATTCCGCTCAGAAGGTCCCCGCCGAGGGGAGAGGAAAGAAGACAAGCATCTCCAGTCCAAAGATATCAGCCACTACAGCTAAGAAGTTATCGGCTAAACGGTTACCCTCCACCGGAGTATACCAACACACCCGTTCGAAGACAAAATCTGCTACAACAGGAGGCTCATCGTCTCCGACCCTGGGGGTCGTAGGAGCTGGGGGTAGTACTCCTCCGAACGTCCACAATAATCCAATGTTTCAAGGAGACGAACCCCGAGAAACAACCTTCCCATCGGGTACAACAGATGCTGATGTCCCCGAGGACATCCAAGATTCTCTAGACGAAGCAAGCTCCGAAGCTGGGGGTAGTGTTCCTTCCGAGTCCGAACCTGAAGAGAATATCCCCACATATCCAAATAATTTCTCGACGCATGGGTACGACTCGGAGGGTACATCCTCCACCACTCCCTCCGTCACTCCTCATGTGAAGACGGTATTTATGACAGACAGCAATCAAGGCGGTTCCAGCGATCGCCAGCGCATCGACACTTTGGAGGCCATATTGCATGCCTTGGTCAAGTCTGTAGACGAGATCAAAGCGGCACTTCCTACTCTGCAGGGAGTGACACCTGGCCAGACAAACACGGGTCCCGCAATCAACGTAGATTCAAATTCAGCGGCGCCAAACCAGGGCAATAATCCTCCCGAGATAACGGCCCCTACCGCGACAGATGAGGCCCGAGAAGTAAGAAGAGAGGTTCAGGAGCTCCGAGCAATGTTCCACGCCTGAGAAAACTCTCAAGACCTCATAATACGGCAACCATATCCTGCTGAATAGAGGGATGTTCCCTTTCCGCCAAGATATAAGCCGTTCAATATCAACCCATATGATGGCAAGACTTCACCAAGTCGATACATCACTTACTTTGAGGTCACTACCGACCATCTGCCCCATGATGACGCTATCCTCACGCGGTTATTCATTGGGGCATTGGAAGGAGTCGCCTTCGATTGGTACCGCAACCTGCCAGACAATTGCATCCACTCCTTCGCTGGCTTCAAACGCTTGTTCTTGGAGAGGTTCTATGAGGTAGGGCAGGACGTGACGATGTCTACCCTCATGGACGTCGTTCAAGGAGAGAAAGAACTGACGAGAAATTACATTGAGCGGTTTCCTCAAACCGTAATGAAGTTACCATCTGGCAACCCGGACTCTTCTTTGATTAAAATTTGCCAAAAGAGACTACTTCCAACAATTAGTCTCTGGATGGGCGAAAGTCAGTTGAAGGACTGGAAGGATTTTATCATCAGTGCTACAAGTGCTGAAGAACGATTGAAGAAGGCTCGCCAACTGGGGTTGCATATCTCGGAGGGAGAGAACAAGAGCAAGCGTCCCAACACCAGCAACGACAATGGGGGTAGCCCCTCCAACAACCGGGACAACAAAGGCAAGCAGGCTATGGTGACCGATACAGCCCAGAAGCCTGAGCCACAGCTAGCAGACAAACAATGGCCTCAAATCACTTATTCCTTTGAAGACGGTCACGTCAAGCCTATCTTAGACATGCTTATACAAGGAGATATGATTCAGCTTCCTCCACCAAGACGGGAGCCTCGGCCGGCTGATCTGGAGAACCCAAAGTTCTGCCATTACCATCGCTACGTCCACCATGCTACACACGACTGCTACCAACTGAAACGGTATATCCAAAACCTCATCGATTCGAACACCCTGGCCATCGATTTCGAAGAGGTAACCGTGGCAGCCAACATGGTGTCCGTACAATTCGGCAGCTTCCCTCCAACAGAGACTCAGGACGGGGTTATACCCATCCCTCTGGCAACAATGGAGATTGCTAATCTGCCGCCTGCTCGCGATCAAGCCGCTGGTCTAGTACCCCTCACCACATCACGAGGGGAAATCATGTAGGTCCATTCGGACCTAGTCCACGAGGTAACTCAGCCCTCTCCACCTTCTAAAAGGAAAAGTAAAAAAGTCAGATCCTGCCGCACTGCCTCGGCGAAAGAAGAGGAAGTCTCGGCCGTCACTACTCGATCTGGAACACAAGCCCAACCGGTGACCGAAAACGCGACTGATGATCATCCGCCCACTACCAATGATACTCCGGGACCGGCTCAGCCTTCGACGACCGACAAGCCTAGGCCGAAGGAGACTCGCTTCGATAAGTCCCTCCGGAAGGAGACACCTCAGGGGCTGGAGAGGCCCTACAACTTCGACATCTTAGCGCAATTAGCTAATACCCCGGCCAAATTGTCTTTATATGAACTCCTCAGGCTCTCAAAGGATGTTCGCACGGCTTTAAGTGAGGCGCTCCAAAATGCCGACACATACTTGGCTCAGGTCAACCTCACGGGAGATAACCAACCTGCAGAGCTCCAAGATAGTGCGTGTACGGGAGCAATGCCCAATATCGTCTTCTCTCCGCAAGATATGCTCATCAAAACTAACCTGCATGATCGCCCGCTATACTATACTGGATACATCGGCGACGTAAAGGTGGACCGAATGCACATTGATCCTGGGTCCTCTATAAGCATCATTCCGAAGGGTCTGCTACATCATCTTCGCATTCCGATGCATCGCCTGACACCTATAAGCACCGCCATTAGCGGTTTCAATTCGGGCAGGAGCTACCCAATAGGGAAGATCCGTTTGAAGTGTCAGATCAGCTATCTCCAATCAGGAGTCACCTGTTATGTCATAGATGCCGATACTTCTTACAATATCCTTCTGGGGCAGCCTTGGATACACGATTACATGATCGTGCCTTCCACGCTACACCAGTGCTTCAAATATGTCGATAAGCACGGCTTCGTGAGGACAGAGTTTGCCGATATCGATCCCTTCAAGGGGGTCGAATCTTATTACTCAGACTCCTGTCTGTACGAAAAATCGAAGAAGCATCTGTTCGAAGAAGATGTGCAAGCTCACAACAAGACGGCTACAGGATCAGAAGAACCTCTAACGATCCACCTTCAGGCTCGCAAACCGGGCAATTCCGTACCCCTTACGGCCACTCTGCGTAAGGACGCAATCAATCTCTCCGCACAAGAAGAACAGATAAGAATCCGGCTGCCAAGGTCCGGCCAGGTGTCGAGACCCACAACGGGGCCACTTACCATCAGACTGCCAAGAGTCGCTCAACCCCAAACGGAGAAACTCAATCCCTCCGATAGGCCACTGACAATACGCCTTCCCAAGAAAGGTCATCATCCCGATACAAGGTCTAAAACTTCTAGCGAACCAGCCACTCCTCGCTCCACATCGATTACCAGACTGGGGGTTGCTAGTCTACCGACAACCCCATGCTCTGCTCCGTCAGTTGAACCTCTGAAGATCAAGCTGACCAGGACGTCCTCTCAATCTTCATTCACACAGGGGGTAGCCGAAGAGGAACCAGAGCTGGCCAAGTATGTGGCTGCCCACACTAATGTTCCCTCCGCAGATGATGTAATCCCTCTAGAAAAGATACCTTACTTCACCAATAAAGGGTTATCTTTGAACTACACCGAGCTCAATAAGCTATGTACAATGTATGCTATGGAATACGGTATAGGCACTCACCTACATACACAGGTGACAAACGTGTACACCGCCATCCGACTTACTCCAGTAGAAGACACTTACCGAATAGTCGAGGGAGGGGACCACCCGATCATCTTCGGCCAGACGAACAACCCACATCCCCTCGCTATGGAAGAGGTCGACTTCGGGTCAGATGCTGGAAGACTGCCTCTGTATCTCTATAGCCCTCAATCCAAATATCTCATACAGAAACAGGGGTATGATCTAGAGACAACACCAGGGCTGAACTACGGAACTGGACGACGATTACCGTTGAAGTTGCCAGCCCCGGCAGGCAAACCACGAAACTACTATAACAAAACCCGATGCGGTTTAGGGTATGTAACGCCTACTACGACCCCTGAAAGCTCAGATGAAGAATGCGACTGGCAGTCACATTCAACCGGATCACCGACTTTCGACTCAGATACCAGCATCGGAGATGTGTTCAGACAAGTCATGTCAGTCAACACGGCGTTCGCTGACGCTTACGAGGAAGACGAAGACATCCCCAAAATCCTTGAGCTAGAGCCGTGGGCCCAGCAATTAGACGCGCAATGGGAAAAGCGGTTCGAACTGAGAGAACCTCCTACTGAAGATGAGGTCATACAAGTGGATCTCGGCAGCGAATCTTCTCCAAAACCGATCTTTATCAGTAAAAACCTGACAAACGAAGAACGAGAATCGCTGCTGAAACTTGTCAGAGAATATATCGACGTGTTCGCGTGGAGTTACGAGGACATGCCGGGGATAGACCCCGATATCGCTCTTCACAAACTCAACATACAGCCAGATGCAAAGTCAGTCAAGCAGCAACAACGACGCTTCCGTCCAGGCATCATGGACGCAATTGAAGCCGAAGTCAACAAGCTAATAGCCAGCGGCTTCATTCGTGAAGAGCAACATCCTGACTGGGTCGCCAACATAGTGCCGGTCCTTAAGAAAAATGGGAAGATCCGAATCTGCATCGACTTCCGTAATCTGAATGAGGCATGTCCGAAGGACGAGTTTCCCCTCTCCATCACAGACATCATGATCGACAACACATGCGGCTTTGAACGTATGTCATTCATGGATGGATTCTCGGGGTATAATCAAATCAAGATGTCTTCCGACGACGAAAAACACACATCATTCCGAACACCGATTGGTACATACTGCTACACAGTCATGCCATTCGGTTTGAAGAATGCTGGCGCTACATATCAGCGGGCCATGAGTATCATTTTCCGAGAATATTTACGCAAAATAGTAGAATGCTATGTCGACGACATCGCCGTCAAGAGTCGCCATAAGGAAGATCATCTGCAAGACCTGAGAACGGTATTCGACCTGATGAGAGCCCACAACCTGAAGATGAACCCTACGAAATTATTCTTGGGCGTATCCAGCGGGAAATTCTTAGGCTTCATCATCACGGCACGGGGCATCCATGTAGACCCTGAGAAGACGAAGGCAATCATGGAGATGGGTCCCCCGAAAAATCTCCGCGAACTCAGAGGCCTCCAAGGGAGGCTAGCTTACATCAGGAGGTTCATTTCCAACCTCTCTGGGCGATGTCGACCGTTCACACACCTCATGAAGAAGGGAGTCTCATTCGTATGGGACGAGGAATGCCAGCGTGCTTTCGACGACATCAAAGAATATTTGTCGAATCCCCCAGTCCTGGTGGCCCCGGTCCCCGGAAAACCATTCCTGCTCTACGTACGAGCAATGGAACACTCCCTTGGTGCCCTGCTAGCACAAAATAACGATACAGGCCACGAGCAGGCCATATATTATCTCAGCCGAATGATGATCGGGCCAGAACATCGATACACCGCCGTAGAGAAGGAGTGTCTCGCCCTGGTATTCGCTATTCAAAAAACGCGGAACTATGTCACAGGACAAACCATACATGTGATCTCGCGAGTCAACCCCCTCAGAGTTCTCATGACTAAACCAGGGGCCCTCAGCTCTCGCCTCGCCACATGGGCAATATTGTTGTCCCCCTATCATATGATCTTCGTCCCGCAAAAGGCTGTTAAGGGTCAAGCCCTAGCAGACTTTTTGGCAGCCTACCCAGGATCGGAGTCATCCAGAATCTATGAAGAGATCCCAGACGAGGTCGCCGATTCGAATACAGCCACCCACGATAACATATGGTGAATGTTCTTCGATGGCGCCTTAAGGACCGGACCCAAGGGAAACATCGCCGTCGGGGTCGGAGTGGTATTAATTTCTTCTACTGGGCTGGTGATCAATCGCGCCTACTCCCTCACGGAACCCTGCTCCAACAATGTGGTTGAATATAATGCCCTGGTCATTGGCCTCCAACTTGCAAAAGAGCTGGGGGTAGAATACCTTGAAGCATACGGCGACTCCCAACTAATCGTCAATCAGATCAGGGGCTCATACGAGGTTCGCCATGAAGACATGATCCCCTACCATCAAATTGCGATCAATATTATCTCATCATTCGAGGGATTCTTCATCGAGCACGTCCCCAGACTCCAAAATATCGAGGCCGATGCCCTAGCAGGCCTTACCGCTTCCTTAGCAGTGCCGAACCAAGCTCATCATTCGGTTGACGTAATAGGTCGCGAACTGGTCTGTCCCAAGAACAACGTTCAAGCCATGGCAAGTTATTCCGCCCAGACGGTCGACGACACACCGGACTGGAGACAGCCGTTCATCGACTTCGTCGTATACGACATCCTCCCAGAGAATCCAAAGGAAGCTACCTCTATCAGACGGCGTTCTCTCAGATTCTTCTACGATACAGAGACGAAAATGTTGTATCGCCGCTCCTACGACGGATTATTGCTCCGGTGCTTGTCGAACGCGGAAGCTACAGAAGCTGTACGAGAAGCTCACGACGGTGTCTGTGGGGCCCATCAACCCGGCCCTAAGCTACAGGATCGCCTTCGCCGGATGGGCTACTACTGGCCTACGATGGTGGCAGATGCGATAGATTATGCCAGAAAATGCAAGGCCTGTCAAGTCCACGCAGATTTTATTCACCAACCATCCGAGTTTCTGCATCCAACGGTGGCATCCTGGCCATTCGAAGCATGGGGAATGGATATCATTGGTCCAATCACCCCACCTTTCTCCCGAGGACATCGCTTTATACTTGCGATCACTAATTATTTCTCCAAATGGGCGGAAGCTATCCCACTCGCAGAAGTTAAAACTTCAAATGTGATCAGCTTCCTTAAGCATCACGTTATCTACCGCTTCGGACTACCACGAAGAATCATCCATGATAATGGTCCACAGTTTATAAGCCATGCATTCTACCGATTCTGCGATAAGCACCGCATTCAGAATGTCGCTTCGACACCATACAACCCGACAGCAAACGGGTTGGCAGAGGCATTCAACAAAACAATCATCAAGCTCCTCAAGAAGTTCGTCTCCTCCAACAAACGCGACTGGAACAAGAAGCTCGGCGAGTGCTTATGGGCTTATCGCACCACGGTTCGAACAGCCACTGGGAATACACCATTCTCTCTGGTGTACGGGAGCGAGGCAGTCCTTCCTTTAGAGACTCAGATCCCCTCACTTTGCGTCACCCTCACTTATCAATTGACGACGGATGATAACTACCGACGACGACTACAAGAGTTGGAGGCTTTAGATGAAAAGCGCCTCCTAGCTCAGCAAAGGATCGAGCTATACCAAGCACGCATCTCAGGAGCCTTCAACAAAAAAGTTAAATTCAGAACATTCCAAGTGGGTGATCTTGTTCTGGCTGTCCGGAGGCCGATGGTCATGACTCACAAGACCACCGGTAAGTTCCAGCCAAAATGGGAAGGTCCATTTGTCATCGAGACCGTGTTCTCCAACGGCGCCTACCGCCTCGCTAAGCATAACGGAGATTTGCTCATGTTGCCCGTCAACGGCAAGTTCCTGAAGAAATACTATGTTTGAACATCATTCTCCAGATTATCGAGTCATGTACTCCTTTAGTACCACTGAACTCTCATCCATCATTCTCCAGATTATCGAGTCATGTACCCCTTTAGTACCACTGAACTCTCATCCATCATTCTCTAGATTATCGAGTCATGTACCCCTTTAGTACCACTGAACTCTCATCCACCCTATTTCAGATTATCGAGCCATGCACCCGCTGGTGCCGCTGAACTCTCACTCCCTCAATAGTCCAAATTACCAAGTTATGTACCAGCTGGTGCCTCTGAACTTATATTCCGGTCACTCTTTCAGATAGTAAGTCAAGTATGATTATACCTCTGAACTTTCTTCCTGGCAGAGATCCTTCCTCAGGATTCACTACCCGCACTCCCAGTGCACAAAAAGGGTAGTCGATCCACCAATTTCCGAAACGACCATGTCCTCATTACCTCTGGGTCGTCTTCACTTCCACCAAAAACAAACCGCCCCCTCGCATAGAACTTCCACGTTCTCCTACCTCTGAGTCGTTCTATGTGCCCAATCTTCATTGAGCCCACTCCTGCCATGTCCTCTCTACCTCTGAGTGGGAAGGCTTCGTCGAAGAAATCGTCATATTTGCCATGTCAACATTACCTCTGAGCAAGTATATCGGTCTTCTTTTAACCTATTATCTGTACCCACAACCGGAGTACGACAAGGATAATAGGTCCACAAATGTCCCCTGTTGACCATAAATGTCCTCTGTTGACCACAAATAGCTTCCGTAAAGTCTCTCCTGCCATGTTCTCATTACCGCTGAGCAGGAAGATTTCACGATAAAACCTTCATGTTTGTCATGTCATCATAACCTCTGAGCAAATGTGATCGGTTCCCTTTCACCCCATTATCTGCATCCTGAACTAGGGTACGCCAAGGGTAATAGGTCCACAAATATTCATTCGCTAAGCTTCTTAGCATAAATCCACCATCTTACCATGCCCTGGGAGCCCAGCTGCTCTACGGCATTCCTTCCCCCAGTACCGAGAACATCCATGACCATTTTACCGTGGCTGTCCCGGACATCCTATCTAAACTGTTATCCGTACCTAAAACCAAGGTACGCCCAGGATAACAGGTCCACAAATAAATCCCCCAGCAAGTCCAAATTCCATAAATACCCAAGCGCAAGAAAGAAAAGATGAGTTGAAACATGTTCATTTATTCAAAAATCAAAGGGCTACATCAGCAGGGATCACACCCCCTTGCAAAAATTAAAAAGAAAAAAAAAGAAAGAAAGAGAGAAGAAGAAGAAGACAGAAAGTCGATCACTGCTCTGGAACACATAACGCCGTAAGACGGTCCTTTATCAAGGCAACCGACCGCTCAAGCTTCTGTCTGGCTCGGCGCTCCGCTTCCTGATTCAACACCGCCGCATCCTCCAGATGAGCATGGGATCGCCAGTTGTCCTCAAACTTCTTGAAGGCCCGCTCCAGGTTGACAGAGGATCGGGAAATCCTCTCGGCCTCTCGAGCAATCAACTCTTGTTCTGCACGAGCAGCCTCCCGTTCTGACTCTAAGAAGACCAACTCCTTCTGGAGTGCGAGAATCCGCTCCTTCGTATCAGCTACTCCACGAGAGGCAGATTCTTCCCGGGCTCTACAAGCCTGACTCCGATGACCCAGTCGGTCATAAGAGACAGAGAACTTGTCAAGGTCCTCCTGCACAGCCGGTCCGGCAGTTTCTCGAGCGAGCTTAATCATGTCCCTAGCAGCGACCAGGAAGCTCCGCTCCCGTTGAGTCGCGGCGGGCAAGCCAGCCTGCCGCACTGCCAGCAGTTGGGTCACAAGCTGATCAGCCTCTATCAACTTAGGCTCCAGGAGCGCTGCTAACCCCAGCCCGCCAGGAAGACACTTCAGAGTGTCAATTTGGCCCCGAGCTCCCCGTAGAGACAGAGAAAAAAGGACCCCCCCTTCCACGGCAGCGTTTACACCCCTCCCTAAGTGGCGATAGAAGCTGTCGACCACATCCTGCGTCACCTCGTTCAGAGCCTCCGAGGAAACCGGTGTCAACGGGAGTGTGGCTGGTAGCACGGAAGAAGACGCGACGGAATTTGCCGCTCCTGCCACAAGAGAAACCAACTCCGCACGGAAGGACGCTTGAACATCGGTCAATTCCTCTTCAGTGGCCCGCAGAATTTGGATGCTCGGCAGGGTCGAGAAGTCAATCTCCGGAGCCGTATAAGCAGCCGAAGACGAGGCCGGGGCCAGCACCAACTCCATCCCCATCTGCCCAGAGCTGTGTCCCTCAACATGCGATGACGAAGGGGAGGAAACGCTCCTTTCCCCCTGATCACGGTAGACCAGGCCTTCCCCAAGAACATCAGCGGCAGGAGATAAAGGGTCAGGACCTGCACGGCCAAGGCAACCATGAATCTACTTGACCCGAAGGATATGCTGATAGAGCAAATAAGCCTCCTCGGTGGTCAATATATGGCTCAGCTTACCAGTAGAGGAATGTGGAGGCTGAGGTTCGCCTACAGCCATCACAACCTCTCCACCACCAGCCTCCGAGTCAGGAATAAAAGACTCATCCGCCCTTGCATCCTCGGGAGGGGATGCACCGAGGATGGCGTCATCTCGCTGAAGTTCGGAAATCTCGGAGACGGGCCCAAGGAAACTTTCGTCACCCCGGGCTGGGGCCTCAGCAGCTTGGGAGTCCTTAGCCGCCGCTGAGAGAGCCCCCACAGAGAGGACCGCGACACACATGTCGCTAATCAAAGCGGCAGGGGCCGGATCAACTACTGAGGCAGCAGATGGTTCAGGAGAGCCTGGTTCGTCAGACGCCTACAAAGAAAAATGATCAAGTCATATTCCCGAGAGGAAAGAAAGCTACAACAAAGATAGAACTCCGACTTGGACTTACCTTCGGAACATCGTCTGCACCTTCACCCTTCTCGGTAATAGGTGTCCCACGAGACCTAACAGCAGCTCTCTTCACGAAAAAGGTCGCTCTACTGTCAGGAGATTCGTATCTGACCCGTTTACGCGAGGGACCAGATACAGCTGAAGGGTGTTCTTCTCTCACTGCTCCCTCTTGTATAGTAAGCGGCGGATCTTCCGCCGGTTCATCAAGTGGGGGAAGCGGTTGATCCGCCACTTCTTCATCCCCACCAGAAAGGAAGTCTTCGCTATCATCCTCCTTCTCAGCCGACTCGGAAGGTTCTGATTCAGGGAGAGGAATCTGGAGCGCCAGTTGCTTTCTAGCCTTAGCCCCCTTAGGCTTCTCCTCTAAACCATTACCTACGATGAAGCTGGTACTCGGATCGAAGTTAACAGGAGGCTTGTTCGCCATAACATGATACAAAGCGGCCACGTACAAAATTTCCCTCGGTGCCTTGGCATCGGGAACCGAGAAGCTGGCCCGAGTATGATAAGTGTCATAATAATTCCACGCTCGGACGCCGTCAAGAACGCTACCTTCAAAACCCAAACAAGGGTTGGGACAATCAAGGAACAACTGGCTATAACCAAATTGACGGGAAAACCTACTGGGTAGGTAAGGCTCCAAGTACACATTATCCCGGTTGCGATAAACCAGATGCGCGGGGTGGATATTGTGCAACCAAGCAAGCATATCCGGAGACAGAAAATGAGAAGGTCCAGTACCATCAAGGTGTACCTTCCTCACTTCCTCATCAGAAAAAGGAGGAACAGACACAAAGAGATCACACCCATCCACTCTCGCCAACGCCCTCCGACAAGCTGGCATAGTGTTGCATTCCCAAGACCAGTGATGGCATTTAAAGAGGAAAGCATCCTCGGCCGTAGCATCTTCCGCTATCCCAGGTCCCAGCAAAGACTTATAGTGCATCGCCAACCACCCCATCAGGTAGTGAAAGGGCAGTTCTACATGCTCAAAATCCAAAGTCTTCTTACGAGCAATAACCTTGGACGAGAATGTCCGCAGACCATGATGTATGCTGCATACCATAGCAGGAAGGAGGGCCAGCCTAACTCCGAATACTAGCTTAACGGCAGGGAGGATGAAATGTCGACCAATCCTCTCGATAGAGCCCGCTCCGCCTGAGACTACGCAGTTCCGTAGCCATATCATCAAAAATCCAGCCAGAAGCGCCTTCTCCGACAGTTGTATGGTCCCGTAGTGAAAATAACTAAGAGAGTCAGCTTGACTCCCGAATATATCGCTCTTGGATCGCGACTTTTTGACATTGGACATCAGATCCCTTACCTCTGCATGCGTTCGAGGGGCTCGGGGAGTAACTTCACCAGAAGGATCAACCCTAAAGAGATAATTAATCCAGGATGTGGTATAGGGAGCGGTCCCCTCAGAGCTATCCGTCGTTTTTATAGACATTTGATGACAAGCACTATGGTGGCACAACAACTCCCGATACACCGCAACAAAACCCGGGAGTTGCCTGTCCAAGGCCTCGAACTCCTCATTCGACGGGGTATATACCTCGAAAGGCTCATTCCCCCATGGAAGTTTAGAGACAGTATACATCTCGTGAAGAGCAAGCCCCAGTTCCCCTACTGGTGTAAAGAATGTCCCCGTTTGCTGGCTGTACATCTCCAAGAGCGCTACGAACAGTAGTTTATTAATGGGAAGCCCGTGACAAGTGCCCCGAATGGCATGGTAAAGCCCCACCTCCTGCAAGAATGCTCCATAAGTCTGTAGAACCCAAGCAGTCAACTGGGCCCACGTAGAGGTGGGGTTTATCCAGTTCGACAGTGCCAGCCTACCAATAGGATAGGACTTTTTGTGAACAAGCCGATTCAGGAAAGTATCAGCTTGAGTAAGTGTGAAATTGGGACCGTATACATTCATAAAAGAGCCCGGGGCCAGACCCATCATATACCGGAGGACGGAATCCTTACCTGCATACGCTGACTTCATATTCGGATTATAATGGATGTTGCCCATCAACATCCCTGATTGAGTGGGAGTTAGGTTACACACCATCTTCCGGTCCAGCAACACCATATTGAACCATGACAAAGGATAATGACGTTCCATGAGAGGAATATGGATTGCAACCCCATCCAAAGAAAAATCCCAGTTCTCAGAAATCTCTAAGACCCGAGGGTTCTTGATGGTTAAAGCATCCCCAAAAAGGAACAAAGGCTTCAGGTATTTTCCATCCAGCTTCCCAGTATTCATCATGGAACGGAGGTAATGAAGGGTTTGATTCTCAATAGCCTTCAACCTCTCCGAAGGCTCATCAGTAGGGAACTGATTCGATACATGCCTAATTAAGTCATCAAGACGCACGCCCAGGGCGAATTGATTCGAATCCACTATAAGCTCCCCAGCAGGATTTACGGGCAAGTTCACTGGAAAAATACGAAAGAAACGAGGTTAGAAGGTAGTCAAAAAATAGAAGCATTGGAAAGGTCATCTGAGCCTATGCGGCTCGGCTCGTTATAGCTTCATGCGGCTCAGCATTAGATACGTATATGCGGTTCAGTGCATCATAGCCTCATGCGGCTTCGAGTTAGCCGAGCTCATACAACTCAAGTCCAGACAAACTTATAGATCCATGCGGTTCAAGTTAAGCTCGCCTACAGAGTCAGATTCGTGCGAGCTGACGTGAGCAGACGAATTTCTGCGGTTCAAAAAAAGTGAGCAACGCTTATGCAGCCCAAATCAAAAACACGTATGCAAACTCAGATCGAGTATAACAAGTTCATGCGGCCCCATAAGACGAAGGGCTCATGCAGTCCCATCGATAAAGCCCCGTATACGTGGCTTGTGCATAAAGTATGCAGCAGAGCCATGGCGACAGTTAGGGTTTTCAGACGATCTCTTACCAGCGATAGACGGGTGGACATCGGGATGGATGGAGTGCGCAATGACCGACGGAGGGGCGACCACGTTCGCCGCCGCAGTCACCGTAGAAGTAACTGCCTTACCCTTAGCGGCCTTCGATGCTGCAGCTTTCTTGGGAGCCAATGTCGGTTGCTAAAGGAAGAAGACGAAGAGCAAAGACGGCAAATAGAGAATCAGAGCAAAGAGAGAAGGTAAAGAAAAGCCCCAAGAGGCTAAAAGACTCCTATTTATAGGCAAAAGAGACCCACGAAACGAACAGACGTCTCGAAGTACGCCTCGGATTACGCGCCGCCCCCAAAGAATATAGGCAAAACGCTTCGGTCAAGGCAGAACCGACTCTTGGGATCCTCCCCCAAAAGGTAGCGTTAAATCAAATCAAAGGCACTTAATGAAGATTTTCACACGTGATCAGGACACGTAGCAATAAGTTTATGCGGCCAGATGAATTTATGCGGCTAAGGCACTTATGCGGCTAGGAAGCTCAGGCAGACAAAAAAATCCTATGCGGCATGAACGGGGCCATGCTTCTTGTTCAAAGTATTCCAATTTTTACAAATTGAAAACTTTGAAGGGGGTCCTGTAGAAGCATGGAAAATATTAGAATAATGATCCATGCGGCTCTGAGTAAGAAGCTTATGCGGCCCATACAGGAGCGGCCCTATGCGGTTCAAAGAAGACTCTCAATCGCATGCGGCTCGGGAGCGTATGCGGTTCAGCAAGGCATATGCGGCTCGATGGACGCCATCTGTGATCCTTCCCTACAGCTGGTCGTTTGAGGAGTGGCCTCATTTATTGCTCCAGCACGATTCACTGTGGTGGTCCTGACATAAAGTTTCATAATGGCCTTGCCATAATAACTGACTCCTCGGGAAAAGAAGAAAATCTCTGTCCAAATCCGTCAGAAGTCCCATATTGCCACGTGGCAATCAGTCATATACGGCTCCCTGAGAACCCATTCCATGCGGTTCGATACAACGCCAGCTCAAGCGGCTCCCTGGGAACACATTCCCTGCGGCCCAATACAACGCCAGCTCATGCGGCTCACAAAGATTACGCATATGCTGCTCGATGAAGCATCGTCCTATGCGGCTTACAAAGAGTATCTCTCTGCGGTTCGAGGATCGTCAATCCTATACGGCTCTGACAGGAATCACAATTAAGACACGTGGCATGGGATCAATAAGAGATTTAACCGAATCTCAGCAAATATATTTGACATCATCGTCATAATTACTGAGATCAGGGCATATCATTTATCATCAAGCTAATGGGACACGTGGCGAGCAATCAGACATTGGCATAATCAATTACGAGGATTTAAAGCAGCTAGCATTAATTACTCATGAGATACGATGCTATCCGCGTGAATGGCCGAGATTCACTATAATCAGGATCAAGGGTTCAGATAGAATGAAGGAGCGCCGACATTCCAAATAGATAATCATTAGCAAACCCTAATGATCACCCCCCACTCTTATAAATAGCCAGCATCATTCCCTTGAAAAAAAAGAGAGAGGAGAGGTCGGCAACAAAAGAATAAAAAAAATAAGAAGAGAGAGATCTACACAGAGAGAGCTCCCCCTTTCTTCTTGATAATCACAGAGAGAGAGAAGCCAGGAGAGCAATCCGAGGAGAGCAAGAAGAGCGTTTCTTCATCAACATCGAGCAGATCTTCCCCGAGCCAAGGCTGCATACTGATCGTCCAAGAAGTAAGGCAGAGCGGCCGTCGCTTTCCCGAGCCTCTATCGTCACCCCCCAGAATCAAAAATAAACAATCGTACTTAGTCTGCTGTACCTAGGTTTTCGTCCCTAGGCTTTCTTTGTACGAGCGAGTTTGTATTGTGAGTCTAAGTTCAGTCCTCCGATAATTGTTCTGTTCTTTTACAATCAATGGCAAACAGCGGTCCTGTAATTTTAGACCTGGTTGATGGGCACCACAGACACGATCTGAGCTTCACGAAGTGTTTGCTTAGCTTCACTCTCTGAGAGACAGCGTAGCAAAAGTTTGTCATACGAACGACGATATAACATATGTAAAGAAGAATCATAATAGAATCAAAATGACCGTCTCTTGATTGATACAACTTCTTTTGGATCTTCAGGTAAAATCCTATGAACCGCATAATCAATGAATGGACTTCTCCAATCCCTCTGCTGAGAACTTGATTCTGTAGTATAACTCTGTTCAATATGCAGATTATTCCTGACACAGAATAAGTCTCGATCCAACAAAGTGATGGTATTTTGTCTTCTAATTGGAACAGCTAAGTCTGCAGCTAAACTAGCAAGAGCATCAGCTTCCAAATTTTGAGAACATGGCATGAATTCGATGAAGAACCCTTTGAATGAAAGGACCAATTCGATTACCACTTGATGATAAGGGATGAGGTCAGGATTTCTGACTTCATATGTCCCTATAACCTGATTAACAATCAGTTGAGAATCTCCATAAGATTTCAGGAACTCGATGTCTAATTGTTTTGATACTTGGAGACCAATTAGTAGAGCATTATATTCTGCCACATTGTTGGAGCATGGTTCATTGAGAGAATAAGCACGGTATATGACCATTTTATCAGGAGAAACCAAGATAATTCCTACTCCAGAGACAATATTGCCTTTAGGTCCAACCCGTGATGCTCCATCAAAATATAGTTGCCAAATATCATCCTTTAAAATCATGTTGCAATCTACGACTTCATTTGGAATGTCTTCATATAGCTTCGATATTTCAGGTATAGGGTGAGCTGCTAAGAAATCAGCTAAAGCTTGACCCTTCACTGATTTTTGAGGTACATAGACCATATCATAAGGAGTAAGCAACATCGTCCAGGTGGCTAACCTGGAGTTAAGAATGCTTGGTTTTCAAACCAATACCCAAATAGGATTTATTATGGAGATAACATGGATAGTCTGTCCTGACACATAATGTCTTGTCTTTTGAATAGAAAAAACCAAGGCCAGACATTCCTTCTCCACAGGAGTATACCTGTATTCAGCTCCGACCATCATTCGGCTAAGATAATAAATTGCTTGTTCATGACCCTTGTCACTTTTTTGTGCAAGAAGAGTACCAAGTGAGTGATCCAAGGCTCGAACATATAGAAAAAATGGTCTCCCTACCACTGGAGGTACCAGAACAGGTGGACTTGTAAGGTATTGCTTGATGTCATTGAAGGCTTTCTAACGTGTTTCATCCCAGATAAATGATACACCCTTCTTTAATAGACGGGAGAAAGGTTGACATGTCTCAGCAAGATTGGATATAAATCTCCTGATATAAGCAATGCGACCTTGAAAGCCGCAGAGTTCTTTTAAATTGCGTGGAGGACGTATTTCGAGAATTGCTTTAATTTTATCAGAATCAACATGGATACCCTGAGAAGTGATGACAAATCCCAAAAATTTGCCACTGGACACCCCTAAGAAAGACTTAATAGGATTCATCTTCAATTGATGTTGGCGCATCAACTCGAATACCGTCTTTAAGTCTTGAATATGATCATCTTTTAATCGACTTTTGACAGCAATGTCATCTACGTAACATTCAACTGTCTTTCGTAGATGTTCTTGAAAGATATTGCTCATATCCCATTGATACGTAGCACCGGCATTTTTTCAGACCAAACGACATAACTGTATAGCAGTAAACCTCAAGGGGTATACGGAAAGCGGTATGCTTTTCGTCTCCTGGATGCATCTTAATTTGATTGTATCCTGAAAATCCGTCCATAAAAGACATGCGTTGAAAACCACATGTATTATCTATCATGACATCGGTAATTGGAAGTAGAAATTCGTCCTTTGGACAAGCTGCATTAAGATCCCAAAAATCTATGCAAACTTGGACTTTTTCGTTGTTCTTCATAACAGGAACAATATTGGCCACCCAATCTGGATTTTGTTCTTCACGAACAAAGCCACATGTGATCAGCTTTTTGACTTCTGCTTCAATTGTATCCATCATATGTGGTCAAAAATACCGCTTCTGTTGTTTTACAGGCTTGGCATTAGAAAGAATATTGAGTTTATGAGTAGAAACTTTAGGATCTAGATCCGGCATATCCTCATAACTCTATGCAAAGATATCAATATATTCTTTAATCAGTTTTATCAACTCTCCCTTTTCATCTTCGGATAGGTTTTTACTAATAAATATTGGCTTGGACGTAATTCCGTCTCCAACATCAATCTGGACAATCTCATCCTCTGTAGGTGGCTGTCGTTGTTCAAAACGAAGCTCCCATTGAGTGTCAATTTGTTGTGCACAAGGGTCATTCTCAAATGGTTCAGATTCACCATTAGTTTGAACCATGTTGACTGAGAAGATACATTCAGATTCATCATAATAGTCTCTTTCAGAATATGAGGATTGTAAAAAACTGGAAGAACATTCTTCCATATTTTCTTTATACATGGGGGGTGTATCTGATTCGATGAATTGGATTTCTTCCGAATCTGAGGATTATGAAGAATTAGAAGAAAATTCTTCTTATATATCTTCATTAAACGATTTGAACGGATCATATCCCAACCTATGATGCATTTTCTGGTAAAATGGATCACCACAAAATAGTAGTCGTCTACCTTTACCTTGATTGAGACCTTGCATATCTTCAAATCATATCCTATATTCTGGATAATCTTGAGAGTTTGTTGACTATATTTGTCAATTCGGATTCTTCCTTTATCTTTATCTCGGAGATCATCTGTCTGAATAATAGGGATGTTTCTAGCCAGGCCAAACACAATTTGGTGCTTGTTTTTCTTATCAGACGAAATCACGAAATAAGATTCTTCGTAACGTCTATAAGTTACACAAGCTTGTGATGAAGCAGCTACAGAAAGAAGATAAGGAAAAGATGTTAAGAACTTTTGAGCATAAGGTCCTACATCGACATAAGGAGGAAAGGAATTTTCCTTATGGTTAATGTGTAAGGTTTCTTCTGTATCTATGTCATCTTTATATTGATGACTTTGATCATCAGGAGATAAAGTCCTTCTTTCAATAAATTTGACAGCCATATACTCAAAAAGGAAATCTTCATTGATATTAGAAAATACAGAATAATCAATATTTACATCATTTACAAATTGACTGCTACGCTTCAGATTGATCATTAACGGACCATCATCTGTCTTTTGCATAGATTTGCCAAGGTTGATGATCAATGGCGGTTCTGGATCATTCGTACGGGAAGTACGTCCCTTAACTTTGATTATGAGAGGTTGAACTTGGCTCTTGGTAGGAATACTCACTGATTCCTCAGATCAAGCTCGAGTTCTTCCTTTGACTTTGATTACTAGAGGTTGGTCGTTGACAGGTTGGGGTTGGATTTGACCTTTGACTTTGATCTTTAAAGGTTGTTCTTCTGGAGGATCTTCATTAACAGATTGATCTTCAGTAGGTGATCGATCTTCGGCTATATCTGATATCTCCTTCACATGCTCTTGTTTGTAGAGCATTGAGTCAGAAAATAGGCTTCAATAACCTTGAAAGGATTGATATTAACAAACTCAGTCTTCACAACCCCTTGGGAATCCACGTACTTAAAGCATTGGTGTAGAGTTGAAGGCACAATGTTATGCTCATGTATCCACGGTCTTCCGAGAAGGATGTTGTAAGATACATCTGAGTTGATAACATAAAATGTTGCCATAGTTCGAAGATCACCAATTTGAATCTTCAAACGAATCATCCCCAGTGGTTTACTCTTGCCAGAGTTAAAACTAACTATTGTGGTACTAGTGTAACTCAAATCACTAGTAGGAATCCTCAAAGGTATTAGTATACTCTGAAGAATAATGCTAATAGAAGACCCAGGATCAATATAAATTCTGTCAATTTCAGTGGATTCAATATACCCAGTATAGCACAAAGGCGTGTCGTACTTATTATGCTTCAACAACATATCTTCTTGTGTGAAGGTAATGTTAGGAATTGCCTCCATTACACTATGACATTGTGGACACGACACTGGTGTATTGTCAGGAGTCTTGAGTTGAGCTAAGCATGAATCAGCTTGTAGTAAAGCTTCACTCAAATTTTTGCGGCTTTCTTTCGAAAGGCGAAGCAGCTCAAAGATCGAAAGTCTAACTGGAGTATTAGCTAACTGGGCTAGAATATCGAACTTGTAGGGTTTTATCACCACCCCTCTTGATTTGAAGCAGATTTCAATGGGACGTCAAAGCGTACTGCTTTCTGTTTCCCCTTTTCAACCACAGATGGTTTAGCAGAAACATGAGATGGTTGATCTGGTATTGTTTCAACAACGTCCTCTGCTTCTTTAGAAGATCCCTCATAATCTTTGTGGTACTCTTTCCCAGATCTCGTACCAGCAAAGGTTTTTTCTTCAGACTTAGGAGAATAAAGTACCATATTGCAGGATTTAGTATTCTTTCCCTTAGTCTTTTTCTTACTAGAATTTTTATGGGGAATCTTAAAACCCAATCCAAGGGTAGATTTTTGACTTTAAAGTTGTAAAGAAAGTCTCATTCCTTTATCATAATTTAAACCTTCCGCCTTCTGAAAGTCATAGCCCATCTTTTTTATGAGATGGACTGATTGCTGACTATACAAGTGAGTGGGTAGCGGACTTTTAATAGATGATTCAATAGAGGAAAAAGAAGCAGAGACCTCTGTAACCACAGGAGAATGAGGAATAGAGACTTCTGTAGCCACCGGAGGAAGAGGAATAGAAATCTCTGTAGCCACCGGAGAAGAAGTATTCGGGACAAGAGGAAAAATTCCTACTAGTGCTTTCTCATAAGCAGCAAAAACTTGTTGTGCCCTGTATAAGGGGACACTATTCATAGCTAACCACTGCTGATGAGTAAGCTTGAGCTTGGTAGGAGGAGCTAAACTTGGAGGGCATATATTCAAACCCCTCAATCTATCTTCTAAAGGAATGCCACCCTATAAATGATCTAAATCATCATGGTCTGGGGATAAAATATGAGAAATAATATTGCAGGTTTTGACTTTTTTACCTTTCTTAGATTTTGAAGTTTTACCTTCATTTTCCATTTCAGGTACTAAATCAGGGTGTACCCACATGATTTCACCAGTTTTCAGTGTAAGAGGCAAAAGTCTTTCATCTCGGTCCCTGGCAGGCGGGATATTCACAATCTTCACCGTCACCTTTGGAATTGGGACAATCCCATCTAGGACTTGCTACGGAGGAAAACCTCCAAATTGAAGAGAAATTATATTGGTTGTGACAGTATGATCATCGTTGGTTAAAACGATGGCATTAGCATTTATCAACTCCTAGATTTTCTTCTTCAAGACATAGCACTCCTTGGTAGGATGATTTATATATCCGTGATAGATACAATACTTGGGATTGTCAGTCAGATTCACCTCATTAGGCCTTTTTGGCTCCGAAATTTGGAGTTTGCCACTCTTTACCAGACATTAGAATATCCCTAGGATATCACTGTCATCGAAAGAGTATTCTTCTTTTGGCTTGGAAGACTCCTGATTATTCGGCATCGTTTTGGGTTTTGAAAGGTTAACCACAAGGGTTTCCTTCCCTTTCCCATTACGATTGCCAAAATTATTACAAGAAGATCCTTTCTTTCCTTTGTCCTCTGAGGCAAAGATCATCCCGTGTTCACGAGCCAGCCTACCATTGGTCTCGGCAGAAACTGCTGCTATAATAAACGAGGCCCAATCTGTGAATTGGGAACCCGTGAAGACAACAATGGATGGTCGCAGATTCATTTTACACGTATCAATCAATACTGAATCTCACATACCAGGAGGCATATTCAAATTTGCCTATCGAAAATGTTCAATGAACGTCCGAGTATCTTCCTTCTCCTTTTGTTTGATTTCTATTAAGGAGGACATGTTCATGTCCATGCCTCCTTCATAGAAGCGGGAGAGAAACATTGCTTTGAATTCGTCAAAAGACGAAATACAATTGTCGGGTAGACTGCGATACCAATCGTAGGTCGAACCCGTCAGACACCCGAGGAAAGTAATTGATATACTGACTAGGAGAAGCCTTTCCATCAAATAAAACTATTTATTGTGGCTTGAATTTCGGAGGAAATGGTACATCATTCCAATGAGGAGGATAAGGTTGCTTAATTCCTAACCTCTGGAGCTGATCCTTGTGCGTCAGAACTTCAAACTGTGGTTTGAGCGCACGCACTGCTTGAATAGCTTCACTAGTTTGAGGAAGCACATTCGATTGAATAGTTGTTGGATGTACCGTAACCCCTACCGGAGGTGGCACATCTTCTGGAATGATAGGATCTGGGGATGCAGAATTTTGATGGACAGCAGGCTCTTGATTATTCAAAGGTATATCAACCCCTTGACTATCTTGAGTTTGTGCTGCTACCTGCACCAGTGTTACTATTGCCGGTTGAGCAGTTTGTTGAGTCATTATTATTTGGTGCATGCTTTGCATCATGGTAAGTATGTTCTTTAGTGATTGCTCAATGGCAGAGAGTCGTTGTTCTGTATTAGCAGATGACCTCTCCGGTTCATCTCCAATAGCATAGGATTCAACCTCTCTTGAAGATACAGAGGGATTGGTATAGAGGTATGAATCGACACTATCAGTTTCGGACTCAAAAGGGCTGAGTACCTCCAGCTTCTGAATCAGAAGTCTACAACTGCCTTTGTCTTCTTGATCGAGTATTCTGATATACTCCTTCAAAGGAATCAAGAAGTCTGTTGAACTGTTGTTGACCAGGAGTCTGGGATGAGTTGCGTCTTGGACATCGTCCTCTGTTGGTATGAGATGCCATGTTGACTGACGCATATAACAAATCATGTTCTTGGTCAACAACCAGTTGCTGAAGCTAATTATAGCTTAATCGATCAAAAACTGACCGTTTAGAAGCCGAACAGCAACAGTTGATTACAATCTGGTGACACTCACAATGATGATTTTCTTGGGGGAGTGTCACAGGAGATTGTCTATTTTTACGCTTTTGTACTAGCAACTCGCATAAATCAGAAGGAGTAGAAGGAGTGTTCTTGTTTATTACATTTGGAGTAGAGAAACGTTTAGTCCCTTGTGTATAAAGAAGATTACTGGCTGTATTAGCAGAACAAAACTGTACATTTTTACGTGCTTGGAGTTGCGTACGTAAATCCTGAGATTTTTGAGCACAAAGAACTCCATCAGTATTGTGCGTAATTTGTAGGTTTGGTACTTTGCGTAAAGCAGTATAAGAAGGCTGTTGGTGGAGAATCGAAGTCTTACCAACAATGTTTTTACGCTACATGCGTGCAGGTAAATTCACTTTAGATGTAAAGGCATCATTGTGAATTTTATCTACACTGTCACAGACAGGAGATTTACCTTTACGCGTAGAGCGCAAAACATGAGTATCTGCCATGTCACAGACATGAGATTTTTTTTTACGCGTGGAGCGTAAATTTTGTGTGTCTACCACGTCACAGACGGGAGACATATTTTTATGCACAGAGCGTAAAGCTTGTGTGTCTACCACGTCACAGACGAAAGACTGATTTTTACGCACAGAGCGTAAAACATGAGAGTCTGCCACGTCACAGACGGGTGACTGAGTTTTATGCGCGGAGTGTAAAGCTTGATTTTTACGCTCAGAGCGTAAAACTTGATTTTTACGCTCAGAGCGTAAAACTGGATTTTTACGCGCAAGGAGTATCACCGAAGTAGAGACTGCCTCAACACAGACGGGAGCCTCCACCACAGGAGTAGGAAGGATTCCTTTGCCTTCAGAGACAACAGGGAGATCCGAGGATGCTTTGGATTTGGGAATCCAAACTTTTTGCGCATTTCGCAATTTCTGAACATTGGAGCAGCGAGTACTACCCCCAGTTCGAAGCATTTCTTCGTAGGCAGTCTGGTCGAAGTGCACAACCAGAGTCTTCTTTGTCGATCCTACCGACACATCATCATATTGAGCAATTGCCTTCTCGTCAGAGGAGAAGGTCGTCCCCAGCAGAGTCGCCATTTTGTTTCACTTAACAAAATGCCTAAAAATTGGCTTTTGAAAGAAAACTAGAAAAAGTACAAAAAAGTACAAATTATTCTGGGAAGTATTGCTATGGAAGTCTGATCTGAAGCGATCACTTTGTTCCTTGGACCATACGATGATGATGAAGAAAACTGCTTGAAGAAGACGAACAATTGAAAGAACTAAGTCACCGGAAAGGTATCGAACAACGACACTGATGGCACAGTCGAATGCTTTCTTGCTTTGCTTCACCCTGTTCTTGAGAAAAGTTGAAAAAATGCTTCTGGGGATATCACTTTGAAAGTATGAGTTTTCTCAGAATCTCCTTTCCTGTCTCTCTGTTGATCTCTTGATGCATGATATGTAAAAACAAGCCTATTTATAAATTTAACCCTTTGTGCGTAAAAAGCAACAAAATCGGGTCTCTATGCTAGTAACTGTCACCCACGATCCAAATCATCCTCTACGCACGTTGACACGTGTCCCATGTATAGTTTGATCTCTACGCATGGTGACACGTGTCCCACTACTTCAAAAAAATGGGGAGAGCACGAACACACGTTCCTCGAGAAGTATGACATGAAAGCCACGTGGGCAAACCACGTTCTTAAGTGGTCACGAATGATCGGGCGTAAAAATGACCCAAAATACACTCCTAGCGTAAAGTGGCAAATTAGGCGTAAAATAGCCCAAAATAAACTTCCTAGCGTAAAATGGCTAAAAAAATAGCCTTGAGCGTAAAAGCTTGAATAACTATCGTGCGTAAAAGAAGCAGTTTTATTGAGCGTAAAATAGCCCCATTTGCACATTATACGACGAGCATTGGGTTTGGTGGAAAAAAATATCCTCGGTTTCTGTGTAATCCCGCTGTCAGAAAATTATTATGTCAGATCAAATCATTTGCATTAAATACGGCCTGACAGTCTGTCCCCGGCGTAAAATTCAATGAATAGCCCTGGCATAAAGTAACCCGCGTAGAGAGTAACTTGCGCAGAAAGTAGCTTGCGTAAAGTTCTCAACTTCTTTGACATAGTCCATAAAGCACTTTTTACGCTCCTACAACCAGTAAAAACGTGTCACGACCCGCACCTAGTGTAGGGGCACGAGAAGTGAGTACGTCCAGCCTACGTCGCAGTGTCGGTGGTAGAACGCTGTCCTAGGTCACATACATATAACAATTATAAGGTACCTGTACGGTATATACACTCGAAATGGAGGACAACATAGAAATGTACAACTTAATCACAGCTAAGATAGAAAATACGATAAGATAGATAGAAATGAAAGTCGCCAAATGAAATACAACAGGAGAAGAAGTCTAAGTGTCTAAGATAACATCTCCACAAAATCCTGAATAACAAAATCTCAAATAAGTACATAATGTATCCAAAATAAGACAATAAAATAAAGTAAGATAGAAGTCTAAGCTAACTAGCCTAAACAATAGGGGTGACATCCTCTACTGCTGATGGATCCTGCTGAAGGTCCAAGTCGCAGGTGTCATCTTTGGCAGCTCCATAATAGGCAGGGCAAAGGTCCTCGTCATCCTCTGTAATATTTTTAACAGGTCCATTCAGGACAGGTACGAGCACATAATATCAACATTTCATATCAAGACAGGAATATAAAGCATGCAATAGAGTAAAATACATGAAACGCTGAAAGAAAGTATATGTAGTGAAAGAGAGAGAACTATAATGTAAATAGCTACTATAAGTAGAGAACTAATAGTGACTAGTGATGTAGAGTACAAGATAGACATTTGAACGCCTTGAATTTGCATATGATTACAATAAGTTTATACAATGACCATTGGGATTTTTCACATGACTGCTTCTACTCCCCCGTACCCCAATCAATATACAAGGATCCAAACAAGTTATGTTATTGTATAATATTTCACATGGGGGCCCATAAATGGGTGCACATGAAGGTAAACATGAGGGCTCTGTGAGCATGAGAGTACATGAATCACAAGAGTGTACATGAATAATAAAAGTACAGGAGTACATGATGAAAGTGAAACGCACATGACATGTTGTATCTGATGCTCCCGAGGGGGATAACATCTCAATATAAAGATCCATATAGTACTAATCCGTGTTAACAATGTGAAAGCATCAAGTAAAGTAATCTAGAGCAAGAATATAAATTCTAGCAAGTATGAAATGATCAGAGAATGTACTCGCCTGATATCCTGAGTATCTGGTAAGCGTAGAGGTCCAGACAGAGTAGATGAGTCCTATTTAGAGCAACACAGGTCACAACATGTCCAGAATGGAAATATTGATGACTACAATGAATTCTATATGATTTCTAGGTCATCTAGGCCAAAGTCAACTCTTGGTCGACTCTGGTCAACTTACAAAGTCAAACTAGGTCAACCAAGCTATTCTAGGTCTAAACCTAGTCAATCAAGTCTCACTAAGCCTAATCAAGTCTAGACTAGTACAAACACACAATCTCAAAGCTACACAAGTCATCAACACCCATTACACACACACACACACACACACACACACACACACACACACACATATATATATATATATATAAAATATATATATATATATAATATAATATTTTATATATATATATATATATATATATATTACATACCAACTTACCTGTATACATACATTATATCAACATATATATTACATGTATATATATTACAGAGATAGAGAGGTGAGATGGTGTATAGTGTCAATGGGGGGTTAGGTTATATGTAACAAGTGTGTGTGTACAGTTGCATAAGGTTCAGTTTAGGAAATGCATGAAGGCTTACATTAATGTGTCAAGGTGTCACATGAGTTTCAAGGTGCAGGTAAATATAGTGTTCATATTTAATGTGTACAATGTTCAGTTATACAATGTGGTTGTCAAAGTGTACGGCTATCATAGGTTAACAGAAATGCGTATGCAATGCTATCAATAAGGTATAGGTAAAGCAAAATGGTTAGCTAATTAACAAGTTCATTTAATGCAATGCACAGGCATATGTAGTTTCAGTTTTAGCAGGGGGGTTTAAGTTCAGTTGTATGTGCGAAAGGGGGTAGCATGTCATTGTAAAACATATGAACTCAAGAGGAACTCAGTTTAGGTTATAGGTAAATGAGCAATATACACAGTAGATCAATGTGTCTGTGAGGGGGTATGCATGCATTCAGTTCATGGCTTACAACCAATCATGTATCTACATTACCTACTATCATACATGCATGTCAGTCATTCAATCATCAATAAATCTCAGTTAAAACATTAGATAAATCTCAGTTAATACTAACCTAGAACCCAGGTTTCACTTACTGTAAAATATATTACAAATCTAATGTACTAACATTTCACCAAGGCATTCAGACATCAACCTCAATCCAAGCCTAAACTCAGTTTTAAATCAATGCATCATACCATTTGTGAACTTACTTTATGAAATAACCTAATTCAGTTAACAATGTATATGTATCCGAACATGGCATTCGAGTGTCAGCCAATATTTAAAAACCCAAAATACAATCTAACATGAAACAATATGAAACCCACACATGCCATTTAATCTCAGGTATTGTATACATGTTGACATCATCAAATGAACTTCAATTTACATATTTAGTGAATTAAACTCATTTTAAACTCTGAAAAGGTTAGAAATAGGAACTTGGTATCAGAAAATAGAGCAAACCCTAAATTATCATTCGAAACATAATTAAACATCAATTTAATGGTCGATAACATGTCGTGCACATTATATGGTGTCACACAGAGTGACTCGTGTCCAAACAATTGGACACGAGGTGTCCAAACACTTAGAACACACACAGACACCAAAACGTGTACAAACAGTCTCGAGCACATAGTACACAAACTCGTAGACACGATACATGACATGAGACACCTCGTGCACATGTCCATGTGTTCGCCAGGGGTAGGGCTACGTGTTCGTGTCCCTGCACTATATCCAAGTGAGCCATGTCGCATGAATGAAATGCGTATCAGACACAAATCTCGTGTTCGTACAGTACAGTAAAAAACTGTGCACGCGTGAGTATGTCCGAAATGACACCAATCGATACGAAGCTCATGGGGCATGTTCGCAGACATGGCCCCCTCGTGTCCACCAAGTATCGTGTCACCAAGTGTTGTCTCGTGTCCTACAGAGAGCCCGAACAGAAGGGCGTTGCTCGTGGACGCGACACAGACACGAAAACACATACAATCCTTCACGAAAATAAAAGTATACATATAGATCTACAAATTTGTTTAAATAGTTTTAAAAAAAAGCAATAAAACCGCTCTTGGACATTTCATCAAACACCTACTCATACACATAGATATGTGTCCGATACGGACACCAAATCAACACGAATTTCTACCAAACTTTTCCTATAGCTAGGAGACACCTAGATGGATGCATCTATGGAATTAAATTAGGATTTTAAGGTGATTTGACGGGATTACCTATAGAGGGCCAATCCTCATGAAAAAGTCCCAAATAGTGAAGTCTTCTTCCTCAAGCAATGTTCCAATGAGCTCCCTTCCTTGCAAGCTAGCCTTCTTCTTCTTCTACTCCATATTATAATCCAAATACAAAAGATTGAGATCAATTTGGTGGAAGAAAGGGGAGAATTGATGAAAGGGGGAAGAAATTAGGATTTCCTACAAGTGGGTGTTCTAAAATAGGCAAGTGTTTATGAAAAGACATTATATAGGCTGAAATTAGGTTTAATTTGGGCTGTTGTGGCTGTCCAAATTAAGAGCTAGGGTTAGGGTCTCTCATGGTAGGCTTTGGGCGAAGATTGTTAACTAGCTAGTTCAACTCCGTAACCAAAAGTCCAATGCACTAAACTCTCTCAATCCTCTCAAGAACCCTGGTCACACTCAAGTCAACTAAGACCAACTTAAGTTAGATTAGGGACCCACACCATGCTAACTAAGTCACCAAAGTCAAAATCAAACTCTAGGCTAGTCTCTAAAGTCACAACTAGCAAAAGTAAAAAATAACAACCATCAATCAAATAATTAACAAATAATTCCAAGAACTAAAAATGACCAAAATACTCCAAGGCTAAAAATGATAATTGACACATCCTAATCACACGGTTAAGCTCTAGGTCAAGTAGTCCCTAAGATTTCACTAGCAAAACACCAACATCACAAATCACCAATAAAAATAGTTTTAAAATGATTAAAAATTACCAAAAATCATATCATGATTTAGATATCATCATTAAAAGATTAAAATTACAAAATTACAAAATTATCCTCATTTTAGAAACTGGGTGCTACACTTGGTTAGGCCTAGAATGACTTGTTAGACTAGGATTGGACCTAGTATGGCTTAGTTGACCTAGTTTGACTAGTGTAGTTGACTAGAGTTGACTATGAGTTGACTTTAGTCTAGAATGAACTAGAATTCATATAGAATGCATTGTAATCTTCAATATTACCATTCTAGACATGTTGTGACCTGTGTTGCTCTAAATAGGACTTATCTATTCTGTCTGGACATCTACACTTACTAGATACTCAGGATATCAGGCGAGTACATTCTCTGATCATTTTATACTTGTCAGGATTTATATTCTTGCTCTAGATTACTTTACTTGATGCTGTCACGATGTTAACACGGATTAGTACTATATGGATCTTTATATTAAGATGTTATCCCTCTCGGGAACATCGGATACATCATGTCATATGCATCTCACTTTTATCATGTACTATTGTGCTTTCATTATTCATGAACACTCTTGTGATCCATGTACTCTCATGTTCACAGAGCCCTCATGTATACTTTCATATGCACCCATTTATAGGCCCTAATGTGAAATATTGTACAATAACATAACTTGTTTGGATCCTTGTATATTGATTGGGGTATGGGGGAGTAGAAGCAGTCATGTAAACAATTCCAAGTAGTCATTGTATAAACTCTTTATTGTAATCATGTGCAAATTCAAGTCATTTACATGTCTATCTTGTACTCTACATCACTGGTCACTGATAGTTCTCTACTTATAGTAGCTATTTACATTACAGTTCTCTTTTTTTACTATATGTAATTTCTTTCAGCGTTTCATGTATTTTACTCTATTGCATGCTTTATATTCTTGTCTTGATATGAACTGTTGAGATTATGTGCTCGATCCTGTCCTGACTGGACCTGTTAAAAATATTACAGAGGATGACGAGGACCTTTGCCCTACCTATTATGGAGCTTCCATAGATGACACCTGCGACTTGGACCTTCAGCAGGATCCATCAGCAGTAGAGGATGTCACCCCTATAGTTTAGGCTAGTTAGCTTAAACTTTTATCTTATTTTGATGTCTTGTCTCATTTGGATAAATTTATGTTTATATTTGGGATCTTGTTATTATTCTGGATGTTTGTAGAGTTGTTATCTTAGACACTTAAGACTTCTTCTTCTGTTTGTATTTTATTTGATGATTTTTATTATCTATCTATCTATCTTATCGTACTTCTACCTTAGTTGTGATTGAGCTGTACATTTCTATATTGTCCTTCGTTTGGATTATATATACTGTATATGTACCTTATAATTGTTAGATGTATGTGACTTAGGACAGCGTTCTACCGCCGACACTGCGGCGTAGGCTGGACGTACCCACTTCTCGTGCCCCTACACTGGGTGCGGGTCGTGACCAACTCTAGCCATCTTCTCTGACGCATGTTAAGATCCTTCTGGATAAACACATACTTAAGACTAGTATGGTCGGTGAAAATCTATACCCGATCACCATACAAATAATGCCTCCAAATCTTAAGTGCAAAAACCACCGTTGCTAACTCCAAGTCGTGGGTTGGGTAATTCCTCTCATGATTGTAGGACTTCAAAATGAAAGTCACGCTGAGTTGATCAGAACTGAGTTTCAAAGTCACGCTGAGTTGATCAGAATTGAGTCTCAAAGTCACGCTGGGTTGATCAAGATAATGTTTACGCTAGTGACAGATCATCATTTGTCAGAAGTGTTATTATGACTGACAGCACGACAGTCGAAGAATGTCTCTTCGTATGCGACGTATGCATGGAACTCGAGAGATCACAGCCGACTATTGCGTAACTTTTGAAATCTTCTTCAACAAGACTCAGCCTTCATCAAGTTGGCGTACCAGAAGTGCTTCTTGTCATTTAATGTGACTGACAAAGTAATCATTGTTAGAGATTTTATGTCAGTCGAGGCACGTCGAATCAAGACAACTGGCAGCCCTGCCTCAAGCTTGCGTATATTTTGAGCCTTCTGCCTCAAGACTGCGTGTATTTTGAACTTCTATGTTCCTTCATCAAGTTTGCGTGGATTATTGAATCTTTTTGCCCCAAGTCTGCGTGGATTCTGAAGCTTCCTGTCCCCAAGTTTGCGTGGATTTTGAAGCTTTTTGACCTAAGTCTGCGTGGATTTCGTTTTCAACGAGCCTGCGTGGATTTCATCAAATTGGAGTACGTGGCAGCCATGCCACTGATCTCTCGCTTGCGTGTCCTATAACTTGCACACGACTCATACATGATTGCCATGAGTCTAACAGTTACAGGCCACGTCCGATAACTGCTCACAACTCTGCGTATGTTAAATCCTGCGTGATTTTTAACTATGCAGAGGCTGTGAAGACAGTTATCTTTTTCAGTTATTTTTGACTTTATAAATAGAGTTCTTTTCTCATTCATTGTACAGATACACAGATATCTACTTGCTGTTGAAATTTTGAGAGCTTTTCTTCTTCGCATCGTCCAAGGGATAAAGCGATCGTCTTCTAGATCGGATTCCTACAGTTGTAATTTTCCCAGATACACAATAAATAAAGTGAATTTATTTATGGAAAACAAATTGGCGACTCTGCTGGGGAAAACCATCTTCTCTTCTGAGATGGTAACAACTCAATGCGACACTTCGTCAGTCGGCTCGACGAAGAAGGTGATATCGATCCAATTCGATCAACTCGCCTATGAAGAAATGCAGCGGGCTAAGGGTGGCAAGCCCACTTCAGCCTCCATCACTACTGCCAAGTCGAAAGGACGATCTGTCTATGTCCCTAAGAATCAGTTGGCAACCAATGGTGACTCTTCTGCCACAGTGTCTACTCCTAACACTGGCAAGGAGCCTACTGCAAGCACACACACTCTTGTGTGTTCGAAGACAACAGCAGCCAAAAGTCACGCTGACAGCACTGGCTCCTTAGTCAAGCCTATTCCAGCGTGCAATCTTAATTCCAAAAGTCACGCTGGCAGCACTGGCTCCTTAGCCAAGCCTGTTCCAGTATGCAATCTTAATTCCAAAAGTCACGCTGGCAGTACTGGCTCCTTAGTCAAATCTGTTCCAGCGTGTATTTCACCAAAATCAGGCTCTTTAGCCAAGACTCTATATACTGACAATACAGGCTCTTTAGCCAAACTGTCACCAGCATATTCCAAGAAGAATAGTTCTTTAGCTATCTCTTCTTCTTTGCCAAGTTCTACTATAACTGGGGGTGGTCCTGCTAAAACTCCTCCACACAAAGTCCCTTCAAAAAGAAACAATTCTTTAGTTGTTTCTTCTGCTCCTGTAGTTTTTACTTCAGGAACAGCTTTGACTGACAATTTTATTAGTCAAAGAAAAGGAGATGGCCTTTTGACTACTCTTCCTTCTGGACATTCTATGTCCCAAAACTTGAATAAGTCTAAGAAGAAACATTTCTTAATGTCTTCTTCTACGACTTCTTCGAATTGGGCACAAAATTTGTCTATAAAAGAGGGTCTGTTACCAATTCCTAATCAAGGGGGTGGTCCAACTCTTCCTTCTCTGCAAATATCCAGATCAATGGAAGGAAAACTCCAAGTTTTAAAAACCAATGTGTTACCTCCAACTGATCTAAGAGCAAAACTTGATCAAATTCGTTTAGGAAACACTTCTGGTGTCAAAAAACCATACCAATCGGGAACAAAAGCCAGAGATCCAGATGCAGAGTATGCTAGAAATTATGTGGCTCATATTAATCACTCTCTATATAATCAAGAGCCATCAAGACCCAAGAACTGGAAATATATTCCTAAAAATGCACAAAGAATGTTCTCTGATGTACCTCGATCTTCACAGACAGATCTACGAGAACATCTTCAACAAAAGAAAAGGAATAATTCTGTGTCAATGGACCATGCTGAATGTGACTTCCAGCCAAGAGTCATAATTCAGTACAGATGTCAATCAATGGATCAGAACTATGTTGATCATGAATGTGACTTCCAGCCGAGAGTCACAATACAATGTAGATGTCAAACTAAACGACAATCTGTTTTCAATCGGATTCAATGTGAACCTATGCCTGATGAAGATGAACCTCTGTATGCTTCTGTCAACATGACCTCTCAGGATACTGGGGGTAAAAATGACAGTCCAGATGGAGTATATAGAGGCACCAGATCAAGGGTCGTGGCTTCTATTCAAAGGACTTTGATTCCTGAAGGTGATTCTGAATTTCTTGGGGAATCTAACTTCATCTCTTCCTACTGGGGGTAGTTCTCCTATAACTGACTTTGATACACAAAGCAGTGATTCAGAACAAACAACATCCACCAGTTCATCAATAATCCCTCGCACAGTTACAACATATATGGTTGATGGGAATACTGATGAACCTTCTTCTTCTATGACTCCTCAAGAACAAAGAATTGCTTCTTTGGAACAACAAATGAAGTCTATGGCTGATAATATGAAGTCGATGTATGAACTCATGGCAGCCCGATTGTAAAATCGACAGACTATACCAGAAGCTACACCAATTGACACTGGTGTAAGTCCAGTACATGTTCCTCCAGCAGTCCAATCCAATACTCCTGGGCAAGCTCAACCAGTTCTTAGTCACTCTGGAGCTGGGGGTAGTACTTATAATGCTGTTCCTCCTTCCAACTATTCTCTACAAGCTACAACTCCACAGTCCTTCGAAGTTGTTACTGAAGAATTGAGGAATCTCAGAACTCAATTCGAGGCATTCAAACAGAAAGATGGTTTACAAAGGTTAGGCATCAAGCAACCTTATCCGATAGAATGGAAGCAAGTATCATACCCTCCTAAATACAAGCCTCCTAGTATCTCATTTTATGATGGAACCACTTCTCCAAGTCAATTTATTAATCACTTTGAAGTGATGACTGACCATCTACAACCAAGCGACGCCCTCCTTACTCGGGTGTTTGTCGGATGTCTCAAAGGAACGGCTTATGAATGGTATAGAAGTCTCCCTGATGGGTGTATTACTTCATTTGCCGGTTTCAAACAAATATTTCTTGAACGGTTCTATGAAGGGCTCAATGACATTACTATGTTTGCTCTTATTAGAATCAAGCAGAAAAATAATGAAACTACAGAGGAATTCATTGAACGGTTTCGAAGAGAAGCTCTGAAGATGCCTCTTGGAACTCTTGATGCTGTCACCATTGACACATGCAAATCAAATTTATTGCCAATAATCAGTATGTGGACAGGATCCACTCAATTTCAAGATTGGCCTTCCTTCATAGTTAGTGCCAAAGCCGCAGAGATCAGTGCTGAAACCTTCAAAGGTTTAGGAGTACAGATGAATCCTAAAGAAATAGGTCAAAATACTGCTAAATTCAATAAAAGCAAGGGAAAAGAAACTCTTGAAGTTAATCTTCAGAGTAAAGATGCATTGACCGTTCAAACTTTTCCTGCCTCTACAACTCAACAACCGAGAACACCTCGCCCCAAAGAAGAATACTCTTTTGATGACGATGATGTCCTTGGTATCTTTGAATGTCTGCTGAAAGGTAATAAAATACAATTACCTGAAATCAAGAAACCTGATGAAGTTGGTAAGACAGATCATCCTAAATACTGTCCGTACCACAGGATGTTGGGTCACACAATTCGTACATGTTATGTACTGAAAGGAAAGATCCAAGAAATGATTAAATCTGGAGCTATCTCTCTTACTCCGAAAGAGAAGACCGTCACCTCCAATGTCGTCTTTATGCAATTCGGAGATTTTCCTCCTCAACTCCTTGAAAGCGGGATCGTTCATATTCTCAAGGCAACTCTTGAGATAGTGAATATTCCTCCTTCACAGTCTGAAGGATTAGTACCAATCACTATGGAGACAGGAGAAATCATGTGGATTCATCTTGATCTAGTTGCAGACTTTGAATCTCCTCCTCTTCAAAAGACTACATCTCGAAAGTCCAAGAAGACTGGAAAGATTAAGTTATGTCACATGACTTCTCTCGGATCTACTTCTGATGTAGATCCAAAAGATAAGGAAGAAGCACTTGCTAGTGCTACTCGAATAGGGAAACCTTATCTGAAGGATTATTCCAAGAATCCCGAGGATACTCTTGATATCCCTCTTGCTGACAAAGATGTTCCTAATGTTCCTCTTGAAGAAGAATCATCCGCTGCACCTATTCCTTCCACTGCACCAGTTGAACCTGCTCCTTCCAAGCCCATAGCTCTTGAGAAAGGCAAACAACAGGCTCGGTTTGATAAACCAATCAAGAAGTCCCCTCCTCTTGGGCTTCAGAAACCTTATAATTTCGACATTTTAGCTCAACTTGCTAATACTTCAGCTAGAATGTCCCTATTTGAACTTCTACGTCTTTCCAAAGAGACTCGGGAGATGTTAAGTGAAGCACTTCTTCAGGCAGACTCTTGTCTTGCACAATTAAAGAAGCCAGATGAAGAACCTGCCACTTGCTTACATTGCAACAGTGTATTGGAGATTATCCTAAATATCACCTTTACATAAGACGACATGCTACTGAAGGATAATCGACATGATCGGCCTCTCTACTACACCGATTATATTGATACAATGAAGATAGATCGTATCCTCATTGATCCAGGGTCTGCTATAAGTATAATGTCGAAGAGCCTGTTGGATGAATTAAAAATTCCTTTTCACAAGCTTTCCAAGACGGTTACTACTATCCTGGGATTCAATCAGAGTCGAAGCGAGCCTTTGGGAAAGATTCATCTGAAACTTCAGATTGGAGATTTCAGATCAAAAGTCACTTTCTATGTGATAAAGATCGTGGGATCTTATAATCTTCTTCTGGGGAGGCCCTTTCTTCATGAAAATAATGTGGTGCCTTCTACTCTTCATCAGTGTTTTAAATACATTGACAGCAATGGAAGAGTACAAAAAGAAGTGGCTGATATAAATCCCTTCCATGGGGTTGAAGCTTATTTCAATGATTCCCGGATGTATAAAGAAGAGTATACAAGGATAAACAAGCTATGGAGAAAGAGGATTCATAAAGTGAGACTTTAATAATCCCTGTTAAAGGTCGAAATACTCAGCAACAATCCCCCAAACCCTTTGGAGAAGGTTCTTTTATCATTCTAGTAAGTGGACGGATCTCTCCACTACCTCAGTTGTCTACTCAAGATACACTGATCATTCCTGTCAGTGGGCGTATTACAGTTTTTGTGTCTTCACATGTGAAACAGGATACTCTGGTAATCCCTGTTGGAGGGCAGACTACTCTTCCATCTCAAGCTTCAAGGGAGCTCACCTCTTCTGAGCCATTTGTTATCGATCTTAATCGAAACAAAACTCCTTCTAATTCTTTTCCTCCTTTAGTCATTGATTTGGCTAAGATCTCTAAGGCTCAGCCTTCTTCCAATGTAAATACTGCTACTTTTAAAGTTAATGAAAATTCTCCATCTTTGCAGTATGCTGATGTGTGTAATCATGTTCATAGTTATTTACATTTGTTAGATGACTTGAGAACAATAACTATAGGAGTTGTACAGACTTTCCATACAGATGTATCCCTAGAATCAGCACAAACTTCATACTTTCTGGTTCCCAGCAGAAAGCCAGGAGACATTCCAATATTCTTTTACAAAGGACCCCAAAATCCTTCTAACCCCGAAGATGATGACAAAAACGATGATACTGGAAGATTACAACTACGTCGTTATAGTCAGCAAACTAAAGACATCATTAAAAATATGGGTTATGACTTCAGAACTGGCCTCAGTAATGGGAGAGGAAGAAGAATGCCTGTTCGGATCCCTCCTTTAAAATATAGATGGACGAAATGCGGATTAGGTTATATTGCTCCTATTCCCTTTATCAATACTATCCATGAAGATCTTGAATCTGACGAAGATAAGAGATTCGATTCTTCTAGTACTACCTCTTGGGATTCTGATACAAGTATCGGTGAATTCTACTACAACATTATGTCTTCTAACATGGTCTCCATTGACTGTTCTGAAGAAAGTGATGAAGACGAAGATGAGTTTAAAATTTTACCTGAATCAGAACAATGGGCCCAAAGGTTAGATAATGAATGGGAGTTCCGATTCGAACAAAGAGAACCTCTGACTAAAGACAAACTTGTTCAAATAGATGTTGGTGAAGAGGGATCCCCCAAACCAATATTCATCAGTAAAAGTCTTTCAGAAACTGATAAGCAAGACATGATCAAACTTATTCGTGAATACATCGATGTCTTTGATTGGAGTTATGAAGATATGCCAGGACTTGATCCACAGATAGCAACTCATAAACTCAATATCCTGTCGAATGCTAAACTGGTCAAGCAACAACAGCGACGATTTCGTCCAGACATCATGGATGCAATTGAAGCTGAAGTCAATAAACTCATGGCCTCCGGGTTTATTAGAGAGAAACAACATCCTGATTGGGTGGCTAATATAGTTCCTGTCCTTAAAAAGACTGGCAAGATCAGAGTATGCATAGACTTCCGCGATCTCAATGCGGCATGTCCTAAAGACGAATTCCCTCTACCGATCACTGATGTTACGATCGATAATACCTGTGGGTTTGAACGAATGACATTCATGGACGGGTATTCTGGGTATAATCAGATCAAAATGTTTCCAGATGACGAGAAGCACACTTCTTTCAGAATGCCAATCGGTACATACTGTTATACAGTAATGCCATTCGGTCTCAAGAATGCAGGAGCAACTTATCAACGAGCTATGAGCACTATATTCCATGAACATTTGCGAAAAACAATCGAATGCTATGTTGATGATATTGCAGTTAAAAGTCGACAAAAGAGGATCACATCCAAGATTTGAAGACTATTTTTGATCTAATGCGTAAGCATCAATTAAAGATGAACCCTACTAAGTCCTTCTTAGGCGTCTCTAGTGGCAAATTTCTCGGCTTCGTTATTACCGTTAAAGGTATACACGTGGATCCCGAGAAGATCAAAGCCATCCAAGAGATGCGTCCTCCACGCACCTTAACAGAGCTACGAGGATTTCAAGGAAGGATCGCTTATATCAGGAGATTCATCTCTAATCTTTCAGGATGCTGCAGACCATTCAATAAACTTATGAAGAAAGGTGTTTCTTTTGTCTAGAATGATGAATGTCAGAAGGCATTCGATGATATAAAACAATATCTGATGAGCCCTCCAGTATTGGTACCTCCTGTCTCAGGAATATCGTTCCTCTTATATACCAGAGCAATGAGTCATTCACTGGGTGCATTGCTCGCTCAGAAGAATAAAAATGGTCATGAACAAGCCATTTACTATCTCAGTCGTACTATGACCGGAGCTGAACCTCGATATTCACCGGTCGAAAAAGAATGTCTAGCTTTGATGTTCGCTGTCCAAAAGACACGACATTATATCATTGGTCAGACTATTCATGTCATTTCCCGGATCAATCCTATACGGGTCATGATGAAGAAACCGAGTGTTTTGAATTCTCGATTGGCTAATTGGGGAATCTTACTTGCTCAGTATGATATGCACTACATTCCTCAGAAATCAGTCAAAGGACAAGCTTTAGCTGATTTTCTGGCTGCTCATTCAATTCCAGAAAATTCAAAACTCTATGATGAAATCCCAGATGAAGTCCTAGATTCAAACCAAATTGCTGAAGAAGATCCTACTTGGCGTCTATTCTTTGACGGAGCTTCAAGAATAGGTCCTAACGGTGATATTGTCGCTGGAGTTAGAATTGTTCTTGTGTCGCCAGAAGGTCTTGCTATCCAAAGAGCTTATTCTCTCGATCAACCATGTTCAAACAATGTGGCTGAGTACAATGCACTGCTTATTGGTCTTCAACTCGCTAAACATCTGAATATTCAACATTTGGAAGCGTATGGAGATTCTAAACTCATTATCAATCAGATAAGGGGTACTTATGAAGTTCGCCATCAAGATCTGGTTCCTTATCATAGATCGGCTATATCTATGGCTTCTTTATTTGAAGAGTTCTTTATCGAGCATGTTAGGCGAGCATGTAACACAGAAGATGATGCTCTTGCCAATCTTGCGGCGGTGTTGGCTATTCCAATTAGACGTCAACAAATGATTGTTGTTTGCAATCGAGAATTATTTCATCTCGAAAACAATCTAACTCTAGGACTTCCAGTTGACAATGAAGAATCAACATCTCATGATGTCAACACAACAAGAGGATTTGGATTTAGTCGTAAATCATTATCATCTTCATCTGATTCTTGCATGGAATTCATCTTCAGTAATTCAGCTGAGACTCAGAATACGGATAAAGATTGGAGACTTCCTTTCTTAGATTTTGTATTGTATGATATTCTTCTAAATAATCCGAGTGAAGCGGTATCTATCAGACGACGATCACTCAGATTCTATTACAATCATACTACAAAAACCTTATATCGTCGAGCTTATGATGGTTTACTTCTTCGATGTGTTGCCGGTGATGAGGTTCAACAAATCATTCGTGAAGCACATGATGGAATTTGTGGAGCACATCAGCCTGGACCAAAACTTCAAGACCGTATTAGATGTATGGGTTATTACTGGCCCACTATGGTATCAGATGCCATCGAATATGCGAAGAAGTGTAAAGCTTGTCAAATCCATGCGGATTTTATTCATCAATCCTCGGAATTTCTGCATCCGACGACAGCATCATGGCCCTTCGAAGCTTAGGGCATGGACATTATTGGTCCGATTAATCCGCCATCATCAAAAGGTCATCGGTTCATTCTAGCAATAACCGATTATTTCTCCAAATGGACCGAAGTTATTCCTTTATCTGAAGTCAAGACGTCCAATGTCATCAATTTTATCAAGCATCACGTCATCTACAGATTTGGTGTTCCTCGACGCATTATTCATGATAATGGTCCACAGTTCGTCAGTCAGAAATTTACTCGATTCTGTGACGATCATCGGATCAACAATGTGGCTTCTACCGCATATAATCCGGCAGCTAACGGATTAGCAGAAGCTTTCAACAAGACCATCATCAAACTCTTAAAGAAGTTTATTTCTACTAACAAACGCAATTGGAGTGAGAAACTTGATGAATGTTTGTGGGCTTACCGTACTACAGTTCGTAATGCTACTAAATGTACACCCTTCTCTCTGGTGTATGGATGCGAAGCTGTTCTTCCATTAGAGATTCAAATTCCTTCTTTAAGGATAGCAATCGCTAATGATCTTACTGCTGAGAATAATGATCGTCTTCGACTTCAGGAGTTAGAAGCTCTGGATGAAAAGCGATTATCTGCTCAACAGAATATCGAATTCTATCAAGCTAGAATTTCAAAAGCTTTTAACCAGAAAGTCAGAGTTCAAGCATATCAAAAAGGAGAACTTGTTCTAACAGTCAGACGTCCTATGACTATGACTCATATGAACAAAGGCAAATTTGACGCAAAGTGGGAAGGTCCCTATATTGTGAGCAGAGTTTTCTCAAATGGAGCTTATCAACTCTCAGAACTTGATGGTCGGAAAGTTATGATGCCTATCAATGGCAAATTCCTTAAAAAGTATTATGTATAAATGTAAATCATCAGACAAGTTCATGTTTATAAATAAAATTTTATTTTAATCATGAATGATAGTACATGATATTAAGGAAGATCACTATCATCCTTCTCTACATTTGGACGCGGACCACTGCCGTCTTTCTCGAAAATGCGATCAGCAAAAGAACTGAGAACTTCTTTGCTGGAGCCCACGAGAAACTTGCAGACTGCTATCCTTATGGCTTCCTCTTCTTCAGTACTTCCTGGATCAAGCAGAAAGTCCAGAATGTCTCGTGGCGGCTTGGGTGCAGACGAACCTTCACCTGCTTCTACTTTCTTTGGCCGAACTGGATCGGCAGGGCGTTCTTCAGTGTCCTTCTGAACTTTCGAGACGATTTTAGCCTTCTTGGATGCTTCTTCAGACGACATTTTTATGTTGAAGAGTAGAAGTGTTCGTCCTTTGTTAGATTTCTGCTATATTTATAGACAGAAATTCCTCGAATAATGAAACGACACATTCATCCGACGGTTCGTCCGTTCATTAATGCTTGATGGTTCATCCGTTCATTTATTACATTTATCCGACGGTTTGTCCGTTCATTAATACTTGACGGTTCATCCGTTCATTTATTACATTCATCCGATGGTTCACTTGTTCATTATCATCTGACGTTTTGTCCATTCATTATTTTCTATCAATTTATTAAAAAGTGGAAATTCGTTATTTATCACGTTTTCATAACCTCTGAATAAATGCTGAATCTACCTACTCATTTGTCATTTTCCATCTTTGACCTCTGCATAGATATCAATCTATTTTTTTTTGAGTTCCTACATATTATCACGTCCACATTACCTCTGATAATATTATGTACTCTAAATCAGAAAAGAAGGTTTCATTATCTATCATATCCACAATTCATCCAGATAGATACAAATCATTGAGCATAGAAGGATTATCATTTCCATTCTCATATCATCATAAAAAGTCTATTACATTTTCTTAGACTTTCTTACAAATCATAATGGAAATCTATTACAATTTTGGATTTTCATTCTACACACGCAACAATAATCTAATAGAGATCTATTTTCTTCCTTGGATCTTCTTTGACGGGTTCGTTGTTTGTTGCAATTCCTGACTGTCTGAGCTCCAGTGGCGACCAGAACAGCAGGAATCAAACTCTGGTCTTATCTCTCATACGAGAGGAGAACCAAAGAGTATGGCAGCCCGAAGGCGTGTTGCTGCCAATACAACTGGTGGATTAGGAGCAGCCTTTCAGAGGAGACAGGAATATATCCAACATTGGGATACAATTCCTAGTTCTGCCGTGAAAGGAACTCTACTGCCCGATTTCTCGGGGTAGAGTTAACTCCACCGTCCAACTCTCCGTGTATAAAGGCTCTTCCTACCATCGGAGGAAGACCCTTCTATCCCACGAAGAGTTCTGAGTTGTCTGATTTATGCATCAAAAGCGCATGAGCTCCCTGATGTTGATGTCAGAAGAACGCTCCCCACAGCATCCAAATCACCAATGCCAGTTCTGAAAAAATTTTGCAGCCAAGCTTCTGCAGAAAACAGCAAAGAAAAAAAGATTAATTAACAGAAATGTCATTTGGCACGCACTGGCCAGCCAAGCACACCCTGTTCAGTCAGAAACAAAAGTTCATCTTCAACAGTGAAAAGTAATACGCATACTATGTTGGAATCACCATCGAGATCAAACGGTTTTGTGCTAAGGGTTAGCAAACCAATGTCTGATGGTATAGTGCACAAGAAAACAATATTAGCAAGCATTGCTATCATCAATTTCTTATTAAGAATGGAATCTTACAAAAAGGTCATTCTCAGAGAAGAAGAAAAAGAATGAAGGAATGAGTATGCGTGAAACTCAGCTATCTATTTAAAGAGTCTAAGTGCAAGCCTATTTTTGGAAAGATCCGAGTAAAAAGCGCTCATAACCACGGAATGAGTGTCACGTGTGCTTTGGAAGACAGCATAACATTTGAAATAGTCAAAGAAGCCACCTAATGCCTTTTCATTAGCGCACGCTATTCGGAGTAAAGCTAGCTTTCAGCGTGAATTCGTACCACAGAAATATTTGAGCACTGATGGCCTTACAAAAGAGGAAAAGAAGTGCAACATTTTCAAAAGAAAACAGAAGCATAAAAAAATGCGCCCTATTTTGCGGAACGACTGAGCTTGTCGCCCAAATCCTCTACGCTGTTGACCCCCATACGGTGTAACAGAGCGTTGAGCGCTTCCCACTGCTCTGCGAGGCTACGCCCATTGGAAGAAGATGAGCCATCTAGACCAAAATGGCTCAGGAAGTTCTTGGCTAATTGTATAGGGTCATCTTTGAACTCAAAAATTAAAGGCTCCGGTTCCTTACCCCCGAGAGTAGGGTCGCCATGGGCATAAAAACCCAACTTTCGTGCGTCTTCCTCAGCTTTCTCCTTCGGTGTCATGTTGATGTGAGATAAAGATTAAAGTTTAATCTTCTCCTTGTTTATATAAAGAAGCACGCCGGTGGTTCATATTCCACCATAAATTGGATGTAATCAGTCTCGAAAAATGAAGAGTCATCATGACATTTAATAAATTCATTTGCATGTTTTTAAAGCATTAAGTCATCTCAGCGTGACTAAATTCATTTTATCATCTTAATTTCAAAGTATTTCGAAATAATTTATCATTTTTTTGAAAACTTTGAAGGGGGTTTTGTAGGACTTCAAAATGAAAGTCACGCTGAGTTGATCAGAACTGAGTTTCAAAGTCACGCTGAGTTGATCAGAATTGAGTCTCAAAGTTACGCTGGGTTGATCAAGACAATGTTTACGCTAGTGACAGATCATCATTTGTCAGAAGTGTCATTATGACTGACAGCACGACAGTCGAAGAATGTCTCTTCGTATGCCACGTATGCACGGAACTCGAGAGATCACAGCCGACTATTGCATGACTTTTGAAATCTTCTTCAACAAGACTCAGCCTTCATCAAGTTGGCGTACCAGAAGTGCTTCTTGTCATTTAATGCGACTGACAAAGTAACCATTGTCAAAGATTTTACGTCAGTCGAGGCACGTCGAATCAAGACAACTGGCAGCCCTGCCTCAAGCTTGCATATATTTTGAGCCTTCTGCCACAAGACTGCGTGTATTTTGAACTTCTATGTTCCTTCATCAAGTTTGTGTGGATTGTTGAAGCTTTTTTCCCCAAGTCTGCGTGGATTCTGAAGCTTCATGTCCCCAAGTTTGCGTGGATTTTGAAGCTTTCTGACCTAAGTCTGCGTGGATTTCGTCTTCAACGAGCCTGCGTGGATTTCATCAAATTGGAGTACGTGGTAGCCATGCCACTGATCTCTCGCTTGCGTGTCCTGTAACTTGCACACGACTCATACATGATTGCTATGTGTCCAACAGTTACAGGCCACGTCCAGTAACTGCTCACAACTCTGCGTATGTTAAATCCTGCATGATTTTCAACTATGCAGAGGCTGTAAAGACAGTTATCTTTTTCAGTTATTTTTGACTCTATAAATAGAGTTCTTTTCTCATTCATTGTACAGATACACAGATATCTAATTGTTGTTGAAATTTTGAGAGCTTTTTTTCTTCGCATCGTCCAAGGGATAAAGCGATCGTCTTCTAGATCGGATTCCTACAGTTGTAATTTTCCCAGATACAGAATAAATAAAGTGAATTTATTTATTGAAAACAATGATCACGAAGCTGATGTGACGCATAAGCTACTGCCTTGCCATGCTGCATTAAGATGTAGCCCAATCCTCTGCCTGAAGCGTCACAATAAACTGAGAATCCTCCTGTCTTATCTGGAAGCGTGAGAATGGGTGACGTCATCAATCCTCGTTTTAACTTCTCGAATAAACTCTGACACTATTGTCCAAGCAAACTGTACATCCTTACGGGTAAACTGCGTCTATGGCGCTGAAATCCGAGCAAAGTTTGACACAAATTGCCGATAATAGCCCATCGCTCCTAGAAAACTGCAAACTTCTGCGACGATACTGGGTTCTGGCCATGTCTCTATAGGTACTATCTTGTGGGGGTCCACTTTTATTCCACCTCTGGTGATGATATGACCTAAGTACAAAATACAATCAAGCCAAAATTTGCACCTACTGAACTTTGCGTACAACTGGTGCTTTCTAAGAATCTGAAGGACTACTCGGAGATGTTGCTCATGCTCTTCTTCACTCTTGCTATATACAAAGATGTCGTCTATAAACACTATCACAAACTGATCCAAATAAGGTATAAATATACGATTCATGAGATCCATGAATCATGCTGGCGCATTAGTCGCTCCGAATGGCATAACGAGAAACTCCCAATGTCCATATCTAGATCTAAATTCTGTCTTCGAGATGTCTTGCTCTCTGTCTCTGATCTGATGATACCCCGACCTAGAATACTGCTTCTCCACTGAGTTGATCGAATAAATCATCTATCCTTGGTAGGTGATATATGTTCTTGATTGTTATAGAGTTCAAGGTATGATAATTAACACATAATTTTGATGTACCATCTTTTTTTTACAAGAAGCATAGGGGCACCCCAAGGTGGTCCACTAGCATTAATGAATCCCTTGGTTCTGCGTTCTTCAATAATCTTGTACAGGAACTCCAATTCTGATGGTGCCATTCTATAGACTCTCTCTGATACTAGTGCCGTCCCTGGAATCAAATCAATTGTAAACTCTATCTCTTTCTCTAGCGGCATACATGGAAGCTCTTCGAGAAATATGTCATAAAATTTTTCTACTATCCTGGGAAACTGAACTGCTTCTGCTATTGCCACCCGCAAGACTGGTGGAGAAGGTTCTACTTCGCCTCTAGAAAATAAAAACTCTTCTTCGTTGGAAATACCAAAAATAATCCTGCCAACATGGCAATCTATTTTTGCATACTGATCCTTCAACAAATCCATTCCTATTACCACATCATAGTCGGCCATCAGAAATTCTATCAATCTAGCAGAGAACTCTCTACCGCTAAATACGGTTCGACACGAGGAAAAGACTATCTACTTCCACAAGACTGTTACCAGTAAGTATATTAAGCCTTACTGATAATGACTCGGGCTTCAGTCTAATCCGTGTTGCGAATCGTACAGACATAAATGAATATGATGCACCTGAATCAAATAATATTGATGATGGAAAAGAGTTGACAAGAATGGTACCTGCTACCCCCTCACCTGATGCTAATTCTTCTGCCACGGTCAGAGCCATAGCTTGACCCTGTCCCCTTGGTGCTGGTCCCCTCTACTGGTGACCTCAATGTCGGTTCTGAACCTGAGCTTGGGTTTAAACATAATATTGTAGCCTCGGCTCGTGGAAGGTCTGGGCCTGAGGCGTCAATGGCCTCAGAGGCTGGTACTGTTGCTGCACTAGTGCTGGTCCCTTAACCGAGGGACTGCTTAGAGTTGATGAAGATAAACTTGCTCTATACGGGCAAGACCCTATCATGTGGTCCGGTGCCCCACAAGCTAAGCACAACCCCTGTGCTCTACGACACTTTGAAACTACGTGTCCAGACTTCCCACAATGAGAGTAGCCCATTACGAAAGATTGCTTCTACTTCTGCTGCTGAGGATATGTCGGAGTCGAGTGTTGAACCGACGAAACTGTGGTCGCCCTCCAAGGAGCTCCGATGGTCAAAGTCCTTGCTGTCGGGGTTGGTGCACGAGGCCTCTTTCGTCCTCCAGTTTGATTTACTATCCTCTGGGAGGTATATTCATGCCGCCTTGCTGCATGCAAAACTACATCAAATGTCTGGTGCTCAAACTGCTCCACCGCTAGAATGATCTCTAGGGGTGTCCCTGCTGGAATTGCTGCGCCCGGTTCAATTCGATCGCCACCAAGGTGGGAGCAAACAGAATAAGCCAAAAAAACTTGGCAGCATATCCATCGACCGTCCTTCCCATCTGCTTGAGATTGCTAAACCTTGTCTGCAAATCATAGCGAGGCACTGCATCACAATACTTCATCTGGAATTTGTCACTGAATTCTTTCCATAAGACAGGCGTCACCGAACCAACTGCTAGCATCGTCCACCATCTGTAGGCTAAGTCCAATAATTATAGGCGTACAACGGCTATCTTCTCTTCCTCTGGAATCCTAGCTTCCTCCAGAATAACCTCTATATCCTGAAGCTAAGCATAAGCAGCAATAGCATCTTCACTGCCGTCAAAGAAGGGAGAGTTCAGGCGCTTGAAGCTGTTAGCCGCATTGTTCCCTTGATAACCAACTTTGTCCATTGTTGTTTGTACTATCTGCTGCAGGGCATCGCCCCGACGATCTTGTGATGCAAGAAAGTCCCGGATGAGTCCCATAAGGCCTCTATTGTCAGGTTCTACAGGCTGGACTGGATGAACTGGTGGCTCTGGATCCCCGGAAGGCATGACTTGGGATGCTGCTCCTGTGTGCTGGATTTGGTCCCCAGGTTGTGGCTGCTTCACTTGTTGTTACTGGTTCTCTGGAGGTGCTCCATTCGGCTGATCGGTAGGACCAGGAACAATGCTACTAAAGAAAATGACATAGGGAACAATAAGGAAGGACCAAGATAGATCAAGGATAAAGCACCTTATCAGGTCAAGATTCAAGAAGATTAGAAAGCACGAGTAGAGATCAAGGACAAATTCTGATTGAGACATCTATTTAGCAAAACCCTCATACATCTTGATTTACAAGACCTACAAGGGCTACCACTTAAATCGTGCCACACCCAAGAACTAGAACACTGGAGAGTGGGGGATAGACACAGCCAGCTACGTACATTGAAGTGAAACCACCTCGTAATACGGTCATGGCTATCTAGATGCATGAGGGTTTATCTACAAGCCAACAACCTCTTATGGTCAAGAACAAGCCTAGTGTTTCATTCTCAAGCAAGCAAATAATTGTTACAAGATGTTAGGTTATCAGACATACAAAGTAAGACATCCTAAACATTACATATTCAGATGATCATGAAGCTAGTCATACAAAATACGAGACTAGTAAGAGTCAAGTCATACCTGATCAACCCTAGGATTTGTCAATCATGTTATAGCACTTATGTAACACCTAGTTTTCTAAAATAAAGGTAATTCTGATTTTGTAATTTTAGTCTTTAATAATGAGATTTAAATCATGTTATGATTTTTGGTAATTTTTTATTCTTTTAAAACTATTAAAATCTGTAGATTATGATTTTGGTGTTCTGATAGTGTAACCCTAGATACTACTTGATCTAGAACCTGACTACGTGATTAAGGTGATTTATTTTTATATTTTGGCCTAGGGGTATTTTGATCATTTTGGTTTCTTAGAATTATTTGTTAATTATTTGATTGATGGTTGTTATTTTTGACTTTTGCTAGTTGTGACTTAATAGACTAACCTAGCGTTGACTTTGATTTTGGTGACTTAGATAGCATGGTAGAATGGTGTGGGACCCTAATCTAACTTAAGTTGGTCTTAGTTGACTTGAGTGTGGCTATGTTTCATGGAAGGATTATGAGAGTTTTCATTTGGACTTATGGCTAAGGAGTTGAGCTAGTTAGCTAATGATCTTGGCCCAAAGCCCATTCATGTGAAACCCTAATCCTAGCTCTTCATTTGGACAGCCACCACAGCCCACTAATGACCTAATTTTTGCCTATATAGTCTCTCTTCATGACCACTTGCCACTTTTAGAACACCCCCTTGTAGGAAACCCTAATTTTTTTCCCATTTCATCAAATCTTCTCATTCCTCCACCAAATTGATCCCAATCTTTTGCATTAGGATCTAAATCTAGAGTAGGAATTGTAGGAGGCTAGCTTGCAAGGAGGAGAGCTCATTTGGACTTTGCTTGAGGAAAAAGACTTCACAATTTGGAGCTTTTTCTTGGAGATTGGCTCTCTATAGGTAATTCCTTCAAATCACCTATAAATTCTAGTTTATTTCCATAGATGCGTCCATCTAGGTGTCCCCTAGCTATAGGTGAAGTTTGGTTGGAATTAGAATTAGTTTGGTTCTGTATCGGACACGTATCCGTGTGTGTGCATAAGTGTTCGATGAAATATTTGAATGAAATTTATTTTGTTATTTTTGAAATCTATTTGAATAGGATTGTAGACATGGACACGCAGCACGAGCAGTGTGTTCGGTGTCCTGTTACTCCTGTGTCCTAGCGGACACGATACGATACCCCGTGTCACTACCACTTTTCTAGCTTGAGGGTATTTTGGTCATTTTTAAAATTTTGGAATTAATTTGGAATTATTATTATTAATTATACTTATCAGAATTTTTAAGTGATTTTTGGTATAATTATTTGGGTGCTATTTTAGACTTTGACTAATGTTGACTTAGGAGACTGTCTTAGAGGCTAACCTAGGTCATGACTACTTGGTTAGGTTAAGTAACCCTAGCTTGACCTAAGTTAGTGATAATTAACTCATTAGAATTAGTTTGGGGAAATTAGGAATTAGTTTGATTAAGGAATGGCTTGTGATTTCACAAGTCATTATATGACTTAAAGCCTTAAAAGCCCATAGGCCCACACCATTAACCAAACCCTAGCCCAAACCATACTTGGCCGGCCACTAGGTCCCCTCTCCCCTATTTAATCCCCTCCTAGAAATTAGGGCTAGCCTCCATTGGGATTATTGCAAGTTTGGAAAGAGGTGAGTCCCCATCTTCCTTAAATCATAGAAATTCCTATTTATCTCCTTTTCCACCCAAACCAATTGCATTAGGTTCTGACTTTTCTATTCTTGCTATTGGTATTGAATATTTTCAGAGTATGAACAATTTGGAAGGAGTTTGGTGGCTTGAGGAACCATTTCATTTGGGGCTTTTGTGTGGATTTGTACCATAGGTAAACTTCTATTCTACTCCATAAATCCCTGATTTTATTTCGTATCTAGGGAGCCCTAGGCCTAACCTAACTGTAGGTATAGCTAACCCTAGAATTTGAGTCCATTACGTGTCCGTATCGGACATGTATCAACCCACGTGTATAGGTGTTCGACGAAATGCCCCAAAGGATATTTCGTTCGATTTTGTGAAATGTTTTTGAATAGGAAAATAGGTTTTGACCTCGCTTATGGTTTTCTAATGCACTGAGCATGTATTAGTGTCGGGTCGAGTCGACACAGACACGTGGATACGCGGTCGTGCACGCGCACGCGCTGGCAAGATTATGCCCTGCTACTCGGGCTTGATTCCGAGCTGGACACGACGTTTTGGCCCACAAAATTTGACACACGTGTCGTGTCCATGACTGACACGGGGTCCCCCAAGTGGCACAACCCCTCGTGTCGTGTCGGATATGATATTGCGTGTGCACGAGTAGTACACTGTGCGGTTCAGTGTGCCAGTTTTGTGTTCTCTGTTATTTCATTTTAAATAGTTTTAAATAGTAGTTTAATTGATTAATTAGATCCTATATATGTGTTATTATCTCTGTTAGAATTAGATTTACTTATATATTTAGGTTAATGAGGAAATTTCTTTTGAATGGGGGTTTGAACTACATGTCTGATACCCGATTCTGATACTGGGTTCTTAGAACTTCTTTAACTGTTAAATCCTATTTTTTTATGATGTTTCTCACTATTAAATATCCCCCACATGTTTATAGTTCAAGTTTAGTTCATATTTACATTTGAAATGGGCTTTTGGATTCGTAAATTGAAATTGGGCATGTGGGTTCAGTTCACAGGGGTTTGCTAAAAACTGGAAACTGATATGAGTTATGTGTTTACATTTAACTGTCATTAACCTGAGATTTCCAGATTTTTCCTATTGTCAACTTAGCACTGTTGACTGTTTTGAATATGGATTTGGAAATTGTGTTAGATTTAGAATGGGATAGATGATGCAATAAGGATTGGATTTCAGTTCTATGAATGAACCTTAAATGAATGTTTAGTTTCAATTCTTTTTCATGAACTGATACCATTCTTCTTACAATGTTTCATTAAATTTCCAAACCTGAGATTCATTTGTTACTAAACTGAAATGCTGGATTCATTTGAAATCTGAGATTGAATGAATGGGTTATTATTCACATTCGAATTAGTTTGTTTTAGAATGGTATTTGAAATTAGAAAAAGTGATTCCCTGTTCCAGATTTTGTAAACTGAGGAATAGGTTATGTTTTTTTTAAGACTGAATTGAATGGGGGGGGGAAGGTTATGCAATACCTGAGAATGAATTTCAGGAAGTATGAACTGGGAATTAAACCTGAATTGGAATTGTTTGAACTGATTTTGATGTTGAATTCTCTTTTTTCCCAAAATTCTCAAACTTTAATATCAGTGCCTATTTTCTGTTTGTTCCAGATTTTAACATGAACTTTGACATCATATTTTAACCTATCTATACTGTTATTTGCATGGATTTAAAACTCTAATGTGTTCACCTATGTGTTTGCTAAGTGTGTGTCGAATTTGGGGTTGTTTTGTTATGGGTTGGCACATAATACTCTTAATTCAAGGTGGGACTGTTAAACTGAGTTTATAAGCTGATTTTTGGTTCCTATTGAACTAAGATATCTGAGTTTGTTTTGGGTATGAACCAGAGATTGGGTTATGTGGGCTGAGACTGAGGTTGTGAACTGAGTTCCTTCCCTTTTCCTTTATACTATATTTGAAATGGTTTAATTCCTTAACTGAGTTATGGTTTCTTCACTTTTCCTCACTGTTTTGCCGTTTGTTCACAGTTTGTATCACTCACATTCTCACTACACACACAATGTCTCACTAATTTTGCCTAACACCTACACACACATACATGTTATACACCCTCACACCCATCACTCTATCACACACTTGAACACTCCCACTCTCACTAATTGACACACACACAACTCTCATGTTTTCACACACATATATACACATATGTTCCTATTCCTACATGCATATATATGTATTTTGTGAAATGTATATATAGATAAAATGTATGTGTGATATGTATATGATAGCCTATAGCCTATAGATATGTCTATGTGTCAGTGTAGAGTCTAGATTAGACTTGTTTAGTCTTGTTAGACTTGGAATAGCCTAGTATAGACTAGTTTGACTTAGGTTTGACTTGGTTGACCTAGTTTGACTTCTAGGGTTGACCAGAGTTGACAAAGAGTTGACTTTGGTCTAGATTGACCTAGATTCATGTAGTATGCATCGTAGTGCATCTTATTACTATTCTGGACTTATTGTGACTTGTACTGTTCTATAGGAGACATATACCACTCCTCGGACAGTATATATTCTCCAGATTCTCATGATACAGGCGAGTACATTCTCTGATCATTTCATATCCTGCATTAGGAGTATATTTCCTGCTTTAGATTACTTTACATGATGCTGACACGTTGGAAAAACGGATTAGTACTATATGGATCTTGTTGTGCGATGTTATCCCCTTAGCGGATACATCGGATATTCGTGTTCGTGTACTTTATCGTGAACATCGTGTACTCCTTGTATTTGTGACATTCGTGTACGAAACTTGTGAAACGTGTATAATCATGTATTCACATGACCTTCGTGTACAATAACATAACTTAACTAGATCCTTGTGTATTGATTGGGGCGGGGGAGTAGAAGTGGTTATGTATTTAATCCAGTTGATTACTCGTGTACAACCTCTGTAGATTACTCGTGTATAACATCGTGCCGTCTACATAACCATCTTGTGCTCTGAATCACGAGCACTGTTAGTTCTCTATATACTGTAGCTATTTATTTTACAGTCTCTCTCTTTTTATCATGTATTTCTTTCAGTTTCTTGTATCTTACTCTATAGCATGATTATATATCCTGACATGCTATAATTTGTTGAGATGTACTGTGTTCGCTCCTGTCCTGACTGGACATGTTGAAAATTTTATAGAGGACGAGGCTAAGGCGTTCTGCCCTACCTACTACGGTGCTACTTTAGATGAGTGCCTGGACTTGGACCAGCAGCAGGATCCACTAGCAGTAGATGACACTCTCTTAGACTAGGATTGTCTTTACTTTACTTGGATTACTGTACATGGATTTCAGAGATTTTGGGATATGTATTTATTTAGACACATAGAATTCTGGATTTGTATCTCTGTGATTTCTTCTGTTCTGGATATTATCTTTTATATCATTCTATCTTATCCTGTTCTACCTTAGCTGTGATTGAGATATATTCTGTTATGTCAACCCCATTCGGGGAGTATAACTGTTTATTACCTTAACTGTTAGATGTTGTGACCTAGGATAGTGTTCTACCGCCGACACTGCGGCGTAGGCTGGACGTACCCACGTCTCGTGTCCTTACTCTAGGTTACGGGTCTTGACACGTTTTTAGTGGTGGCCCATACAGGTCCAGGTTAGAAATGTAGTGGTATTCGAACTAGAATATCACTACAGCCTGCAGTAGGAATTAGTATAATTTTGAAGGTACTCAATCACACTAGGAAAAATTCTTTATCAGATTTCGTATATCTATTTTGCTGCTTATTGTCTTCCATAGAAATTTAAACTGTCCTCCTTTGATTTTTGACTCATTCTCAGTAATTGTTTCTTGTTTGATATGTGTCTCCATGATGGTTGAGACGCGATCGCATTGCCCTTGACTGGAAGACACTGAGAGGGGTCTAGCACCTCTCGACCTCAGCAGCAGCCAACTTCCGGTGCCACAGGGCCAGTGCAGCCCTCAGGAGACGGTGTTTTTACCACTTTTGGAGGAGCACCTCCACCAGTTAGGAGGCCGTTTGTGATTCCTGAGATCCTTCCACCGTAGCAGCCTCCGCCTATGGGATGGTAGACACTGCACATCTTTTCTCCTTCGTGGAGAGGATTCTTGAGTCCCACCAGCAGCCGCAGATGAGGCAGACTGTAGATTTCCGTCAGGGGATCGATGAGGCACACCAGTTGGTTCGTACTACAGTCTAGATGATCACAGCTCAGGGGACCCAGCTGCAGCCCCGTCGGAGGGAGAAGGATATACAGGACTTCCAGAAGATGCACCCTCGGGAGTTCTTCGGCACGGAGGGTATCTACTATGCAGACGACGGGATAGAGCATATTGAGAAGATCTTCACGCTGGCGGAGATACCAGCTCGACTCCAGATCGAGGCAGCGGGCAGTCAGATGCAGGACTTGGCCCATGCATGGTATCAAACAGATCCCAGGGTGGGAGTTGAGGGCCAGACTTGGGCCCAGTTCAAGGAGCTGTTTAAGGAGCAGTTCTTTCCTTATGTGGCCTTGAGAGGTATCGATGCACAGTTCGAGGGTCTGGTTCAGGGGAACCAGACGGTAGCTGAGTATGTTGCGGAGTTTTGTAGACTGGCTCGTTTCATAGATGACTTGACAGAGAAGACGAAGGCGAGGAAGTTTTGCCGAGGTCTGATTAGAGAGGTTCGGTCGCTGACTAAGAGCGACCGGAACGCTATATTTGCTGAGATATTTTCTGGGGCTATGGCGGCGGAAGACGACCTAGGGCTGAAGTAGAAGAGGGGTCGTGACTTCCAGGGTGGTAGCAGCAGTCAGGGGCAGGCCAAGAGGCCTCACTTCCAGTAGTACTTTCAGCAGCAGAGGCCAGTTCAGCAGTATCAGCAGCAGCTCCAGCATCAGGGCCGTATACCTTTTTAGCAGGTGCAATACCAGCAGCAGAGGGGGCAGCAGGCACCCAGACAGCAGGCTGTTAGTTGTACATTCTGCAAGAAGCCTGGACACAAGTGGGACGAGTGCAGGAAGAGACTTGGTAGATGCTTGATGTGTGGATCAGCGGATCACCAGATACGAGAGTGTCCAGTTGTGTCGATGTGTCCGATACCAGGAGGAGCTGGGGCAGCCAAGGCTCCGACAGGTCAGCCAAGGAGACCAGCCCTGCAGACCCAGCAGCATAGGTTCCAACAGCACCAGCAGCAGGCACGAGGTGGACAGCAGGAACGAGCTTTCGCCACGGCAGCTGAGGATGTCGAAGCTATCAGAGAGCTGATAGCAAGTTCGGTTCTTCTCGACTCCCTTCCAGCATTTGCACTCTTTGATTCTGGGGCTTCCCACAGCTTTGTGTCAGTATCGTATGCTATTAGACACAGTCTGGTTTCTGAACCATTGTCTAGGACCTGCAAGATCAAGACCGGGGGTGGGGTCATCCTCGTGAGTGATGTTTGCAGAGGGCAGAGTGTCATATTGGGAGGCCGAGAGTTGGGAGTGAGTTTACTCGTCATGCCATTACCGAACTACGATATTGTATTAGGTATGGACTGGCTGAGTAGACACCACGCCTGTATTGATTGTCGAGGGGGTAGAGTTTTGTTCGGGGAGCCAGGAGAGCCAGAGTTTGAGTACACCCGGCGGCAGACAGAACAGGACGGCGGAGTTTTATGTGGAGCATCAGCCGAGGAAAAGGTGGCTCCATATCCCTTGATCGCAGAGTTTATGGACGTATTCCCAGAGGAGTTGCCAGGGCTTCCACCGGACAGGGATGTAGAGTTCTCGATAGACTTGGTTCCTGACGCGGAACCGATATCTCACCATGTCTATCGAGTGAACAACAGTGAACTGGTGGAGCTGAAGAAGCAGGTGGATGAGCTGCAGGACAAGAGGTTCATCTGATCTAGTTCTTCACCTTAGGGTGCACCGGTACTTTTTGTACACAAGAAGGATGGGTCGGTACGGATGTGTATCGACTACAGGGCACTTAAGAAACTGACGATCAAGAATAGACACCCACTACCGCAGATCGATGATCTTTTTGATCAGTTGAGCGGAGCTCGGGTGTTCTCTAAGGTTGATTTGAGGTCAGGTTATCACCAGGTGAAGGTAAAGAGGGAGGATATTCCCAAGACCGCTTTCAGGACGCGGTACGGACAGTTTGAGTTTTTGGTTATGTCGTTTGGGCTAACCAATGCACCAGCAGTGTTTATGAACCTTATGAACAAGGTGTTCCACCAGTACTTGGACAAGTTTGTGGTGGTATTCATTGATGATATCTTGCTATATTCCAAGACAGAGGAGGAGCACGAGGAGCATCTGCGGATAGTGTTAGAGACTCTCAGGTGGGAGCAGCTTTATGGGAAACTCTCCAAGTGTGAGTTTTTCTTGGACCAGATGGACTTCTTAGGGCATGTGGTGACTGGAGATGGTATCTCAGTTGACCCTAAGAAGATTGTAGCAGTTGAGGCATGGGCAGCACCGACTTCAGTGGCAGAGATCAGGAGTTTCCTGGGGCTGGCAGGATATTATAGGAGATTTGTGCAGGATTTCTTCCGGGTTGCAGAGCCGTTGACACGGTTGACCCGGAAGGATACTGAGTTTGTTTGGTCAGAGGAGTGTCAGGCAGCTTTTGATGAGTTGAAGAAGCGGCTTAAGACAGCTTCGATTCTGACATTGCCTTCAGGATCGGGTGGATTTACTATTTATATTGATGCTTCAGGGAAGGGGCTGGGTTGTGTCTTGCAGAAGCATGGGAAGGTGATTGCCTATGCTTCTAGGCAATTACGTCCCCACGAGAAGAACTACCCTACCCATGACCTGGAGCTGGCAGCGGTAATTTTTGCTCTGAAGTTGTGGAAGCACTATCTGTATGGCGAGAGGGTGGAGATTTTCATAGATCACAAGAGCTTGAAGTATGTATTTACACAGAAAGAGCTCAACATGTGGCAGCGCAGATGGCTAGAGTTGAAGAAGGACTTTGACATCTCACTTCAGTATCACCCAGGGAAGGCCAACATGGTTGCCGATGCCTTGAGTAGGTATCCGACAGCTATGTGTTTGACTATGGATCGGCACTTGCTTGCAGACTTGGAGAGCCATGGGATTGAGGTAATTGTGCCAGGGGTGCAGATGCAGTTATGGGGCCTTCAGATACAGTCGGACTTGATAGACAGGATCAAGCCGACAAAGTTCGAGGATGTGGCTCTGCGGTGTATCCGAGAGCAGATCAGTACAGGATTGGAGGATGGCAAGTTTTCACTTACAGAGGATGGTGCCCTGAGGCACGATTCCAGGTTATGTGTGCCTAGCGGGGAGCTCAGAGAGCAGATCATGCAGGAGGCTCACAGATCACAGTACTCTATACATCCGGGTGCCAACAAGATGTACAGGGATCTGCGAGAGCATGTCTGGTGGTATGGGATGAAGCGGAAGGTGTCCCACTTCGTTGCTAGATGCTTGGTCTGTCAGTAGGTCAAGGCAGAGAGGCAGAGACCCGGAGGATTATTGGAGCCGTTGCCTATTCCAGAGTGGAAGTGGGAATATATCACCATGGATTTTGTATCTGGGTTGCCGCATATACCAGGAGAGAAAGCCGCGATTTGGGTCATCGTTGACAGGTTGACCAAATCGGCCCACTTCTTGCCATTCAAGGTGGGTACGTCTACAGAGAGGCTTGCGGAGTTGTATATGAGGCAGATAGTCAGGATTCACAGATTTCCCGTCAGCATAGTCTCAGATCGGGATAGTCGCTTTACTTCCCATTTCTGGAGGAGTCTGCAGACTAGTTTGGGCACTCAGCTCAAGTTTAGTACTGCATACCACCCCTAGACGGACGGACAGTCAGAGAGGACTATTCAGACACTTGAGGATAAGCTACGGACGTGCGTCCTGGATTTTGGAGGTTCCTGGAAGGATCATCTATATTTGGTGGAGTTTGCTTACAACAACAGTTATCATGCCATCATTAAGATGTCACCGTTTGAGGCTCTATACGGGCATAGGTGTCGTACACCCTTATCTTGGGATGATGTTGGAGAGCGAGCTTTACTGGGACCAGAGATGGTTATTGACGTAGCCGAGAAGGTGAAGCTCATCAGGGACAGACTTCGCGTGGCGCAGGACGGACATCGGTACTAGGCCGATAGCCACCGGAGGCCATTGGAGTTTGAGGTACAGATTTAGAGATAGGATTAGAAGTAGGTTATATTTTTGTTTTGTTTGATTGATCATGTTTGATTTTTAGTAACTTGAGACCTTGCTTGTGATTAGGTTGGAGACATGGTTTTTCTGCGGATATCTCCGACTCATGGTACGATACGTTTTGGTGGAGGTGGGAAGCTTAGCCCGTGCTTCATCGGCCCTTTCGTTATCAGCGGGAGAGTCGGTGACGTGGCATACAGGCTAGACTTGCCACCTGCACTAGTAGGAGTTCACAATGTATTACACGTATCATAGTTGAGACAGTACGTGGCTGATGCCAGCCATGTGCTCGATCATTCGGAGATTGAGGTTGGACCTACTCTCAGTTATCCAGAGCAGCTCGTAGAGATTCTGGATCGCCGAAAGAAGGTATTGGGGAACCAGGTGATACCCTTGGTATGCGTCGCATGGAGGCATCATGCTCCAGGAGAGTCTACCTGGGAGCGGGAGGATGAGATGCGCGAGCGGTACCCCTATCTTTTTGGACCTTGAGGTATACTTTTCTATCCTTCTCAGCAGTTTAGTTTTGCCTTTAATTTCGAAGACGAAATTATTTTAATGGATGTAGATTTGTCACTACCACTTTTCTAGCTTGAGGGTATTTTGGTCATTTTTAAAATTTTGGAATTAATTTGAAATTATTATTATTAATTATATTTATTAGAATTTTTAAGTGATTTTTGGTATAATTGTTTTGGTGCTATTTTAGACTTTGACTAATGTTGACTTAGGAGACTGTCTTAGAGGCTAACCTAGGTCATGACTACTTGGTTAGGTTAAGTAACCCTAGTTTGACCTAAGTTAGTGATAATTAACTCATTAGAATTAGTTTGGGGAAATTAGGAATTAATTTGATTAAGGAATGGCTTATGATTTCACAAGTCATTATATGACTTAAAGCCTTAAAAGCCCATAGGCCCACACCATGAACCAAACCCTAGCCCAAACCATACTTGGCCGGCCACTAGGTCCCCTCTCCCCTATTTAATCTCCTCCTAGAAATTAGGGCTAACCTCCATTGGGATTATTGCAAGTTTGGAAAGAGGTGAGTCCCCATCTTTCTTAAATTATAGAAATTCCTATTTAGCTCCTTTTCCACCCAAACCAATTGCATTAGGTTCTGACTTTTCTGTTCTTGCTGTTGGTATTGAGTATTTTCAGAGTTTGAACAATTTGGAAGGAGTTTGGTGGCTTGAGGAACCATTTCATTTGGGGCTTTTGTGTGGATTTGTACCATAGGTAAACTTCTATTCTACTCTATAAATTTCTAATTTTATTTCATATCTAGGGAGCCCTAGGCCTAACCTAACTGTAGGTACAGCTAACCCTAGAATTTTAGTCTATTATGTGTCCGTATCGGACACGTATCTGCCTATGTGTATAGGTGTTCGACGAAATACCCCAAAGGACATTTCGTTCGATTTTGTGAAATGTTTTTGAATAGGAAAATAGGTTTTGACCTCGCTTATGGTTTTCTATTACACTGAGCATGTATTAGTGTCGGGTCAAGTCGACACAGACACGTGGACACGCGGTCGTGCACGCACGTGCTGGCAGGATTATGCCCTGCTACTCGGGCTTGATTTCGAGCTGGACACGACATTTTGGCCCACAAAATTTGACACACGTGTCGTGTCCATGACTAACACGGGGTCCCCCAAGTGGCACGACCCCTCGTGTCGTGTCGGACACGATATTGCATGTGCACGAGTAGTGTACTGTGCGGTTCAGTGTGCTAGTTTTGTGTTCTCTGTTATTTCATTTTAAATAGTTTTAAATAGTGGTTTAATTGATTAATTAGATCCTAAATATGTTATATTACCTCTGTTATAGTTAGATTTACTTATATATTTAGGTTAATGAGGAAATTTGTTTCCAATGGGGGTTTGAACTATTTGTCTGATACCCGATTCTGATACTGGGTTCTTAAAACTTCTTTAACTGTTAAATCCAATTTTTTTATGCTGTTTCTCACTATTAAATATCTCCCACATGTTTATAGTTCATGTTTAGTTCATATTTACATTTGAAATGGGCTTTTGGATTCGTAAATTGAAATTGGGCATGTGGGTTCAGTTCACAGGGGTTTGCTGAAAACTGGAAACTGATATGAGTTATGTGTTTACATTTAACTGTCATTAACCTGAGATTTCTAGATTTTTCCTATTGTTAACTTAGCACTGTTGACTGTTATGAATATGGATTTGGAAATTGTGTTAGATTTAGAATGGGATAGCTGATGCAATAAGGATTGGATTTCAGTTCTACGAATGAACCTTAAATGAATGTTTAGTTTCAATTCTTTTTCATGAACTGATACCATTCTTCTCACAATGTTTTATTAACTTTCAAAACCTGAGATTCATTTGTTACTAAACTGAAATGCTGGATTCATTTGAAATCTGAGATTGAATGAATGGGTTATTATTCACGTTCGAATTAGTTTGTTTTAGAATGGTATTTGAAATTAGAGAAAGTGATTCCCTGTTCCAGATTTCTGTAAATGAGGAATAGGTTCTGTTTTTTTAAGACTGAATTGAAAGGGGGGAAGGTTATGCAATACCTGAGAATGAATTTCAGGAAGTATGAACTGGGAATTAAACCTGAATTGGAATTGTTTGAACTGATTTTGATATTGAATTCTCTTTTTTCCCAAAATTCTGAAACTTTAATATCAGTGCCTATTTTCTGTTTGTTCCAGATTTTAACATAAACTTTGACATCATATTTTAACCTATCTATACTGTTATTTGCATAGATTTAAAACTCTAATGTGTTCACCTATGTGTTTGCTAAGTGTGTATCGAATTTGGGGTTGTTTTGTTATGGGTTGGCTCATAATACTGTTAATTCAAGGTGGGACTCTTAAACTGAGTTTATAAGCTGATTTTTGGTTCCTATTAAACTAAGATATCTGAGTTTATTTTGGGTTTGAACCAGAGATTGGGTTATGTGGGCTGAGACTGAGGTTGTGAACTGAGTTCCTTTCCTTTTCCTTTACACTATATTTGAAATGGTTTAATTCCTTAACTGAGTTATGGGTTCTTCACTTTTTCTCACTGTTTTGCCTTTTGTTCACTGTTTGTATCACACACATTCTTACTACACACACACACACACACACCAATGTCTCACTAATTTTGCCTAACACCTACACACACACATACATGTTACACACCCTCACACCCATCACTCTATCACACACTTGAACACTCCCACTCTCACTAATTGAAACACACACAACTCTCATGTTTTCACACACACATATACACATATGTTCCTATTCCTACATGCATATATATGTATTTTGTGAAATGTATATATAGATAAAATGTATGTGTGATATGTATATGATAGCCTATAGACTATGGGTATGTCTATGTGTTAGTGTAGAGTCTAGATTAGACTTGTTTAGTCTTGTTAGACTTGGAATAGACTTGTTAGCCTAGTATAGACTAGTTTGACTTAGGTTTGACTTGGTTGACCTAGTTTGACTTGTAGGGTTGACCATAGTTGACCAAGAGTTGACTTTGGTCTAGATTGATCTAGATTCATGTAGTATGCATCATAGTGCATCTTATTACTATTCTGGACTTGTTGTGACTTGTACTATTTTATAGGAGACAGACACCACTCCTCGGACAGTATATATTCTCCAAATTCTCAGGATACAGGCGAGTACATTCTCTGATCATTTCATATCCTGCATTAGGAGTATATTTCCTGCTTTAGATTACTTTACATGATGCTGACACGTTGGAAACACGGATTAGTACAATATGGATCTTGTTGTGTGATGTTATCCCCTTAGCGGATACATCGGGTATTCGTGTTCGTGTACTTTATCGTGAACATCGTGTACTCCTTGTGTTTGTGACATTCGTATACGAAACGTGTGAATCGTGTATAATCATGTATTCACATGACCTTCGTGTACAATAACATAACTTAACTAGATCCTTGTGTATTGATTGGGGCGGGGGAGTAGAAGTGGTTATGTATTCAATCCAGTAGATTACTCATGTACAACCTCTGTAGATTACTCGTGTATAACATCGTATCATCTACATAACCATCTTATGCTCCGAATCACTAACATTGTTAGTTCTCTATATATTGTAGCTATTTATTTATATTCTCTCTCTTTTTATCATGTATTTCTTTCAGTTTCTTGTATATTACTCTATAGCATGATTATATATCTTGACCTGCTATGATTTGTTGAGATGTACTGTGCTCGCTCATGTCCTGACTGGACCTGTTAAAAATTTTACAGAGGACGAGGCTGAGGCGTTCTGTCCTACCTACTACGGTGCTACTTTAGATGAGTGCCTGGACTTGGACCAGCAGCAGGATCCACTAGCAGTAGATGACACTCCCTTGGACTTGGATTGTCTTTACTTTACTTGGATTACTGTACATGGATTTCAGAGATTTTGGGATACGTATTTATTTAGACACTTAGAATTTTGGATTTGTATCTCTGCGATTTCTTCTGTTCTGGATATTATCTTTTATATCATTCTATCTAATCATGTTCCACCTTAGCTGCGATTGAGATATATTCTGTTATGTCACCCCCATTCGGGGAGTATAACTGTTTATTACCTTAAATGTTAGATGTTGTGACCAAGGACAGCGTTCTACCGTCAACACTACGGCGTAGGCTGGACGTACCCATGTCTTGTGCCCTTAGTCTAGGGTGCGGGTCGTGACACCCTGACACCTGAAATTTGGTGTGTGGGTACGGGCAAGCACTGACACGGCACATGTCAAATTTGAGGTGATTTAATCGAGGGGAATGGGAGAAATTCCACTCGTATCGATTTTGTACTATGCTACACGAACGCGAGATTCGCGTCTGATACGCGTCTTGTTCACTCGACACGTCTCACGTGGACACAAGATAGGCACACGAACGCGTAGCCCTATCCCTTGCGAACCCTTAGACACGAGCACGACGTGTCATATGTCGTGTGTCGTACGCACGAGTCCACGACACGAGTACACGAGGAGTTCTTTTGACATTTTCTGATACTCTGTATTTCACTTGTTTGGACACCTCGTGTCCACTCATTTGGACACGAGACACCTCCCCCTGACACGTATGCATGCATAACACGTATGTGCACCTCTGATTTGGGTTATTATTGGGTTTCGAAATGATTTAGGGTTTGTATTGGTCGGGTTTCATTTTTTTTGCTGATAATTTATTGATTTCGGGTTTAAGTTAAAACCATATTTGGAATTTAATTTTAATGCCTATATATATATATATATATATATATATATATATTTCCAAAAAGAGAACTTTATTGAATTGAGGGAACAAAAGTCAAAAAGTACAGCAATTAAAAGCTATAGGAAATTCTTTGGAACATCTTTCTTGTGCTTGCATCTCTGTAGCGCCTTCGACACTTGTCTTCGAACCTCTTTTTCCAGTTGAATCATCGTGAACTTGTACTCCTCATAACGCCATTTATTCCTGTTTTTCTATAGTACCCACATGATCGCTCAAACCACCACCTCCTTCAAGTGTAAATTAGGTGGTCTCCACCAAGAGCCAAAGAGTTGAAGAAAAGCCAGGTTCTGCATGGGCATCCCGAAGTAAGTACTGATAATACTCTAGACCATCGATGTGAGTTCTCCCTCATGGAAGATGTGTTCCAATGTTTCTTCCTCTGGCTGAATGCAACAATAACACTTGGATGGTATGTGAAAACCCATCGTACATACCTTGTCATCCGTTGGCAATTTCCCATGCAAGATACACCAAAGTAGAATGGACCACGTCACAGGCATGCACGAGCTCCATATATGTACGAAATGATCATGATTTGGTGCTGGCATCCGTATTGCCGCCCAAGCAGCTGAGACGGTGAACCTACCCGAGTTGGTAGACGTCCAAAGCCAATCCCCATTATCTGCTTGAACAATGTAGTGCAGAAAGTTCACGTCCCCTAAGTAGGCGACGCCAAATATGAGAACATTTTTGAGGAGCGCCTGCCGCCTCCAAGGTTTGAAATTTACAGTAGCGTGCAAGAATAAACCGTTGCCACAGGCCATCTCTAGTTTTCAGCTTCTACCACAACTTGACAGTAAATGCATTCATCGTTTCTTGCAAGCTGCGCACGCCAAGGCCTACTTCAACAATAGGCCTCGCCATGGATAGCCAACTTGACCATATATGCTTCTAAAATCCCTCCACTGAACCCCAGAAAAATCTTACGAACATGTCCTCAAGGCGATTAAGTACAGTTTGTGGCAGATTGCAAGCCGCTAATGTATACATAGGAATTGAAGTCAAAACCGATTTAATAAGTGTCAATTTACCTCCATATGATAACGTCTTTTGCTGCCAGCCTTCGAGACGCCGTCTTATTTTTTGGATAAGCTCATCATATATGGTAGCACTCCTCATGCCCACCGTCATCGGACAACCAAGATATGTGAATGGAAGAGTAGCAATCTCGAACCCCGTAATGGCTCTAAGCTCTTCCTGTCTCTCAAATGCTTGAGGAACATAGATTGATGATTTGGCCGCATTGATTTGCTGTCCTGAGACACTCTCATATCGACGCAGAAGGCCATCGATCAACTGAACGGATCGAACATCCCCTGAGGACAATATCAATATATCATCGGCAAAAGCCAAATTGCTTATCGCTGGACAACCGCTAGGGGCATAATAATGAGAGAAAGACTTGTTCTGCAGCAGTAAGTTCAGGTTGCGAGAGAGGACATCAGCAGCAAGAATGATTAAAACTGGAGAGAGTGGATCACCCTGGAGAACTCCCCTGAATGCTTTGAAAAATCCAGACGTAACACCATTGATGATTGTCGAATACCAGATATTATTAATTAACCTGAATATCATACTAATCCATTTCTTGTCAAATCCAAACCGCCTCAAAACTGACATAAGAAAACCCCAATCTAACCTGTCATAGGCTGTGGTCATATCCAGCTTTATAGCTATATTGCCCTCTCGATGCTTTGTGTTCATCATGCTAACCATCTCCTGCGCAAGAAGGATATTATCAACAATTTCCCTTCCCTACACGCACCCACTTTGTTCCAATGATATCAACCGAGGGAGGATAGCACTCAGTCGTCATGCTAAAAGTTTTGACATAATTTTATTCAACACATTACAAAGACTAATCGGCCTGAAGTCCGACATAGAAGAAGGGTTATTATGCTTAGGGATCAATACCAGATCCGTGCTTGTAATAGCTTTGGGCAGCTCGAAGCCATCCATAAACAATGAGACAGCCTCCACAATATCAGCAGCAATAATGTCCCAGCATTTAATAACGAATATAGCAGTGAAACCATCTAATCCCGCAGCACTCTTGACATCTATACTCTTGAGTGACTCAAATATCTCCTCCCTAGTCGCTGGAGCAGTAAGCATAATATTGTCATCAATTGAAACCAGATGGGGAATTGCCTCCATAAGCTCCTCATATATATATATATATATATATATATATATATATATATATATATATATATATATATATATATATATGTTAACTGACTTGATTATAGTTTGAGTTTAGGTCTAATTTAAAATTCGAGTTTTGAATTCGAAGCTGTGGTTTTGATTGGGTTTTTGATTTTAGTTTTTCTCTGATACTCCTGTCCTTGAACAGTGAGTTTGAAAAAGGATTTTGAATATTTTGAGATGTATTCTCATGTCTCATTGTTTGAAATATATATTTGGTTCAGGGTTGATTGGTTACTGATTTTGTGACTCGAAGTTGGTATTGAAAATTGGGTTTTCAAAACCTGAGAGGGCATTATCCTGATAACACAGTCCCTGTGTTCAGTCTCATTCCATTTTTCCTTTCCCTCCTTGAATGCATGATAATGTATGTACTGTTACACCCTTATATGCCATAAACCTGAGAATAACTGAACCTATAACTTGAGTCTCTTGCCTATACACCCACCCACCCTTAACATACACACGCACACATTTGACTAAAATACACGCACACCATCTCACTCTTTCACTCTCACTCTTTCAGCCCCACTGTCACAGTATACCTTTCTTTTCCCTCATGTATATTAATTCATTCTCAGGTTTGATTGGATGTGTATCTCAGTTTTAGTTTAGGTTCTTTGATTTCAATTTTAGGTTTAATGTTTTGGATTATGTTGATTGGGTTAACATGTTAAATTGATAACTGAGATTGAATGTGATGTAAAACCTGAGAATAGGAAATCTGAGAACACCCTCACCTTTACCTTAACACACACACACCACTCACTGTCCACAAACACACACACACACACACACACACACACACACACACACACACTCACACACTCTAACCTACTGTCCACACAACTGTACACACACCATATATATCACTGTATACACACACACCACTGCCACTTTGATTATGACACACACTTGTTTCACTCACACACACATTTTCATTTGATTCCACTTATCTCTCTATGTGAATATATATATGTATATATACACTAGTGCCTATAAATATGTATATATCCTATATATATTGGTATATATACAATGTGAATGTAAATGTATGTATGCATGTATATAATATAATGCATGAATAATGTATGTATTTAATATGTATGTATGTATGTAAATACGCATGTATGTAATGTAAGCATGTATAAATGTATACATATATGTATATATGAATGTATAAATGTATTTAGGTATAGTGTATAGACCTCTGTGATTCATTTCGTCTTGGTAATGTGTTTGATTGCTAGTATAGGCTTGGTTAGGCTTAGTGAGACTTGTTAAAGTAGGATTGGACCTAGTATGGCTTAGTTGACCTAGTTTGACTAGTGTAGTTGACTAGAGTTGACTATAAGTTGACTTTAGTCTAGAATAAACTAGAATTCATATAGAATGTATTGTGATCTTCAATATTACCATTCTGGACAAGTTGTGACCTGTGTTGCTCTAAATAGGACTTATCTATTCTGTCTGGACATCTACACTTACTAGATACTCAGGATATCAGACGAGTACATTTTTTGATCATTTTATACTTGTCAGGATTTATATTCTTGCTCTAGATTACTTTACTTGATGCTGTCACGATGTTAACACGGATTAGTACTATATTGATCTTTACATTGAGATGTTATCCCTCTTGGGAACATCGGATACATACTTTTATCATGTACTCTTGTGCTTTCATTATTAATATACACTCTTGTGATTCATGTACTCTCATGTTCACAGAGCCCTCATGTATACCTTCACGTGCACCCATTTATTGGCCCCTCATGTGAAATATTTTATAATAACATAACTTGTCTGGATCCTTGTGTATTGATTGGGGTACGGGGGAGTAGAAGCAGTCATGTGAACAATTCCAAGTAGTCATTATATAAGCTCTTATTGTAATCATGTGCAAATTCAAGCCGTTCATATGTCTATCTTGTACTCTACATCACTAGTCACTGATAGTTCTTTACTTATAGTAGCTATTTACATTACAGTTCTCTCTCTTTTACTACATGTACTTTCTTTCAGTGTTTCATGTATTTTACTCTATTGTGTGCTTTATATTCCTATCTTGATATGAACTGTTGAGATTGTGTGCTCGTTCTTGTCCTGACTGGACCTGTTAAAAATATTACAGGTAACCTGGAGATTCACAGCTAGCCTAGAGGACCAGTAGAGCTTGGAGTAGATTACAAGTTTATGGTTTAGTTTCACTTTTAGAACTTGTTTATAATATATGGAGATTTGAGTTGTATTTGAGATTGTTTGAGATATTATTATATTAGAAGGTTATTTAAGTTGTTGCTTTGAGTTTAGTATAGACTTCTGTGTTATCCTATCGTGCTTATACTGTGATTGAGTTATATCATATCTTATACTTGTCCTCCATTTAGAGTTGAGATTTATGACAGGTATATTATATATATTGTGTGAGTTGTTTAGTTAGCGACCTTGAACAGCGTTCTACCGTCGATTCTACGGCATAGGCTAGACGTACCCACTTCTTGTGCCCCTACACTGTATGCGGGTCGTGACAACTTAGGCAGACAGAAATAAAGTTTCAATACGAGCTAACATGTGCTCGGCAGCTAAACACCTCAAAAGAATAAGTTACATTAGAGTAGAAGAGCAAAATAAGAAAACCCACTCTTGCCACGGTTACGCCTAGTGTTCACCATCTGCCTGAAAGACAGCTAGATCCTTGGCTAGCTTGTATTAAGAAAACAAGAGGTAGAATATAATTTCCTTATTAATTATGAGACAATCATTCAGGCACGGCCAATCAAGTCCTACAGCTTGCTATCATTAGATAACTAGGGTTGTCACAGGCCTAGTTACTAACAAGATGCAATGAGATGTTGCCGCAGTCACAAGCCCTGCAGACTATCCAGGTTATCCAAGCGGGGCTACAAGAGTTACAATAGTTATAAGAGTTATCAAGATTACTGGTGTACTTTAGTACTTATCATTCAAGAAGTGCAACACATGACAGTGTGTTAAAAATGTGCCCTACTCGTTAGCAGGCTACAAGTCCACAGGTGTGGCCGGGATAACGGAATCGCCTATAACTGGGAAATCTCTCTATATGAACTACTTGATCAATCTAGTAATTAGCCTAGTCAGATTCATTATGAATTCCTGACCTTGGTAACCAGCAATCAATGTCCTAGACATGATGCAAGACGAAACAGGTAGCTCGTACAGACACAATCAACCATGGAGTGAAGGCAAGTGTTACACTATCAAGATAGGAATGGCATGTCAAGTTTAATAGTCATGTCAAGAATACTTGTCAGGAGTGCCCCTCGATAGGCCATAATCCAGATTATACAAGACAGGTTCACGGTATCATGTTCAAGTCAAGTCAATATTCAGTTCAAATCTCATCAAGCTCAAATTCTGTCATGCGTAGTATTAACAAGTTATCAAGTCGGGATCGTATTGTCATGTCGTGTCCAGGTCAGGTTCTGGTTACAATCAGGTACTGTCACGCTTAAGTTACTGGTTCCAAGGTGGATAGTAGTCAAGTCGGGTAGTTACAAGATAGGCCAAGTACAAGGTACATGCATATAAAAAAATGTTACAAGAGAACAAGCATGGAGATATACTGGTTATTAGCCGCATGACAATTGGCGCACGTGACGAGAGTGGCGCTCAGCGAGAAGCGCGGGGTGGCGTGCGATAAGTGGCGTTGGGCCAAGTGGCGCACGACCGAAGAGTGCTACGCTAAAGAGCGCACGACGCTTGGTGGCGCTCGGCCAGAAGCATGGGGTGGCACGTGGCAAGTGGCGCTAGGCCAAGTGGCGAACGACTGAAGAGCGCACGACCAGAATAGCGTGACGCAGAGGAGCGCGCGCACAACGAGATAGCACGGCACTGAAGAGCGCGTACGCGGAACGAGATGACATTGTGCTAAAGAGTGCGTGCGCGCAACGAGATGGCAAGTTATAAGCCCCTATTTTTCAAAATTTTATTTAATTAGTGTTAATTAATTTTTAATGTCATATTTAGCCTTAAAATAATTATTAGGATTTTTAAGAATTTTTCTAGAATTTTTAAATGATTTTTAAATGAGTTTTAAAAACAAAAATATCAATTTGCAATTTTCTAAAATGTTTTAATATCATTATGTAATAATTAGAATTGTTTTATTATGGTTTTATAATTATTAGAATTGTTAATATATCAGTTTGTAATTAATTAATTGTTTTTAAGTGTGGAATGCAAATTTGTATTTGTATTTAGCAACTGTTAGGGCCTTTATGTAATATCCTAGAGTCTAGGGGGTTTCCTGTAAAATTCCCTATCCACCTCCGACGACTGACCGACGACTGCCAGCACGGCCTGCCCCCGCCATTTTCGGCCGCCCGACCGACCTAGGACCGCCTCAACCCCCCTATAAAAACCCCCACAGTCCCTCCGACCCATCTACCACCACCACGACGCAACCACCGCTGACCACCGCCCTGTTCTTCCCCAAAACCCATCACTGGAACCCTAGCTCCGACTAACCCCCCAGATCCGCCTTACCGACGAACGTCACCGCCCCCAACCACCCTCATCTGACTCGCCGCACCGAGGCAAATCGATCGCCACCCGAGCGCCACCGTCTCATCGCCTCATCCGCCGTCCACGGCCTTCGAAACATCCTCGACTAGCCGGACACGTAAGTCGCAGCACTGAATCGTGTCGTCCGTGTCTCGAATCCACGTATGTGGTTCGCCAGGACACGGGGACCCTAGTCCAGTACTTGGACACACGAATCAACACTTGTACGTGTCGTACATGGCACGGACACGTAGACTCTGTGTCCCAAACTGTCAGGACACAGAGTGGTATTTCGGGCTACTGATATATTAAACTAAAACCTAAATAAAACTAACCTAAGTCCTAACCCTAACAGCAAGCCCGCTCAGGCCCACTGGCCAGCGGGTGGTGCTCTAAGTCTTCACCCTTTAACAGAGGGCCGAGTTCGAGCCCTCTGTCTGTTTTTCTGTTTCTTTTTCTTTTTCTTTTCTTTTGTCATATATATATATTCTTTTTCTTTTCTTTTGTCATATATATATATATATATGTATATACTGTATATATGCAGTATTTATATATATATATATTTTGTACTTAGTAAATTTTTATATATATATTTGTATTTATATACAAATATGTATATATGTATATATTTTCATGTGTATATATATTATTATATATATACTATTATATATATGTATACAATATTTGTATATATATATATATATATATATATATATATATATATATATATATATATATATATATATATACACTTTATAATTAAGTATTTTCTTTTTTATATACATATATATAAAAAAAAAAAAAAAAAAAAAATATATATATATATATATATATATATATATATATATATATATATATATATATATATATATATATATATATATATATATATATATATATATATATATATATATATATATATAAATATATGTGTGTGTGTGTGTGTGTGTGTGTGTGTGTGTGTGTGTGTGTGTATTTTAACATATGTATGTATATATCTACTATGTATAATTTTACCTTATTAAAATATTAATATTTATTTTGCACTTTTACCAATTTGTATTTTAGTATATTTAAATTACTGCAACTATTTGGTATCCAAGCCTAGCATGGGTTTTTTGGCCCAAATGTGTTTTCACACATTCAAGACCTGTATAAGTCATATTGGACTTGATTCATGACCTTGGGTCCTGTATTTGAACTTTGGTTCAAATTATATACATGGACAAAATACGCAGATAATTAATTATTTAATTTCAGATTGTGTGCAATACTGTTTTTGAATTTCTAAAAAAACTTAAAGTACTGTTAAAATTCTGGAAAAATAGTATTTAGATACTATGTTAATTTAGCTAATTTAGTATAATTTCTATAGTATTTAATTTACAGTTTTGCCACTAGTTTGGCATATGAAACGAAAACTCATTTTCTGTATACTTAGGAAAACTGATTTTTATAAAATACTTGTACTGGTTAATAAATTCCAGAAAAATTATAATAAATTTCTATAATTAACAAGGATCATTTTGGTACTTTACTTTAAGTAAAATAAGCTTTTTGTCTATCTCAAAAATTGTTGGAACATAATGTCCATTTGATTTATTTATTGAATAATTACGACTTGCAACTTTTTGTGCTACTTTGAGTTTTAGCCGTATTGAACCTCACCCCTCACTAGTGTAAAGACCCTAGAAAGTTAGTTAAAGTAGTGTGTCACCCCACATTGGTCTCCTATGCTAAAGTCATCATTTTGGCTAGGTGCCCAGTCACAAGTCGTGTTGCACCAATTAGTGTCTTAGGTTTTTAGCTTAGTGTAAAATCTAAGTTTATATATTTATTTCTACAGTAAAGAGTTACCAGACATCTATAGCACTTTTTATCGCAGCTTGCTTTGCTTTGCCTTGCTAGAGGCAAGTACTTTCTACGAACTTTACATACTGCCATGACAATAAACTGCGATTTACCAACCATGTTAAATGCTGATCCTTGGGGTAGCAAGTTAGAACTTTAAATTTTGTATTACTTTTAGTCTCTACCATGTTTAGACAGTATCTCAAATCCCTCACATGTTAAAATAATGGGTTAAGGGAAAACTGTTAGTATTGTACGTGAACATGACCCCCTTCTCCGTACGTATTTACCGCGCTCGGTAACATTCTATATGTGACCTTGACGTATATTCTGATCCCGCGTTTGTGTATGGATATACACCGATGCCGTTCGTGCACGTATGTGCATGCCAAAAAAACTTGATATGTACCGCTGTACATCCTATTCACCTATTGACCGATTCACGTACATACTACTATTTTAAACTTTTAAACTACATGCTGTCATTTCTAAAAATAACCAATTAAACCATGATATGCCATGATTCCAGTTTATTACATTCTTGTTCATGCTTCGTATATTTAGTTTGCTAGAATCAGTACTTGCTCCCGTCCTGACAGAATAATGTTGTAGGTGTCCTTACTGAGGAGGAGTTACTCTGCGACTCATATTATGGAGATACTACCTAGGACCCGGCTTTGCCATACGAGGATGTTCCTGCGGGAAGACTCGTCTAGTTTGCATAGCTGTTTGGGATATTTAGTGTAGTCATGTATTAGGCTACATATTTTATAACTGGACATGTATCCAGTTTTATATTTCAGATCACTTGTACTTTGGACTTATTTCTATATGAGACGACTTGTGTTTGGAGCATTTATGACTTTTATTCACTTATAGAACTGTTAGCACATTTAGTCTTATCCTGTTGTCTTTAGAACAGCTTACTACATTTTATCTCAAGCGTAGGCTGGACATGACTCGGCCCGGCCCAACAATTTGGGTAGCGGGTCGTGACATGTTTTTAGTGGTGGCCCATGCAGGTCGAGACTAAATTGTTTGGTTACGTTATTGTACCAAGCATGCCTGCAATTAGGAACTTAAGGTAATTAGACAACATTAGGAATGACGCTTAGAACACCTAGAGGAATGCTAGGATTACAACATAGGAAAATATCACATTCTTGCTATTATAATTAGATTTTCTTATCTATGATTGCTTACTTTAAACAAATCCTTATAAGTCCTTTTTATTGTAATTAGATGGTGCTTACTCGTTCATCCCAGTATGTTACGCCTGAGAATGGAGCCCTCCATATCCAGTCAGCTGACCAGTTGACTGATACACCCCCACCTCCACCTACCACACTCCCCCACTCCACAGATCCACAAACCCAGATACCACAACCACCTTCCACCTCACATGCCCAGCAGGACCCAATACTTCCACCACCCCCTATCACTATAACTACCCAGGCTTCCGTCACACTCGACGGGAACCAGCTGCTCACTCTGATTCAGGGGTTCCTAACAACCCATCAGGAGAAGACTACCCTACTCCAACAGAGCATGGAGCATTCTGAGGAACGTCCCGTGGTTCCACCACATGTAGAGCCACAACAGAGAGCGGGGATGATCAAGAACTTCATGGGTCTGTATCCCAAGGAGTTCTCAGGGACTGAGGGCATAGTAGTAGCAGATAACTGGCTAGACTCGGTAGAGAGGAAGCTTCTTGGAGTTAGGATGTCGGATGACCTCCAGGTCGAGGCAGCAGGATTTCTGCTGATAGACTTGGCAGGAGTTTGGTTCCGGAATGAGCCGTTGTTTACGAGAGGGAGAGCCACTTGGGATCAGTTCAAGACCCAGTTCAAAAAAAAATTCTTCTCGACTACTGCTAGAGTAGCCATGGGGCTACGATTCCAGAACATCCAGTAGGGAAACCGTTCTGTTGACGAATATGCGGCAGAGTTTAGCCACCTGAGCCGTTTCGCTCCTAGTCTGGTTGCAGGTCCAGATGAGATGACCCGTAGGTTTTGCCATGGTATAGTTCCAGACATCGGCATTCTTATAGTGGCGAACGGTACGACTGACTACTACCAGAGCCTAGAGTTGGCCCGGAGCATTGAGGAGCGTCTTCTGTCTAGCAAGAGGCCGGCTTCTGTACACCTCGAGGGACCGTCCAAGCGTCAGGCTTTCCAGCAGAGAGCACCGATGCCGCACCAGCAGACATACCATCCCCCTACCTCACGTCATCAGACCCCGCCAGTTAGAGCCCCGGGACCCCGGCAGCAGCAGAAGGGAACCTTGTGTACTTTCTGTAAGAGGGTAGGCCATGACTCTTTCTTCTGTAGAAAGAGGTTGGGTCAGTGTTTAGCTTGTGGGTCTGCCACCCATCATCTTCGAGAGTGCCCAGTAGCGAAGACTAGAGGGCCGCTTCCGACTCAACAGCAGAGGTTTGGGTAGCATCTGCAGCAGTAGAAGGGACCTCAGGGGAAGATTTATAGTCTAGCTCTTGAGCCAGAGCCGGAGCAGGTTTCAGAGCCAGATTACTTAGCTGACGTCATCACAGGTCATGTTTATTTGCATACTTTTCTAGCTCTATGTTTGTTTGATTCTGGTGCATCTCATAGCTTCCTATCATTAGAGTTTATGCATAAACACCATCTAGTAGCTACACCTACTGCGGAGATTAGTAGAGTGATAACGGGAGGAGGACCAGTGCCTATTAGAGCTATCTATAGATGTTCTATTTTTATAGCCGGGAGAGAGTTCAGGGGACGATTCTTTATGATGCCACTCCTCGGTTATGATATCATATTGGGGATGGACTGGCTTAGCTATGCCCATGCATCTATAGATTGTCATGAGGGTAGTATTTTGTTCAGTCCCCCAAGTACAGCACCATTCAGTGTCAGAAGGACATGGCCGAAGATCAGCCTAGAGCCGAACTATTGTGCGACAGTTGAGGACGTAGCACCGCCACAGCCTATCATAAGGGAGTTTATGGATGTATTTCCAGAGGATCTTCCAGGACTTCCGTCTGACAGAGATGTGGAGTTCACTATAGATTTAGTGCTAGGTTCATCACCAGTATCCCGGGCTTGCTATAGAGTGAATCCCAAGGAAGCCGTAGAGATGAAAGAGCAGATTGATGATCTATTGAAAAAGGGTTTCATTCGATCCAGTGCTTCTCCATAGGGAGCGCCAGTACTCTTTGTGCCTAAGAAGGATGGTACAGTCCAGTTGTGTATTGACTACCGGGCCTTGAATGCCATCACCATCAAGAACAAATATCCTCTGCCCAGGATAGATTATTTGTTCGACCAGTTGAGCAGGGGCGAAGGTATTTTCCAGGATAGACTTGAGATCCGGGTACTACCAGGTGAAGGTTAGGATAGCAGACATCCAGAAGACGGTGTTCAACACGAAGTACGGGCAGTACGAGTTTCTGGTGATGCCATTTGGTCTCACAAATGCACCAGCTGTCTTTATGAATTTGATGAATAAGATATTTCACCAGTATCTGGATAAGTTCGTCGTAGTGTTTATCGACGACATCCTGATATACTCGAAGACGCCAGATGAGCGTACAGAGCACTTGCGGATAGTTTTAGGGATTCTGAGGCGGGAGAGATTGTTTGCCAAATTGTCGAAGTGCGAGTTCTTTTTAGACCGAGTGGAGTTTCTCGGCCATGTAGTTACTGGAGATGGAATCTCAATGGATCCCCAGAAGATTGCTACAGTTGAGACACGGAAGGCTCCGACATCAGTTTCGGAGATCAGGAGCTTTCTGGGTTTAGCAGAATATTATAGAAAGTTCGTCCAGGACTTTGCTAGGATAGCTGAACCCATGACGAAGCTGACGCAGAAGGACGCAGAGTACATCTGGTCAGAGGACTGCCAGGCAGCGTTTGAGGAGCTGAAGTGGAGGCTGACGACCGCTCCAGTTCTGACATTACCTTCAGGTTCTGGAGGTTTCACCATATACAGCGATGCTTCTGGGAAGGGCTAGGATGTGTCCTACAGCAACATGGAAAGTGATTGCTTATGCATCTAGGCAATTACGGACTTATGAGCAGAATTATCCTACCCATGACCTACAGTTAGCTGCGGTGATCTTTGCACTCAAGTTATGGAAACATTACTTATACGGAGAGCATGTGGAAATTTTTACTGACCACAAAAGCTTGAAGTATGTGTTCACGCAGAAAGAGCTGAACATGAGGCAAAGACGATGGTTGAAGTTGATGAAAGACTTCGACATCGATTTACAGTATCACCCCGGGAAGGCAAATGTGGTGGCGGATGCGCTGAGCAGGCATCCGATGGCATGGTACCTGATGATTGATCGGCATTTGTGGAAGGATCTGGAGAAGCTCGATATCGAGCTAGTTCGGCCAGGATCAGTGATACAGATGATGGCGCTTGACATTCAGTCAGGTTTGATAGAGCAGATCCGGGAGGCACAGCCTACAAATGAGAGCCTTCGCAGACTTCGAGCCCAGGCTTTAGCTGGATTGCTGGATGACTTCACTATAGCAGAGGATGGATTCTTGAGGCATGGCAGCCAATTGTGCATGCCGAAGGGAGAGCTGATAGAGGCAGTCTTGCAGGAGGCGCACCGATCGAGATATTCTATTCACCCTGGTACTAACAAGATGTACCGTGACTTGCGGGAACATCTTTGGTGGCACGGAATGAAGAGGGATGTATCACGTTTTATCTCGAGATGCCTAGTTTGCCAGCAGGTCAAGGCGGAGCGCCAGAGGCCAGCTAGTTTGTTGCAGCCGGTACCCATTCCCGAATGGAAGTGGGAACATATTACGATGGACTTCGTCTCAGGGCTTCCTCGTTCCCAAGGAGGGAAGGATGTCATTTGGGTCATCGTGCACAGGCTGACGAAGTGTGCGCACTTCATACCCTTCAAGGTGGGGCTTTCCACCGAGAAGTTGGCGGAGCTATATATGCAGCAGATAGTTCGCCTACATGGAGTGCCGGTGAGCATCGTGTCAGACAAAGACAGCAGATTTACATCCCACTACTGGAGGATCTTGCAGAAGGAGTTGGGCAGTAGGCTCAAGTTCAGTACGGCGTACCACCCGCAGACAGATGGGCAGTCCGAGAGGACGATACAGACACTGGAGGATATGCTGAGGACCTGCGTACTGGACTTCGGAGGATCATGGGAGAGCCATCTGCACTTGGTAGAGTTTTCATACAATAACAGCTACCAAGCCAGTATCGGTATGTCTCCTTTCGAGGTGCTATATGGACGACGATGCTGCACACCGCTCTTTTCGGATGATGTTGGAGACAGAGTTATGCTTGGGCCAGAGATGATCACGAATGCAGCAGAGAAACTCGGGATGATCAGAGACAGGCTCAGAGTAGCTCAAGACAGGCAGAAACACTGGGCTGATGTTAGTTGCGGACCGATGGAGTTCGCAGACGGTGATATGGTGCTAGTGAAGATATCACCTACTAGAGGGACGATCCGGTTCGGACGAGGAGGGAAGCTGAGCCCCAGATACATCGGACCATTCGAGATACTTGGCAGGATTGGAGAGGTAGCTTACAGGGTTACACTTCCACCCAACCTAGCAGGAGTTCACGATGTCTTTCGCGTATCTCAGTTGAGGAGATATGTTCCAGACCCCAGTCATGTGCTAGATCATTCAGAGTTGGAGGTTGGACCGAGCCTTACAGTTTCTGAGCAGCCAGTGGAGATATTAGACAAGAGAGAGAAGAGGCTGAAGAATAAGGTTATACCCTTAGTACGAGTAGCTTGGAGCCGTCACTCTCCAGGTGAATCTACTTGGGAGAGGGAGTCAGACATGAGGGAGAGATACCCTTACTTGTTCAATCCAACCGCTGCGAGGAAAACCACCCGTTCGAGCTTGATACCTTAGAGGTTAGTTCGATCGCAGCCTTAGTCATTTTGCTGCATTGCTTGGTATGTTAGAATATTTTAGGGTCTTCAATCCTTGTGAATTTTGAGGACAAAATTTTTCAAGGAGGGAAGACTTGTAAGCCCTTAATTTTCAAAATTTTATTTAATTAGTGTTAATTAATTTTTAATGTCATATTTAGCCTTAAAATAATTATTAGGAATTTTAGGAATTTTTTTAGAATTTTTAAAAAGTTTTAAAAACAAAAATATCAATTTGCAATTTTCTAAAATATTTTAATATCATTATGTAATAATTAGAATTGTTTTAATATGGTTTTGTAATTATTAGAATTGTTAATATATCAGTTTATAATTAATTAATTATTTTTAAGTGTGGAATGCAAATTTGTATTTGCATTTAGCAACTGTTAGGGCCTTTATGTAATATCATAGAGTCTAGGGGGTTTCTTGTAAAATTCCCTACCCACCCCCGACGACTGACCGACGACCGCCAGCGCGGCCTGCCCCCGCCATTTTCGGCCGCCCGACCGACCTAGGACCGCCTCAACCCCCCTATAAAAACCCCCACAGTCCCCCCAACCCATCTACCACCACCACGACACACCCACCGCCGACCACCGCCCTGTTCTTCCCCAAAACCCATCACCGGAACCCTAGCTCCGACTAACCTCCCAGATCCGCCTCACCGACGAACGTCACCTCCCCCAACAACCCTCATCTGACTCGCCGTACCGAGGCAAATCGATCGCCACCCGAGCGCCACCGTCCCATCGCCTCCTCCGCCGTCCACGGCCTTCGAAACACCCTCGACTAGCCGGACACGTAAGTCGCAGCACTAAATCGGTCGTCCGTGTCTCGAATCCACATATGTGGTTTGCCAGGACACGGGAACCCTAGTCCAGTGCTTGGACACACGAATCAACACTTGTACGTGTCGTGCATGGCACGGATACGTAGACTCTATGTTCTAAACTGTCAGGACACAGAGTGGTATTTCGGGCTACTGATATATTAAACTAAAACCTAAATAAAACAAACCTAAGTCCTAACCCTAACAACAAGCTCGCTCAGGCCCACTGGCCAGCGGGTGGGGCTCTAAGTCTTCACCCTTTAACAGAGGGCCGAGTTCGAGCCCTCTGTCTGTTTTTCTGTTTCTTTTTCGTTTTCTTTTTATTTTCTTTTGTTTTATATATATATATATATATATATATATATATATATATATATATATATATATATATATATGTATATATATATATATATATATATATATATAATATATATATATATGTATTTATATATATATGTATATACTTTATATATGCAGTATTTATATATATATATATATTTTATACTTAGTAAATTTTTATATATATATTTTTATTTATATACATATATGTATATATGTATATATTTTCATGTGTATATATTATTATATATATACTATTATATATATGTATACAATATTTGCATATATATATATATATATATATATATATATATATATATATATATATATATATATATATATATATATATATATACTTTATAATTAAGTATTTCTTATATATATATATATATATGTACTTTAACATATGTATGTATAGATCCACTATGTATAATTTTACCTTATTAAAATATTAATATTTATTTTGCACTTTTACCAATTTATATTTTAGTATATTTAAATTACTGCAACCATTTGGTATCCAAGCCTAGCATGGATTTTTGGGCCCAAATGTGTTTTCACACATTCAAGACCTGTACAAGTCATATTGGACTTGATTCATGGCCTTGGGTCCTGTATTTGAACTTTGGTTCAAATTATATACATGGACAAAATACGCAGATAATTAATTATTTAATTTCAGATTGTGTGCAATGCTGTTTTTGAATTTCTAAAAATACTTAAAGTACTGTTAAAATTCTGGAAAAATAGTATTTAGATACTATGTTAATTTAGCTAATTTAGTATAATTTCTATAGTATTTAATTTACAGTTTTGCCACTAGTTTGGCATATGAAACGAAAACTCATTTTTTGTATACTTAGGAAAACTGATTTTTATAAAATACTTGTACTGGTTAATAAATTTCAGAAAAATTATAATAAATTTCTATAATTAACAAGGATCATAATAATACTTTACTTTAAGTAAAAATAAGCTTTTTGTCTATCTCAAAAATTGTTGGAACATAATGTCCATTTGATTTATTTATTGAATAATTACGACTTGCAACTTTTTGTGCTACTTTGAGTTTTAGCCGTATTGAAGCTCACCCATCACTAGTGTAAAGACCCTAAAAAGTTAGTTAAAGTAGTGTGTCACCCCACATTGGTCTCCTATGCTAAAGTCATCATTTTGGCTAGGTGCCCAGTCACAAGTCGTGTTGCACCAATTAGTGTCTTAGTATTTTAGCTTAGTGTAAAAACTAAGTTTATATATTTATTTCTACAGTGACGAGTTACCAGACATCTATAGCACTTTTATCGCAGCTTGCTTTACTTTGCTTTGCTAGAGGCAAGTACTTTCTACGAACTTTACATACTGCCATGACAATAAACTGCGATTTACCAACCATGTTAAATGTTGATCCTTGGGGTAGCAAGCTAGAACTTTACATATTGTATTACTTTAAGTCTCTACCATGTTTAGACACTATCTCATATCTCTCACATGTTTAAATAACAGGTTAAGGGGAAACTGTTAGTATTGTACGTGAACATGACCCCCTTCTCCGTATGTATTTACTGCGCTCGGTGACATTCTATATGTGACCTTGCCGTATGTTCTAATACTGCGTTTGTGTATGGATATGCACTGATGCCGTTCGTGCACGTATGTGCATGCCAGAAAAACTTGATATGTACCGCTGTACATCCTATTCACCTATTGACCAATTCACGTACATACTACTGTTTTAAACTTTTAAACTACATGCTGTCATTTCTAAAAATAACCAACTAAACCATGATATACCATGATTCCAGTTTATTACATTCTTGTTCATGCTTCGTATATTTAGTTTGCTAGAATCAGTACTTGCTCCCGTCCTGACAGGATAACGTTGTAGCTGTCCTTACTGAGGAAGAGTTACTCTGCGACTCATATTATGGAGATACTACCGAGGACCCGGCTTTGCCATACGAGGATGTTCCTGCGGGGAGACTCGCCTAGTTTGTATAGCTGTTTGGGATATTTAGTGTAGTATGTATTAGGCTACATATTTTGTAACTGGACATGTATCCAGTTTTACATTTCAGATCACTTGTACTTTGGACTTATTTCTATATGAGACGACTTTTGTGTTTGGAGCATTTATGGCTTTTATTCACTTATAGAACTGTTAGCACATTTAGTCTTATCCTGTTGTCTTTAGAACAGCTTACTACGTTTTATCTCAAGCGTAGGCTGGACATGACTCGGCCCGGCCCAACAATTTAGGTAGCAGGTCGTGACACAAGTTGCTAAAGAGCATGTGTGTACTGTTCATCTTCTCCAACCAGCACAGAATGCTTAGTTTAATCCATAAACTTCAAAATGCCATAACTCTTCCAAAAAGAGTAGAAATCAAGCTTTTCTCAAAGGTCAAAATTGGGTAGAACAGAATTTCCTACAGCATGAAGCAACTGGTTTTTTTGAAATTATCAAGTTTTATTAGATCAAAACTAAAGTAATAAGAAAATCTTAAGACATAGTTCTGCAAAAATCCATCCATCAAAACCAAAAATGCCAAGCCCTAAAGAAGCTTGGAATCATGCAGGGAAGAGAATGGAACAATAAAACTTGAGATCTATCATGAAGCAAGTTGTACTTGCCTAGGGCTAGTGGAGGAGTAAATGAGGAAGAAGATGAAGAAGGTGGAGAAGTAATGAGAAATAATGGAGGGAAGAGAGAGAGAGAGAAGTTGGTTTATATATCAACTCTTCCTATCTCAAACCCAACCAAAACAAACCGAGCCAAGCCAAGTCAAGCTGAACCGAACCAAGGGCAAATTAAACCAAGACTAGGCTAAACAAAACAAGTCAAAATATAGGTTACCTGAAAAATGTCTGAATTCTGTACACGAATACTGAAATTACATATAACGAAAATGGGAGTGACAGTATTGTATGGACTAGGGACCAAAAAATTTAAGGAGTTCTATAAAACTTATACAGTAGTAAAAGCCATTAAGGGAGATATTAAATTGACTTTATAGCTTGAGTAATCAAGGAAGTGGCACTAGATATAAATATCCTACATGAAAGGAATTCCAAAAAAAAAGACAAAAATGGCGGAAAGGTTTGTATAGATTTATAGGAGTGATGACTGAGAATTGGATTATTAAGGGTTATCATTTATTTGGAGGAATTGACAAAGTGAGAGGCTCATATAAGGCTTGGAACTAATTATAAATAATTACGGAAGGAGGAATCAACAAATGAATCTAAGTTTTATAGACAATAAGGGAAGTTGGTTAGGAAGAATGAAGTATGATAATTTGGAATTTATGATCTTATTAGGAAACATCGGTGACATAGAGTTAACGATAGTGGATGATGTGAGTGATAAAAAAATTTGAAAAAAGAAGGAAAAAAAGAAAAAAAAAGAAAAAGAAAGACATAAAAGTCTAGAGGAATTTACGTGGATATAAATTGGATCAAGAACATTAGGGATAAAGATTAGACAACAAATTATTCAGTGGTTGATAATTAGTGACTTGGAGTCACGAATGGGGGATTGGTAAGTGAGAGTTGATTTTTAAGACAAAAATGGACAACTAGCAAGCTAAAATTTATTTTTGTTGAATATGGACAAATACAAGAAAGAGGAAAGAACGACGACTTAGTTATGACTAAATGAGCAAGGTCAAATTTTTAATTCCATTTTTCTTCGTCTTATTATTTCTCTCTTTCTTACATCCATCAAACTAACTCATATTTAAACCTGCTTGTTACACTTTTATCTATCTTTATCTATCTTGAACCTTCATACCTCTTTACTTGGGAAAGGCTGAGAAAATATTGTAACTCGTTCAAAAAGGACAAAAATTATCATGTGGTGATCCTGGTAGAAATATAGAATGTTGGGCATTGCGGTAAAAATTGGTGGAAGAAGGATATAACTAAGATCGGTAACTAAAATCAAGTGATAGGGAGTATCAAATTGGAAGTGATTGCACTTAGAGATTTTGTGGCATTTCTAAATTTTAAGAAGGGTAACATTTGAAGATATAAGATTGAAGGATAAGTGGAAGTCGAATAAAAATCTTGTATGGAAGTGATGTTATATTCAGTAATACGAGGGGTACAAATTTGAACATTGTTCATGAATTTTTTTATAAATCTTGATTCAGGAATTTCTGATCCAAATTAAAGACAGGATGAAGAAATTGGATTTTTAAGATGATTAAGTCGATAATGAAAAAAGAAGAAGGGAAAATTGGGGAGTTATAACAAGAATAAGTTCATGAGTAGTGCCTTAGAAATGGAAGTCAAGCCTATAGTATTACAAAGGAGTTAAACCTTCATGACTGAAGATTATAGTAGTAGTGAATCTGGAGTTGCCAGGAATCTGGAGTTGCAAGGTAAGGTGTAATTGAGAAATGACGATCGGATGATCTAGGTTGTGATTGGAGTAGAATGAGATGATTACCTTGACTTTTCTTCTGAAAAATCCTATTTTTGATTTCCCATCCTGGTAAAAGAGATTTGATTTTCTTATCTTTGAAACATTTTCTATGTTCCTATCACGCTTGATTTTCGATCCAGTTTGACCGATCAATTTTGATTATCTTATCGTGCCAAGGTTCTTGATTATTGACTATACTCAGTGCATTTAATCCTGATCGTTCTTAGACTTCAATCCTATTTTTACTTGTGCCTAGAACTTCGAACAAATTCTTAGTAATATATGAGTCATGTTCCAATCATGATTAGACTTATTACCTATTCTTGATTATGTCAAAATTTCTATGGTTACTCATGCCTAGATGACCTTGCACGACTAGACGACCTTGATTTCAATGAAATTTTGATCCTTCGATCACGACTATATGCTAGAAATTTAGTCGTGTCAAAATTTGAATTCAGATCATGTCTAAACATTTTCTATTCATGTCTAATCTCGATACTGTAGTTGCTCGATTTTCCTAAACCATGTCTAGATTTTGATTTTCGTAACTTCATCCATGATCGTGCCTAAGTGATTTTAAATCATTTCCAATTTCTAATCGTGTCCGAGCTCTGATCGTTATTCACGATTTAACTAATTTTGTTCATTAGATTTTCGATTGTGCCTATAAGCCTTTAACTTTGAATCTTATTTGTGCCAAAAATTTATCCTTGATCATACCAAGTCTTGGTTTTGATCATGCCTACGTGACTTTAACCCTGATCCCATCAATATTTAGATTCTATCTGTCGTGATATACTCGAATTTGATTCTACTTTGATCATAACCAAAACTATATTGGTTCTATTAGTTGTGACTTGAGTCGTGCCTAAGTAACATGAATTTTTATTATAAATCAGGCTTAATCAATTCGACCATACTTCGACCTTTTCTTTGATCGTGTTAAATGACTAGTCGCGCGTAAGATTTCGATCTGATTACTCTTAAACATGCTAAAACATATTATTCTCTGTGATCGTGCCAACGGTTTTGAATTTACACTTCATCATATCTGAATCTTCGGTTCACCCCGTCAATCTTAAATTTTGAGGATAATTTTTTTTAAGAAGGGTAGATTTGTAACCTTCTTGAACCGAATTATGGAGTTCTCTGAATTTTTAATTTTTGCTGCTTTCATAAATTTTTCCCAAAAACTTCAAATCACAAATTTGGTTTCGTAAATAGCTACATGGAATATATTTTTTCGATAGTGATATGTTATAGATTTTATTATCGGATTATTGGCCTTTCAAAATAGTTTTGCGAGATTTTTATAGTTTTGGACTTTTATAGCTTAATAAATAAAATTAGTTATTTTGAACTCCTTAAATAATAAGGGCCAGATACATATATGGGAATACTTTTGTGTAAATTTTATAAGTTATATTTATACGATATATGAATTACCCTCGAGCCTACGTGATTGTTTCGAATTTCAAACTAGTTTTCGACCTAGAAGCCAAACAAATAGTAATTTATATATTTAATTATTACATTTAAAATACTTAATTGTTTTGAGTAAATACTTAATTAGTAAATTTGAAAATACTTAATAGTTTTCGGCCTAGAGGCCAAACAAATAGTAATTTATATATTTAAGTAAATTATGCTATATATATATATTTTTTTTTGGGCTGGGGACTTATTTTACATGAAAGTAATTTTTAGTTGCTAATAGATTATAAATGGAGAAATTCTCCTTGGATTTGACTTCTTGTTGGGCTATTGGCCCAATACATGAAATATCTTGGGGAGAGCTTCTTGGAAGCTTTCTCTCACATGTTTGGGAGCATGTCTTACCATTATTTAATGGGGGCTCTCCATCCACACAAATCCTAATGCAGCCCAAGTGTATTGTGTCCGAATCCTTCCCATTTAATTCCATTTTTACAGTTACATTCAATAATTTTTTTGTGTCCATAAGTCGGACACAATCAAATCCTATTCCTGTGTCGTGTAGACCGGCCGACACGACACACCCTCACCCGACGTCCCTCCTCCCTACTTTCTCCTTGCCGTTGCCGGACATCCAATGTCCGTAAGCCAGAACCACCACCATTCTCCTGCCAACAACCTAGATCTGAGATCCATACCACCAAAGCCCCGGTCGACCACCTTCTTCCCCTGCCTTGTCGACCCTAAACCACTATTGCCACAACCTCCACCACCACCTCATTGCCATGGTCAGGCATCACCGCCGTCGATATCATCACCCCACTGCCCTGTCCGATCTCTGCCTCCTCACCAACCAACTACCACACCCATACCATACCACCCCCATCAGCCTCCACTCCGACTTCCCTACCACCACTCCGTCCCTCCACCACCCAGAGCCACCACCATCATCATCGATAACCTCACAACCACCATACCACCCAAACTCAAAAGAAGAAACCCCAAACCCCAAATAACTCACCTCGTCGCCTCAGAGTGCCGCCACCTCTCCGGTAGGCCTCCGTCGGGAGAAGCCATCTCCTTTCAGCCAGATCCGTGGCAGACCCGCGCTTCCCCAGCAAGCAACCGCGTTCCCTCGCCATGTCCCGACGGCTCCGCCTTGTCCTCGCCATGTCCCGACAACTCCGCCCTCTCTCTCTCTTTAGAGTGATTTGGGAGAAGGTCCCAAAGGAATGGGGAAACTAGGGGTGAGCGTCGGTATAATCGATCGGTATTTGGTTGATTTTTTAGTATTTTTTAAATCGGTATTTAAAAAATCAATACCAATATCGTACCATTTAGAATCGGTTTTTTCGGTTTCGGTTAAATCGTTATTCGGTCGGTTTTTGTTCGGTATCAGTATTTTACCAATTAATATTTGATCAATTAACACACTTAATGTTGTAGAACCTCTTAACCTTTTTTTTATATACTTTTTTGGAAGCATTAATTTTAAAGCTAAGCCTCTACCAATGAAACAATTAATCAAAATTATTAGAACAATATGTAACAAGTCGCAAACACCTAAAAATGAGCTTAAAATATCAAACGCGGTCACAAACTTTGATCTTTAGTATAAGTTTAAGTAACCAAAATTCACTTCAAAATACTATGAGAACACAAAAACATAAGCTCAAAAGATCAAAAACTCAATTCTCAGCATTCTTAACATAAATTCAAGTCCACTAAAATCCATTCCAAGTTATAGGAAACCAACCAAAACAAAGATAAAAATGAAAATGAGTAGTATAAAATTAATCATGAACAACATTAAAAATGTGCATGTGTGTGTATATATATATATATATATATATATATATATATTTTATATATATATATATATATATGTGTGTGTGTGTGTGTGTGAAAATATATATATATATATATGTGTGTGTGTGTGTGTGTGTGTGTGTGTGTGTGTGTGAATCGGTTCTGTTTGGTATTTTCGGTATGGTATTACACTCAAACCGTTACCATTACCATTATACCGTAATTTAGTCGGTTCGGCAATTCGGTATCGGTACATAATTTTGGTTCGGTTTTTCAGAATATTTTTAATCGGTATTCGGTCGGTTTTTCGGTATCGGTCGGTATTTGCTCACTCCTAGGGGAAACCCCCTACCCTTGGTCTGCTTAATTTTTGATTAAGGAAAAAATTGATTACTAGTGTTTGATAATTACTGTGGTTTTTACTATTAATATTTTGGGTTTCAATTAATTGCTTTATTTTTAATTAGTGACTAATAAGTTGTCAATGATTTAAACTAGAGATTGTATAGGTTTGGGCATAGGTTTTGAGTCATACTTATTTTAGTAATAATTTTATTCGGGCATGGTGTAGGCTATTAACTAATAGGAATCTGGGTCAGTTATTTGATTATAAGCCTAATTGAGGAATTTTATCTTTATTTAAAGTTGCGGGCCCAAAGTATATTATATAAAGGCAAATGTTAAAGGCCACTCCCTTTTTACTAAGGGCCACCGACTTAAAACTTTAAAATTTTTTTACAAGTTTTCCATTTTGAAAACACTAAGGGCCACCCCACTTCTGTCAATTGAAGATTGTAGGGCTTGCCTGCAGTCCAAAGTGAAGACTGGACTACAACGATGGACTGCAGTCCTCAATTGACTTTTTTTTACCTACGGTGATGTGGGAGCGTAAAAAGTGCTTCATAGACCAAGTCAAAGAAAGTTAAGAGCTTTACATAAGTCAAACAGAGTCAAACTCAGACTTTACGCAAGACAACTGAGTAAAACTCTACGCGGGCTATTTTTACGCGAGAGCCATCCTCAAAGCTTTTACGCGAGGGACAGGCTGTCAAATCATCGCATTTAATGCACGTGATACTGTTCTGACGTAAAGATTTTCTGACAGCGGACAGCATAGAAGTCGAAAAGATTTTATTTATACCAAACCCAACACTTGTCGTGTAGTGTGTAGATGGGCTATTTTACGCTCCAGAGATTGCTTCTTTTACGCACGAAAGCTATTCGAGCTTTTTACGCTCAAGGCTGTTGTGCACGTAAAGTTTATTTGAGCTAATTTTACACTTAAGGCTATTTTCAGCCACTTTACGCGGGAAGTTTATTTTGGGCTATTTTACGCCCGCTCTGCTACTTTACATAGGAAGTATATTTTGGGTCATTTTTACGCCCGATCTTTTCTGGCTACATGAAAACGTGGTTTGCATACGTGGCTTTCATGCCACACTTATCGAGGAACATGTGATACGTGCTCTCCTTATATTGTTGAAGTTATGAGACATGTGTCATCACGCGTAGTGTTGATTTTCAATCGTGGGTGACAGTTGCTTGTGTAAAAGACCCGATTATGTTGTTTTTTTACGTACAGAGGGTCTAGTCTATAAATAGACTTATTTTCAACACAGACATCATCAAGAGATCAAGATATCAACAGAGATACAGGAGAGGAGATTCTGAGAAAACTCATACTTCCAGAGTGATATTCCCAAAGCATTTTTTCAAATTTTTTTTCTCAAGAACAGGATGAAGCAAAGCAGAAAAGCATTCGACTGTGCCATCAGTGTCGTTGCTCGATACCTTTCTGGTGACTTAGTTCTTCCGATTGTTCGTCTTCTTCAAGCAGTTTTCTTCATCATTATTGTATGGTCCAAGGAACAAAGTGATCGCTCTCAGATCAGACTTCCATAGCAATACTTTCCAGAAACAATTTATACTCTTGTACATTTTTTAGTTTTCTTTCAAAAGCCAATTTTAGGCATTTTGTTAAGTGAAACAAAATGGCGACTCTGCTGGGGACGACCTTCTCCTCTAACGAGAAGGCAATTGCTCAATATGATGATGTGTCGTTCAGATCGACAAAGAAGACTCTGGTTGGTCACTTCGACCAGACTGCTTACGAAGAAATGCTCCGAACTGGGGGTAGTACTCGGTGCTCCAATGTTCAGAAATTACGGAAGGCACGAAAAGTTTGGATTCCTAAATTTAACGCATCATCGGATCTCCCTGATGTCTCTGAAGGCAAAGGAATCCTTCCTACTCCTGTTGTGGTGGCTCCCGTCTGTGACGAGGCAGTCTCTACTTCAGTGATACGACCCGGGCATAAAAATCAGTCTTCCGTCTGTGATGTGGCATACTCTCAAGTTTTACACTCTGCACGTAAAAATCAAGCTTTACGCCCTGCGCGTAAAAATTAGTCTCTCATTTGTGACGTGGTAGACACCTAAACTTTACGCTCTACGCGTAAAGAAAAGTCTCTCGTCTGTTACGTGGCAGATACTCATATTTTGCGCTCTACGCGTAAAGGTAAATCTTCTGTCGGTGACAGCGTAGATAAAGTTCACAATGATGCCTTTGCATCTAAAGTGAATTTGTCTGCACACATGCAGCGTAAAAATATGAATTTATTGTTGGTAAAACTTTAGTTTTTCACCAACAACCTTCTTATACTGTTTTACGCAAGGTACCAAACCTTCAGATTACGCATAATGCTGATTGAGTCCTTTGAGAACAAAAATTGTAAGATTTACGCATACAACTCCAGGCGCGTAAAAATATACAGTTTGGTTCTACTAATGCGGCCAGTAATCTTCTTTATACACAAGGGACTAAACGTTTATGTGCCAAAATGTAATAAAGAAGACTACTCCATCTACCCCTTCTGATTTACGCGAGTTACTCGTACAAAAGCGTAAAAACAGAAAATCTTCTATGACACTCCCCAAAGAAGATCACCATTATGAGTGTCACCAGATTGTAATCATGTGTTGCTGTTCGGCTTCTAAACGGTAAGTTTTTGATCGGTTAAGCTACAATTCGCCTCAGCAATCAGTTGATGACCAAGAACATGAGTTGTCATATACATCAGTCAATATGGCATCTCATACCAACAGAGGACAACGTCCAAGACGCAATTCGTTCCAGACTCCTAGCCAACAATAATTCAACCGACTTCTTGATAATTTTGAAGGGGTATATCAGAATACTCGGTCAACAAGTCAAAGACAGTTGCAATCTTCAGATTCAGAAGCTGGAGGTACCCAGTCTTCGGAGTCTGAAACTGATAGCGTTGATTCATACTTCTACACCAATCCCTCTGTATCTTTAAGGGAGGTTGAATCATATACTATCAGAGATGAACCGGAGACGTCAACTACTAATACAGAATAACGTCTCTCTGCAGTTGAACAGTCACTGATGGACATGCTTGCCATGATGCAAAGTATGTATCAAATAGTAATGACTCAGCAGACAGTTCAACCGGCAACGGTAACTCCGGTGCAGGTAGCAGCACAAACTCAAGATAGTCAAGGAGTTGATGTACCCTTGAATAATCATAGTCAAGAGCCTGCTGTCAATCAAAATTTTGCATCTGCAGATCCTCTTATTCCAGAAGAAGTACCACATCCGGTGGAGGTTACGGTACATCCTGCAACTATTCAATCGAATGTGCTTCCTCAGACTAGTGAATCTATTCAAGCAGTACGTGAGCTAAAAGTACAGTTTGAATTTCTGAAGCACAAGGATCAGCTCCAGAGGTTAGGGATTAAGCAGCCTTGTCCTCCTCATTGGAATGATGCGCCCTTTCCTCTAAAATTCAAGCCACAATCGATGGTGTTATTTGATGGAAAGGCTTTTCCCAGTCAATATATCAATTATTTTGATATTATGACTGTACATTTACAGAAGAATGATGCTCTTCTTACCCGAGTTTTCATTGGGTGCTTGACGGGTTCAGCTTATGAATGGTATCGCAGTCTAGCCGACAATTGCATATCGTCTTTTGACGAATTTAAAGCAATATTTCTCTCCAGTTTCTATAAGGGAGAAATTGACACGAATATGTCCTCCTTAATAGAAATAAAACAAAAAGAGAAGGAAGATAACCGGATGTTCATCGAACGTTTTCGACAGGCAACTTTGAAAATGCCTCCTGGTATGCCAGATTCAGCATTGATTGATACGTGCAAAATGAATCTGTGACCATCCATTGCTGCCTTTACGGGCTCTCAGTTCACAGATTGGGCCTCGTTTATTATAGCAGTAGTGTCAGTCGAGACCAATGGTAGGTTGGCTCGTGAACACGGGATGATCTTTGCCTCAGAAGACAAAGGAAAGAAAGGCTCTTCAGGTAATAATTCCGACAATTGCAATGGAAAAGGGAAGGAAACCCTAGTGGTTAATCTTTCAAAACCCAAAATGACGCCGAATAATCTGAAGTCTTCTAAACCAAAAGAAGAGTACACTTTTGATGACAGTGATATCCCAGGGATATTCTAATGTCTCGTTAAGAGTGGCAAACTCCAGATTCCGGAGCCAAAAAGGCCTAATGACGTGAATCTAACTGACAATCCCAAATATTAAATCTATCATAGATACATAAATCATCCTACCAAGGCTTGCTACGTCTTAAGGAAGAAAATCCAAGAGTTGATAAATGCTAATGCCATCGCTTTAACCAATGATGAGCATACAGTTACAACTAATATGATTTCTCTTCAATTTGGAGGTTTTCCTCCACAGCAAGTTCCAGATGGGATTATCCCAATTCCTAAGACAGCATTAAAAATTGTAAATCTTCCGCTTGCTAGAGAGAGAAATGAAGGAATATTGCCTCTCACATTAAAAAATGGTGAAATCATGTGGGTACATCCTGACTTAGTACCTGAAATGGAGAATAAAGGTAAAACTTAAAAATCCAAGAAAGTTAGAAAAGTCAAACCCTGCAATATGATTTCTCATGTTGTAACTCCAGATCATGATGATTTGGATCATCTTTGGGATGGCATTCCTTTGGAGGATAGATTGAGGGGTCTGAATATATGCCCTCCAAGTTTGTCTCCTCCTACAAAACTCAAACCTACTCATCAGCAATGGTTAGTAATGAGTAGTGTCCCCTTATACAGGGCACAACAAGTCTTTGCTGCTTATGAAAAAGTTCCTCCTTCTTCTGTGGCTACAAAACTCAAACTTACTCATCAACAATGGTTAGTAATGAGTAGTGTCCGGAGTATTCCTCCTTCTTCTGTGGCTACAGAGGTTTCTATTCTTCCTTCTCCTGTGGTTGCAGAGGTTTCTGTTTCTTCTTCCTCTGTTAAACCATCTATTGAAAGTCCGCTACCCATTCACATGTACAGTCAACAATCAGTCCATCTCATAAAAAAGATGGGCTATGACTTTCAGAAGGCGAAAGGCTTGAACTATGACAAAGGAATGCGACTTCCTTTACAAATTCTAAGTCAAAAATCCACTGTTGGATTGGGTTTTGAGGTCCCTCATAGAAATCCTCGCAAGAAGAAGACTAAGAAAAAGAAGAATAAAACCTGTAATATGGTACTTCATTCTTCTGAGTCTGAAGAATAAACCTTTGCTGGTACGAAATCTAGGAAAGAGTACCACAAAGATTATGAGGGAACATCTAAAGAAGCAGAGGACGTGGCTGAAACACTACCAGCTCAACCATCTCCTGTTCCTGCTGAGGCAAGACCTTCTAAACCATCTGTGGTTGAGAAAGGGAAACAGAAAGCAGTACGCTTGGACGCCCCATTGAAGTCTACTTCAAATTAAGGGGTGGTGATGAAGCCCTACAAGTTCGATATTTTAGCCCAACTAGCTAATACCCCGACTAGACTTTCTATCTTTGAGTTGCTTCGTCTTTCTAAAGAAAGCCGAGAAACTTTGAGCGAAGCTTTGCTACAAGCGGATTCATGCTTAGCTCAACTCAAGGGTCCTGACAATATACCAGTGTCGTGTCCACAATGTCATAGTGTGATGGAAGCAATTTCTAACATTACCTTCACACAAGAAGATATGCTGTTGAAGCATAATAAACACGACAGGCCTCTGTGCTACACAGGGTATATTGAATCTACTGAAAATGACAGGATTTATATTGATCCTGGATCTTCTATTAGTATTATTCTCCAGAGTATGCTATGACCCTTGAGGATTCCTACTAGTGATTTGACTTACACTAGTACAACAATAGTTGGTTTCAACTCTGGAAAGAGTAAACCACTAGGGAAGATTTGTCTGAAGATTCAAATTGGTGATCTTCGAACTATGGCAACTTTTTATGTTATTAACTCAGATGTATCTTACAACATCCTTCTTAGAAGACCGTAGATACATGAGCATAATATTTTGCCGTCAACTCTCCACCAATGTTTCAAGTACGTGGATTCTCAAGGGATTGTGAAGACTGAATTTATAGATCTCAATCCTTTCAAAGGTGTTGAAGCCTATTTCTCTGATTCAATACTCTGCAAACAGGAGCATGTGAAGGAGATATCGGATATGGTCGAAGATCGATCACCTGCCGAAGATCAATCTGTCAATGAAGATCCTCCGGAAGAGCAACCTTTGAAGATTAAAGTCAAAGGTCGAATCCAACCCCAACCTGTCAATGACCAACCTCTGATGATCAAGGTTAAAGGAAGAACTCGAGCTTCGTCTGAGAAATCAGTGAGTATTCCAGCCAAGAGCCAAGTTCAACCTCTCATGATCAAGGTCTAGGGACGTACTTCTCGTACGAATGATCCAGAACCACAGATTATCAACCTTGGCAAGTCTACGCAAAAGACGGATGACGGTCCATTAATGATCAATCCGAAGCATAGCAGTCAGTTTGTAAATGATGTAAATATTGATCATTCTATACTTTCTAATATTAGTGAAGATTTCCTTTTCGAGTATATGGCTGTCAAATTTATTGAAAGAATGACTTTATTTGGTTATAATCAAATTCATCAACATAAAAATGACATAGATACAGAGAAAAACTTATACATTAATCATAAGGAAAATTCTTTTCCTCCTCATGTCGATGTTGGTCCCTATGCTCAAAAGTTCCTAACATCTTCTCCATATCTTCTTCCTGTAGCCTCATCATCACAAGCTTGTGTGACTTATAGACGTCATAAAGAATCTTATTTTGTGATTTCGTCTAATAACAAAAACAAGCGCCAAATTATGTTTGGCCTGGCTAGAAATATCCCTGTTGCTCAGACAGATGATCTCAGAGAGAAAGATAAAGAAAGAATCTGAATTGACAAATATAGTCAACAATCTCTTAAGATTATCCAGAATATAGGATATGATTTGAAGACTATGCAAGGTCTTAATCATGGTAAAGGTAGACAGTTACCATTATGGGTGATCCATTTTACCAGAAAACTCGTCATAGGTTGGGATACGATCCATCCCACATGTTTAATGAAGATATACAAGAAGAATTTTCTTCCAGTTCTTCACAATCTTCAGATTCGGGAGAAATTCAATTAATCGAATCTGATCCATTCCACATTTACAAAAAAGATATGGAAGAATATTCTTCTAGTTTTTTTACAATCCTCATATTCTGGAGGAGACTATTATGATGAATCTGAGTGCGTCTTTTCAGTCAACATGGTTCAAATTGATGGTGAATCTGAACCATTTGAAAATAACCCTTGGACACAACAGATGGACACTCAATGGGAGCTTCGTTTTGAACAGCGACAGCCACCTACAGAAGATAAAATTATCCAGATTGACGTCGGAGATGGAACTACATCTAAGCCGATATTCATCAGTAAAAACCTTTCTGAAGATGAAAAGGAAGAGTTGATACAGATGATTAAAGAATATATTGATATCTTTGCATGGAGTTATAAGGATATGCCGGGTCTAGATCCTAAAGTAGCTACTCATAAACTCAATATTCTTTCTAATGCCAAGCCTGTAAAACAACAGCAACGACATTTTTGACCAGATATGATGGATGTAATTGAAGCAGAAGTCAAAAAGCTGATCACATGTGGCTTTGTTCGTGAAGGACAATACCCAGATTGGGTTGCCAATATTGTTCATGTTATGAAGAAGAATGGAAAAGTCCGAGTTTGTATAGATTTTTGCGATCTTAATGTAGCTTGTCCAAAAGACAAATTTTTACTTCCGATTACCGATGTCATGATGGACATTACATGTGGTTTTGAACGCATATCTTTCGTGGACGGATTTTCAGGATACAATCAAATTAAGATGCATCCAGGAGATGAAAAGCGTACCGCTTTTCGTACACCCCTTGTGATTTATTGCTATACGGTTATGCCATTTGGTCTGAAAAATGCTGGTGCTACGTATCAACGAGCTATGAGAAACATTTTTCAAGAGTATCTATGAAAAATAGTTGAATGTTATGTGGATGACATTGCTGTCAAAAGTCGATCAAAAGTTGATCACATTCAAGACTTAAAGACAGTATTTGAGTTGGTGCGTCAACAACAATTGAATATAAATCCCACTAAGTCTTTCTTAGGGACTTCTGGTGGCAAGTTTTTGGAATTTGTCATCACTTCTCAAGGTATCCACGTTGAACCTGATAAAATCAAAGCAATTCTTAAAATGCGTCCTCCACGCAATCTAAAAGAACTCCGTGGTTTCCAAGGTCGTATTACTTATATCAGGAGATTTATATCCAATCTTTCTTGGAGATGCCAACCTTTCTCTCGTCTATTAAAGAAAGGTGTATCATTTGTTTGGGATGAAGCATGTCAAAAGTCTTTAATGACATCAAGCAATACCTTATAAATCCACTTGTCTTGGTACCTCCAGTGGTGGCAAGACCATTTTTGCTCTATGTTCGAGCCTTGGATCATTCATTTGGTGCTCTTCTTGCACTGAAAAGTGATAAGGGCCATGAACAAGCAATTTATTATCTCAGCCGAATGATGGTTGGAGCTGAACACAGGTATACTCCTGTGGAGAAAGAATGTCTGTTCTTGGTTTTTGCTGTTCAAAAGACACGACATTATGTGTCAGGACAGACTATTCATGTCATCTCCAGAATAAATCCTATTCGGGTATTGATGAGAAAATCGAGTATTCTTAACTCCAGATTAGCCACCTGGACTATGTTGCTTACTCCTTATAATATGGTCTATATACCCCAAAAATGAGTAAAGGGTCAAGCATTAGCTGATTTCATAGCAGCTCACCCTATACCTGAAACATCTAAGCTATATGAGGACATTCCAGATGAAGTCGTGGATTGTAACATGACTTTGAAGGATGACATTTGACAACTATATTTTGATGGAGCATCACGGGTTGGACCTAAAGGCAATATCGTCTCCGGAGTAGGCATCGTCTTGGTCTCTCCTGATAAAATATCATATACCGTGCTTATTCTCTTAATGAACCATGCTCCAACAATGTGGCAGAATATAATACTCTGCTGATTAGTCTCCAAGTAGCAAAATAATTGGATATTGAATTTCTGGAAGCTTATGGAGACTCTCAACTGATTGTAAATCAGGCCAGAGGGACATATGAAGTCAGAAATCCTGACCTCATTCCTTATCATCAAGTGGTAATCAAATTGGTTCTTTCATTCAAAGGATTCTTTACTGAATTCGTACCACATTCTTAAAATTTGGAAGCTGATGCTCTTGCTAGTTTAGCTGCAGACTTAGCCGTTCCAATCAGAAGACAAAATACTATTACTTTTTTGGATCGAGACTTATTCTGTATAAAGAATAACTTACATATTGAACAGAGTTGTACTCAGAATTAAGTTCTCAACAAAGGGATTGGAGAAGTCCATTCTTTGATTATGCGGTCCATGGGATTTTACCTGAAGATCCAAAAGAAGATGCATCAATAAAGAGATGATCATTTCGGTTCTACTATGATTCTTTTTTACATATGTTATATCGTCGTTCTTATGATGGACTTTTGCTGCGTTGTCTCTCTGAGAGTGAAGCTAAGCAAACACTCCGTGAAGCTCATGATGGTGTCGGTGGTGCTCATCAACCGGGTCCAAAATTATAGGACCGTATCCGAAGAATAGGATATTATTGGCCTTCCATGATAGCAGATGCTGTAGATTATGCCAGACGGTATAAAGTATGTCAGATTTATGCCAATTTTATTCACCAACCATCTAAATTCTTACATCCTACAGCAGCTTCTTGGCCTTTTGAAGCTTAGAGCATGGATGTTATTGGTCTGATTAACCCTCCTTCTGTCAAGGGACAACGATTTATACTGGCTATAACCGATTACTTTTCTAAATGGACGGAAGCGGTTCCCCTTGTTGAAGTGAAAACATCTAATATGATTAGCTTCATCAAACACCATGTCATTTATCGTTTTGGGATTTCTCGAAGGATAATTCATGATAATGGACCACAATTTACCAGTCAGACATTTTATCGATTCTGTGATAAGAATCGGATCCAAAATCTGGCTTCTACGGCTTATAATCCAGCTGCTAATGGTTTGGCCGAAGCTTACAACAAGACAATCATTAAACTTCTCAAAAATTTTGTCTCTTCTAATAAACATGATTGGAATGAGAAACTTGGAGAATGTTTATGGGCTTACCGAACGACAGTCCGAACTCCGACTGGTTTTACACCATTTTTACTGGTTTACGGATGTGAGGCTGTTCTTCCACTGGAAATACAGATTCCATCTCTTAGAATAGCCATTGCTAATGAGGTAACGTCAGAGAATAATGATCGCTTACGACTCCAAGAACTTGAAGGATTGGACGAGAAGCGTCTTCAAGCGCAACAGCATATTGAGCTATATCAAGCCCGTATATCTCGAACTTTCAATCGTAAAGTTAAAGAGAGGGTATGTAAAGTTGGTGTGCTAGTTTTGGCTGTCAAAAGACCGATAGTGATAACTCGTAAGAGCAAAGGAAAATTCTAAGCAAAATGGGAAGGTCCTTATGTAATTGAGTCGGCATTCTCCAATGGTGCCTATAGGTTGTCTAAACCTAATGGAGATTTGCTTATGATGCCGATTAATGGCAAATTCTTGAAGAAATATTATGTTTGAATTTTTTTTATTCTCCAGCTACCAATGTTTGGTTAAGCTGATTATTTATCTTCCTAAATGAGACTTTTGATCTTCTGTCTTACCAGTTGATTAAAAAATAGATTTATTATTTATCATGTTATTATGACCTCTGAATAAATATTAAGTCTATTTCTTTTCCTATCTATCATGTCCCTTTGGCCTCTGAATAGATATCAATCTATTTTTCTTTGAGTTGTTACGATCTGTTACGTTCATATTACCTCTAATAGTATCGTATACTCTAAACAGACAATGAGATTCATTATCTATCATGTCCACATTACCTCTGGATAGATATAATTTATTGAGTTTAGAAGACTTGTCATATTACCTCTGATAAGTGTTTTCTATCTCATACCTATTGTTTAAATTCAAAATAAATGATAGGGTCACAAAACAAATATTTTTTTTATTTCTTGTAAACATTACAGAATAAAAAAGATAGAAGATTACAAAAATTCTTTATTTGCCTAAGACGGAGCACAGACATCTTCAAGCAATTTTTGTAGCTCCGCTAGGCGCTTCTCGCGAGAGCTCAGCACAGTTGCAGTAGCCATAGTCCGTCGAGCTTCCGGAGTACAAATATGGTAAAAGTCGGCAAAAGTAGCTATCATCTTATCCTTAGCTTCGTCAAGGGTTTTGATAGTAGCTTCAGCATCGAAGATTTGTTCCTCCAAAATTGAGCTCTGTGTTAGATGCTGGTCTCGAACTATGATCAACTGCTCCTTCTCCGCCTTCAAGCGAGCCAATTCTGCCTCGACTTCACGAATTCTATCATTTTGTTGATGAATTCTTATATTGGAAGTTTCATAGGCTTCTCTCTGGATATCCAGCTGGGGCTTAGCTTCAGCCAAAAAAGCTTTTTCTTTGGCAACCATGCTATTGTACTCTTGGAGAGATTCGTTGAAAGTAGTCTCCCTAGCGGTGTATTCAACCGATAAAGCGTCATACTCGCTTTGGATAAGACTTTCAACAGTTTCGTTTGACAGCCTTAGATATTCTCTAATGGGCTGTTCAAGTTCCTCCACGACCTTCTCCAGCGCCGCTGCTCTCGCTGCATCATTGAATATGGCGATATTTCTGATTGTAAGAGCAATTGCAGCTTTTAGACTTTCATAGTTAAGGCGCTTCTTCATGACCATCTTGATCAGAGATGCCAACGTTTTGTAGAATGTTTCAGTATGAATCTCAACTAAGTGATTCATTTCTGCGTTTGAGCTCGGCGTGGCAACGATATCTACCAAGTCTCTTTTCTGAAGACTAGGGGCAGATGTTGTTGCTTTGGTAGCAGACTGAGATGGAGTCAATGTTGTTGTTGCTACCATAGCTAACTGATCCCATGAGCTTCAGGGATAATGTCTTCAGCACTTTTTACTCCAGCCGCTTATGGAGTTGAAGTTATTTGGGTTTCAGTGGTGGTGATGATTGTGGGAGGAATGGTAATCATCGTAGCTAACTCCGGTTCAGACACCATCTTCTCCGGAACTTGTATTGTATCGATAGCAATAACAGAGGATGTTATTACAACGTCTCCAATTTCAGTTGATGATTTGACCATGTCTTCATCACCTTCTTTGGCTATCGTCTCTACCGGCACTTCATGTAGTTCAGTTGTAGTGGGTCCTTCTACAACTGGTTCTTCGTTGAAGTCTATTTCTTCTTCAGTAGCCGCTTCTTCATCTGCAGTTGGTTCTTATGCAGTTTGTTCTTCTTCTTCTTCTATGTTTTTAGCACAAGAAGACAATTCTGGTTGAGCCTCCACTTCGGGCTCTTGTGGTACTTCCTCTTGGATATTATCTTCTTCTGAAGAAGAACCCTCTTCCTCAAACTCCGTGTTTTTCTCATAAATAGTTTCTTGAGGAGGAGGATCTACAGGCTTTGATGCAATGATAAAACCTACAAAAATTAAACAAAATAAGTTAATACACAAAAATCATAGTTTGTGCCTTTGGTAGAAAAGACAGATGAAGTAATGAGCTGAGGCGTCCAGGAGATAGGACCCCCACACCTTTTGTTGATGTTGCCGGTTGAGATACAGAGGATCCTTCTCCAGGATGAGTCGAAGAAGAAACAATATATTGTGACTCCTCGACTGGAGTGTGGCTCTCTAGAGTAGCGGCTCTCTGTCTAGAAGGCCCATTGACGGTGATCTTCTTCTTCTTCTCTGAGAGGGTAACAACTGCACCTGATTTCCATTTTCTGGTCTTGCCAATAATGATTGGTTCTGCAGCTGTTTCCCCAACTCCTGTAGGGTTTACTTCCAGATATTCACCTGGAACAGCAGTGTCATCGGGTTTGTCTAGAAATACCCTAACTGGCTCTTTAATATTACCTTCCTTGGGCCATCCAAGACTCTCCTTTATGTTGTAGCCATGGGCGAAGGAGCGGATGGATGCATAAAAGTGAGCATACGTATGAAGTATACGTAGCTCAGTTGTGCTGGTAGCAGTCGATACTCTGAATTTAGCACCGGTACGAGCCGTGCTAAAGTATCTCCAGGCTCTTGCACCATCAATTAGCTTCCCATAATGGTAGAAGCTGGTGGAGGAATTACCAACATGAAGTTGGTCATATCCAAACTAGCGAGCGAACCGACTTGGTAGATACGGTTCGAACGCACAGTTGTCTTCATTCCTGTACATCAGATGGCAAGGTCTGATGCACATTAGCCATTTGAAAACTGGCGCAGGCAATGAAGTCCTCCCTTCACTTCGATCTTCAAATTGTACACCGAGGCAGTCGGCTGGAACTTGTGGTCTTATGCAGAAGAAGTTCCAACCGTGTGAATAATTCAGTATTGCTCGGGTGTCTGCCACAGTAGTTAAAGTCCATGTGGCTTTCTTGAATTTCTGGAGGAAGATCTCCGTATTATCTCCAGGGTCCGGTGGTAATAAACTGCAGTTATGATGAAGTAGCCAGCCCATCAAATAAGTGTAGGGCATCTCTACCCTAAGAAAATCCTTCCAGTGAGGAGCATTGTTGATTAGCTCATCACCAAAGGTCCACAAACCTGTATTTATTCCCCACACCATTGCTGATAGCAGGTTGATTCTGACCTTGAATACCAAACTTTCTGCCGTCCATAATACATTTCGATGAATTATGTCAACTGTGCTGATCCCGGGCACAACCCATCTCCGCAACCACAGAGATAGAAAGCCTGCCAGCAAGGCTTCCCTCGAGATCTTCTGACGACCATACCTCAGGTGGCTCAAGGTTTCAGCCCCAACAGGGATGTTTTCGATCTTTTTGGACAGATACTGATCCAGAGACTTATATGAGATCATTAAACTATTGATCAGATCTGAAGGGATTGTTGAACAAGAGTTGATTGTTGGAGCCTTGTTTTCTTAGAATCTCCCCTTCTTGTTCTTGGCTATCCTATTCTCATAGTAGAATAGATAAGTTATCCATTTATTAGTATATGCCAAGTGAGACCCACTATCATACATACTGGTGCAAATTAAGTAATGGCACATAAGCTCTTGGTAGACCACAACCAATCGAGGATTTTTCTCTCTGATTTCTGCTAGTTCCTGATTGGAGGGAACATATTCTTCATAGGGCGTTTCATCCATCGGCAGCTTCGAGATAAATTGCATCTCGTGCAGGGAAGACCCATCTCACCCAATGGGGTTGCAAAAGTTCCTGTTGAACTCATATACAACTCCATCAATGCCAAGAACAGGTTACTGTTCATCGGTATACCCTGGCTTGAAGAAGCTACCGCTTCATAAAGGCCAATGGCTTCTAACTCTGTCTTGAAATTCTTCATGATCCAAGTACTAAGCTGGATCCAGTTCTGGTTATAAGGCATCAGCCACCCTGGTAGCCTAGGGTTGGCCAGAGGATATAATACTGCAGCCCTTATGAACTTGTTAATGAACATTTGGGTCTGTACCTGCTGCATCAGAGCTGAATCTTCACTCGGGGTGAATCCAGGTAACATACTGGAGAAAAGGACGACACCACCACTAGGAGTACTGATGTGGTAGCCCATGTCATTGGCTCTATCCCTCTTGAAGATGATTCTGCTGGTCCTACCATGACTGCTGGGATTCAGGTTCCATAGCATCTGTCGGGGATGGATGGCATGGACAAATGCCGACAGGGGATAATCTCTAACCATGTCGGGTAGATATATTGTTCTCTCTCCAAACTTGAACACCCAAGCCTCCTTTTTGGGGTGTGTTTGTGACTGGAAATCTATCGCATCCCCGAACAAGAAGGCTGGCTTTGAAAATTGTTGGCCATCCAGCGATGTCAACAATTCTCTATTTATCATGGACAACAGCATTCTGTCCCCTTGAGCAGATATCAGCTGTTGTCTCTTTTCAGGGTATTCAGGATTTGACTGAGGGAACTCCACATGGGACAAGTTCTCCAAGTAATTTGAGCCCACCATACCAGTTGATGAGCCAAATATTTCTGCAAGCAGGTGAATTTGCAAATCTACTGCCAAAAGAAAAAAAATCAAGTTAGTAAAAATCTAAATTGAATTTTTACGCAGATGACTTAGTCTGAGTTTTACGCATAAAGATTAAAGACTTTGACTATGCAAACTTTATGCATATTAAAGTTGACAAAATTTTTAAAGTTTAAAAGTTCTTTGTTTTTACGCAAAGTCTTTCACTTGTGAATTTTACGCTAGCACATATTGATGTGAGCGTATTGTGAATTTTACGCTGACACATATTGATGTGAGCGTAATGTGAATTTTACGCTGGCACATATTGAGGTGAGCGTATTTCAATTTGTACGCTGTCACATATAGACGTAGGCGTATGTTTCTATTTTTACGCTGACACGATAAACGTGGGCGTATTTTCTTATTTCAAGTTTTACGCTGACACGTATAACGTGGGGGTGGAGTTTTAAGTTCGATTATATGATTCTTCTTCTTCTCCGATGAACTCACGGCTGAAGTTAGGTAGTGCTCTACCATTCATGGCCGGAGCCACAATGAGGTTGGACTGTCGGGGTACCGCCGATGATGGAGTGTTGGTTTCTGCGCAATCGGCTGTCGACCAAGCGGCGGGCTTCTTGCCCTTACTGCCGGCGGTGGTCTTGCTCTTGGGGGCCATCGAGTCGAAGTGAGAGTATGAAGGGAAAGAGAATAAAGAGAGATTGAAATTTCGATAAAGAGTAAAGTTCTCTCTCTATTCGTAAAATTCTATTTATAGAGAATTTTAAAATCGGTTCAAATTCCTAAAATTTACGCTGACGGTTGGATATCTTGACTTTTACGTGGACTGTTGAGTATCCCTAATTTTACGCAGATGACCGTTGGATATCCCAAATTTTACGATTCTGTTCAAATTATTTCAAATTTTAAAAATATTTGAAAACTTTGAAGGGGTCTTGTAGGAGCGTAAAAAGTGCTTCATAGACCAAGTTAAAGAAAGTTAAAAGCTTTACACAAGCCAAACAGAGTCAAACTCAGACTTTACGAAAGACAAACAGAGTAAAACTCTACGCGAGCAATTTTTACGCGAGAGCCATCCTCAAAGCTTTTACGCGAGGGATAGGCTGTCAAATCATCGCATTTAATGCGCGTGATACTGTTCTGACGTAATGATTTTCTGACAGCGAACAGCACAGAAGTCGAGAAGATTTGATTTACACCAAACCCAACACTTGTCGTGTAGTGTGCAGATGGGCGACTTTACGCTCAAGAGATTGCATGTTTTACGCACGAAAGCTATTTGAGCTTTTTACGCTCAAGGCTGTTGTGCGCGTAAAGTTTATTTGAGCTAATTTTACGCTCAAGGCTATTTTCAGCCACTTTACGCGAGAAGTTTATTTTGGGCTATTTTACGCCCAGTCTGCTACTTTATGCAGGAAGTATATTTTGGGTTATTTTTATGCCCGATCTTTTCTGGCTACATAAGAACGTGGTCTGTATACGTGGCTTTGATGACACACTTATCGAGGAACATGTGTACGTGCTCTCCTTATATTATAGAAGTTATGGGACATTTGTCATCACGCGTAGAGTTGATTTTCAATCGTGGGTGACAGTTGCTTGCGTAGAAGACCCGATTATGTTGTTTTTTATGCACAGAGGGTCTAGTCTATAAATAGACTTATTTTCAAGACAGACATCATCAAGAGATCAAGAAATCAAGAGAGATACATGAGAGAAGATTCTAAAAAAACTCATACTTCCAGAGTGATATTCCCATAAGCATTTCTTCAACTTTTTTTCTCAAGAACAGGGTGAAGCAAAGAAGGAAAGCATTCGACTGTGCCATCAGTGCCGTTGCTCGATACCTTTCTGGTGACTTAGTTCTTCCGATTGTTCGTCTTCTTCAAACAATTTTTTTCATCATCATTGTATGGTCCAAGGAACAAAGTGATCGCTCTTAGATCAGACTTCCATAGTAATACTTCCCAGAAACAATTTGTACTCTTGTACTTTTTCTAGTTTTCTTTCAAAAGCCAATTTTAGGCATTTTGTTAAGTGAAACAAGTGACTGCAGGTTTGAATGCAGTCCCAAGTTAAGAAAGGACTGCAGTGCTGGCCTGCAGTCCTTGAGCTTCTCGACTCAGGCGTCGGCCCCGTCCCGCGCTCGTCGTCACCGCTCGGCGGTGGTTACCACGCACGCGCTCGTCATCACCGCGACGCGGCTGGGCTCGTGTGCTCCTTCTAGACAGTGTAAGGCTATGGCGAGGGAGTCGACGTAGGCGCAGATGGAGCTGACCCTTCGTCTTGTGTTGTCGCATGCATCGAGCAACTCAGTGGTGACATCCAGATGATGATCCAGATCCTTGCTGCTGACATTTTTTGAGCAAGAGGATCGGATTGAACGAGTCGTCGGCTTCTGGGCGGCGATCGCGATGTCTAGAGCCTTGGAGAGCCATACGACAGAATTATAGGGACTAGGCTGGGCTCGGAGATCGTCGAGCTCGGAAGTCAGCCATCGGTCGAACGCGGTGCAGACCCGGGGCCAAGGCACGACCAGAGAGGTGGAGAGGGTGGCTGAGAGCCTGAAGGAGAGGTTCCCGAGGAAGGAGAAGGAGTCTTCATGGCTCTCCAATAATGCAGTATTGGTGACCATGGGGACTGCTGGCGAGCTTGGGGTGGTTCGTCAATGGAGGAGGAGGAAGAAGAAGGAACAGGAGGTGGTCGGCGAGGGTGGAGGTGTGCGGCTGTGGAGATGGGGGCTGCCGGCGAGCTTGGGGTGGAGGATGCCGCCGCCGGAGGAGGCAATGAGGTGGCCGACGAGGGTGGCGATGGAGGCTGCTGGCCTCTTTTTTGTTTTCTTTTTTTGTTTTTATTTTTTCTTTTCTTTGGTTCCTCTTGGTGGCCCTTGGTAAATCACTTCACATTAGGTTGCTCTTAGTAAAAATTTGAGAGGGTCATGGTTGCCCTTAGTAGGATGGTTGCCATTAGTAAAAAGGGGATGACCTTTAACATTTGCCTATATAAACTATTTACTATTGATTTTGGACCTATTTATTTATAAATTGGTTTATGTGATTCGAAATAATTTATGGTTTTCAACCATTAACTAGGAATATCTTATATCTAAAAATAGTTCTAAATGAAATAAATAATTTTCAAGGATAAGTATACGTATTTAGTTATATTTTACAAGGTAGGGGTTTAAAGTCTAAATGATTTTCTAGGTACTCAAATATTTATCTAAGATACTTTTATTAATAAAATATATAGATTCTAGACATTAAAAATAATTTCTAAATTACTTATTAGTTCGTTTTTCCCTAAATCATAAGTTACGATTATTTAGTCTTTGACTATTTCTTGATCCACTTATCGTGCTGAGCTCTGATTTTGGGCTTCAATATGCCAAACTAGGCTGTTTGGACTATTCCGAACTCAACGGAGCCGCATGTACCATAGTTTGGGACAATCTTGTGGAGCATAGAATCATACCTATTTCGTGTTGATATGTTCGTGTTGTGCACGTCGACTCCAACTAAATTTAGGCGAGTACATTCTCTTGTAATTTCCTGTCTACGTTATTTTTTATGTTTCGTGTATTTAGTTTAGATATCCTTGATTTTTTGACACGTCGGTCACACGGATTGGTATCTATTTGGATCTCGTCATGAGATGTTATTTCTTGCATTTCTTTGTATATCTTGTGCAAGTCTTGCCATTGTCCTTGTGCATTGTATAGACACGATTCCTACGAAGGCTAACGACCTTCTCAGATAGTTCGTGTCATGGTTGGATCCACTATATTAGTCAGGGGCGGAGAGTAGTTGTGTAGATATGTGGTCGATACCCTCCTTGTGCATGTTTAGTTCCTTATGAGTGTTAATCATACACCTCACGTTTGATTAACCAGGCCAGTAGACCTTGTGCAAGTTCCCAAGCCGGCCACATGTCAAAGTTAGTACTTACTTACGTAGTTAGTATAGATTCTTGACCTTTGTACATGAGATAACCTGTTTTATTCTTTCTTGCTCTTGTTTATAGTTTTACCATGCCATGCTGCCTTCATGTACACTTTACTTTTCTCGTATATTCTCTCAATTTACTGTTACATAGTCTTTATCATTTACTGGGAACTGTTGTTGGTGATGTGCTCGTTCCAATTTTGACCGGATAACTATTTTTAGGTATTGTTATGCCCCATACTATGGACTTAATGATGATATATCTTGACGTTCTCTTGGATAGTGAGTTGACCTCTTGAGAGCTCTAGGCCATATTCTTTTCTAGATTTATGTTTGTTCATCAGATGTGTCTTCGACACATTTCTTGATATGTTTGATCATTTATTAGATTTCATTCTTGTCTTTATTTTTTTTCTTCCATAGTTGTATGTGACTTGAGTACATGATATTAGTGGACCATAGAGCTGCTTAGATATTTTGCTAGGTACTTCAAAGCGTCCTACCACCGATATTGCGGCGTAGGATGGGCGTAGCCCACGTATTCGTGCCCGAATATCCGAGTATGGATCATGACAAGGTTTTCCTTTGACTTGGTTCCAGTGCATGACATGCACCCAAGTGGGGGGGACTTTGAGAGTTGACCCATTCCGGGTGTCGAAGCACCTGAGTCAACTCTGTACAGCTTACCATCAGCTGCTCGCATGACTTTCAGCATGATTTCTCGTTCGCTGCTAGCATAGCACTTTGAGGGTGCATGACCCATGTCACCTTGGACTGCTTCGTACTAGCCCGTGAAGGCGCATAGTACTCATAATCTAACTTTTCCTCGTTGTGACAGTGATTTATTCTGTCAAAGACAGAGTGCTTTTCTTGTGCAGTATATTTCATACGCGGGAGGGGGGCTGCGTCCTTGTTCCGTCGATGCAACTTGTTCGATTGGAAAGAAGTTTGTTGGGAGTTGTAGTCAGCACTGCGCTTTCCTGATAGATGTACTACACCAGTAGCAACGTCTTTCTTGCTAATGATGTCAGCAGAAAGGGATGGCTGTGCCAGTGCAGCTCCTTCAGTCGTGGTGCTCGGCTCATCATCTTTGTGCACCCAGACTTGGCAAGTCCTCTTTGACTTTGGTAGCCGCTTTGAAGGACTCGTATTGCCTTCAGAGAGGAACTCATCATATTCTTGTTGATCGAAGCGTACCACCAACGTCTTTTGGGAGGAGCCAAACTTGTTGTCGTCAGATTGTGACACTGTTAAGGTTATATACTAAAAGCATTACTTTGGTAGTAACCTTATTTCCTTAAATTTTGAATAAGAATCATATGGGCAAATGTTTGCATATTGTATTTGTTGCAAGTGTTAATACAAATGTCTGATATTCTATATTGTAGATAATATGGTGTGTGGTGTCACACAGAAGATCATATTATATGTTCCCTATGGAGTATATAAATAGTTCACAACCTAGATGGACTTGGACAATCTATTGGAAATGTTGTAGTGTAATCTTGTATTAGTCTATCTTGACTATAGGTTTACACTAGTACACTTTGTGTGTATTGAACATGACCACTTGAGGTTGTTCTCTTTGTACTTACTACAAAAGAGAACAAACACCTCTGTTATTATGGATGCTTGTGCTCTTAATCCGGATATAATAACATATATGTATATGCAGTGTGTATTACTTTGACTCATGAAAGAGTGAGATTCATTATGGGTCAACAGCCTCTATGAATTGGGCAATAACATTGTATGTATGATGGGCTATTGATTATAAATGGAATCCATGTCCCGATACATCGGGTTGATGAGGTCCCCTTAAGCAGCTCATAAGGATTGTCATATAAACCATGCAGGTGGATTATATCCGACATGACAAATAAAATTGAGCGATACTACTTAAGGATAAAAAATGTCAAATCAATATAGTTTTCAGTAACTTAATTTGATCGACGGACATTCTATATCTTAACATGGAGAGCCAAACGAGCATATAATAAAAGGAGCCCACAAACATAATTTGGGATTAGGGAGGTAGTGCAATAATAGCTCATTAGTGGACCGAGCTGTTGTTAATGGGCCAGGATTGTGTGTTCGGGCTGAACACGGGATATCCAGATTCGTTAGGAGGTCTAACCCTAATTTCTCCTCATGGTCCCTGCCATAGCCTATATATATTCTCTATTCTCTGGCCACCAAATTACTTATCAGAAATCTAAAACTTTTTCAAAGAGAAAGAGATGGCTGCCAAGGAGAAGAAAATGTTGAAAGATCGTTGCCCACACGACGTCCAACTCGAGGAAGAAAGACGTGCAGAAGATCTTGGGGTCGTCCGCTCGAGATTGCCAGGAACTACTTGTCTTCTTCCCACCGCAGGAATAATTTGTGAACCCTAGTTTTTGCCTATGAAGGGTTAGAACAAGTATTAAATCTGTTAACTTTCTATCGATCAATACGCATACCAAAGTAAGGGTCATGGGAATCTCCAGTTCCATCAATTGGTATCAAAGCCACTTTGGATCTGCGTATTGATTGATATGTCCATATTGTCCAGTAAAACTTGTGTTGTGTAATAGTCAGTAGATGTAGATCTGTTCTAATTCGGTTTTTTAGGCATCTTAGATCCAACTATTATGGTCCAATGCATGTTTTATTTTATGATTATTTTAAACCACGAACATGTCATGGATGTTGTTGTTGTTATGAATGTAATTAAAATCACGAGGCTTGATCGTTCTTATAATTTTATTTTCAATCTAGATTATGTATGAACTCCTTTGGGAAGCATAGGATTGATGTAATCTTAATTATTGATCAGGTCGAACCACGAATAGATCTGTGCAGCACCAGATTTTTTATTCGGATAGTTGAGGACGGAGCAGGAAAGATAACCATAATAGTTGGATATTTTTCTCTTATTTGTTGTCATTTTGATTTTTCTGATTATGCATGTTTATCATTGTGTGGATATTTTTTTGAAAAACTAAGTCTACATTAATAATGGACAACATGGACATAATATCATCTAGTAAAAAAAACCCTCATTGTTAAATAACTAAGTGGGAGAGGATATTTATTTAGTATAAATCCTATGGTCTCCATTACTGGTTTGTAGGTGATGTAATTATACTTGCGCGTTGGCTTTAGTGCCTTCCTCCATATCGGATGAGTATAATTATGGATCACCAGTACAAACTTCCTTAGGGATAATTGTAGAAAGTTACCTAGTATGTGTTCACTTCTCCATCTGAAGGAATTTATTACAAGGTAATAGACTTAGTATTAAGTAATGGTATACAGTTAGATACAAATAATGGTATCTTCCCCATCGGAGTCACTGCTATTATTTGTATGACCAGAGCAAAACCAACATATTAATTTTATTTGTCATAAAGTTATGTTGACATGATAGTAAAATTAATAGGTAGTACATACTTGAACAAAGTTGAATTTGTATACGTCCACACTATCGTGGTATGCTAAATTCATGATGTTCAAGGTATTGGTAAATTTCTTATTATTATTTTGAGGAAATCAATATTTAATTAATTTAAAAAGTTTTTGCCCTACATAATTTTTATTTATGTGATTCTTAGGATTTCAAAAATGGGTTCTTTCAGTCCACTTATGGTGTTTCTTAAAGAAAACAAACTTATTAGACCTAATTATATTGACTAAAAACGTAATCTAGACATTGTCTTGACTGCTGAGGAGTACAAATATGTACTTGTTGAGGAATGTCCACATAAGCCTGATGCTAACTCTGATGAAAAGGTCAGAAAGACTTATAAGAATTGAAAAAAAGGCAGATGAGATAGCACGGTGTTACATTCTGGCATCTATGTCAAATGTACTGCAACATCAGCATAAGGTCATGGCCACGGCTTATGATATGATGATAACCTCAAGGAACTCTTCGGACATCAAAGTAGAGCAGCTAGGCTGTTTGCTATGAAGTGTTTGATGAATACAAAAAGGCTGAGGGTACACCAGTAAGGGATCATGTTCTCAAGATGATGGGTCATCTGAATGAGATGGAGATCCTTGGAGCTGAAATCGATCGAGAATCCCAGGTCGATATCATTCTCGGGACTTTGCCTAAAAGTTTTGACAATTTTTGTCTTAATTACAACATGAACAAAACGTTGTATAGTTTGGCAGAACTTGAAAAAGAGCTACATGATGCTGAATCTTTCTTTAGGCAGCGTGGTCATATTTTTGTTTCTGAAAAGACTTCTACTTCTAAGCCAAAAGGCGATAAGAAGAAGAATAACATTCAGAAACATGCAAACTCAGCAAAGAAGGGCATGGGACCTCAAGGCGCTGTGAAAAAGCCGAAAGGCAAATGATTCAAGTGCAAAGGGTCAGGACATTGGAAGACTGACTGTCCACTAATCTTGTTTGCAATACATTGCACGGGTTCCAGAAAACCAGGCGGCTTAGTAATGAAGAGATATGCTTGTTCATGGGTGACGCTACAAAAGTAGCGGTCGTTGCATTAGGAGATGTTACTTTATCTTTTGGTAGAAATAAGCCTTTGACATTGAGAGATTGTCTTTATTCACCTTCACTTAGAAGGAATTTAATTTCTATTTCTATATTAATTAAGGATGGATATTCAATTTATTTTAATGACAATATTGTTATTAGAAAGATTAAACATTTTATCTGTTCTGGTGCATTAGTTGATAATCTGTATGTCATTAATCCTGTTTCGCCTACAATGCAACTTATGAAAATGAATAATATGTCATCTAACTTAAATAAGAAAAATGAACCTTCTTGTATGAACCAAACATATCTTTGGCACTTGTGATTGGGGCTTATTAACCTAAGAAGGGTTGAAAGACTGGTTGATGATGGACCTTTGAGTTATTTGGAAGTGCAGGCACTACCAGTCTGTGAATCCTGCTTGGAAGGTAAAATAACCAAAAGGCCTTTTATGGAAAAGGGGTATAGGGCCAAAGATGTGCTGGAATTGGCTCATTATGATTTGTGTGGATCCATGATTATCCAAGCTAGAGGTGGCTTTGAATATTTTGTCACATTTATTGACGATTATTCAAGGAATGGATACATTTATTTGATGTGTCGTAAGTCTCAGTACTTTGAAAATTTTAAAGAGTACAAGGCTGAAACGGAGAAACGTCATAGAAAATATATCAAGTCATTACGATCAGATTGTGGTGGCGAGTACCTCTTTGGAGAGTTTAGGAATTATTTATCAGAGGCTGGGATTACATCCTAATTGACTACACCTGGAATGCCTCGGCAGAATGGTGTAGCCGAAAGAAGGAATATAACTCTTATGGAGATGATTAGATCAATGATGAGTTATTCATATTTACTAGATTCATTTTGGGATATGCCTTAGAGATTGCAGCTTATATTTTGAACTTGGTTCCTTCTAAATCAGTACCTTTTACTCCCACAGAGCTGTGGATTGGACGTAAGCCTAGTCTGAAACATATTCAAATTTGGGGTAGCCTAGCACCTGTGCTGAATGGGAAAGTAGATAAGTTAGAATCTCGTACAGAAGTACGCCTATTTGTAGGCTATCCAAGAGGAACTAAAGGAGGTTTATTTTATAGTCCTAAGGATCAGAAGGTCATTGTTAGCACCAATGCCCGATTCTTAGAGGAAGACTGTGATGAACGATAAACCCACAAGTAGAGTTGTTCTAGAAGAACTGAGAGGTGAGACACCAAGTACTTCAGTACCAATAGTACAAGAGAATGAACCACAAGTAACTACACAACGTGTCACAAATATTATACCATAACCGATAGTGCCTCGTCGTAGTGGGAGGGTAGTGATACAACCTGATATACGTTCTTGGGAGAGTCGTCAGACTTCGTCCCTGGGGAACAAGATTTTGATCCCTATACCTACAACGAAGCACTCCAAGATAAAGATGTAGAGTCTTGGAAAAAAAATAATGATATCTGAAATAGAATCTATGGATTCTAATTAGGTCTGAGAGCTTATAGAACCACCCGTTGGTGTAAAAGCCATTGGATACAAGTGGGTCTATAAGAGAAAAAGAGGATCAGACGGTAAGGTTGAAACCTTTAAATTTCGGCTTGTTATAAAAGGTTTTACTCAAAGAGAGTGCATCGATTATGAGGAAACCTTTTCTCCAGTAGCCATGCTTAAGTCTAGCCAGATTCTTTTATCTCTTGCAGCTCATCTCGATTATGAGATTTGGCAAATGGATATCAAGACAGCTTTCCTTAATGAAAGACTTGAGGAAGACATCTATATGAAGAATCCAGACGGGTTCATTGAAAAGGGCCAAGAACATCTTATTTCTAAGCTCAAGAAGTCCATTTGTGGACTTAAGCAAGCTTCCAGATCTTGGAACATATATTTTGATCAGGTGATAAAATCGTATAGATTTGATCAATGTCAGGATGAATCATGTGTATACAGAAAGTGTGATGAAAACGTGGTGGTTCCTAGTACTTTATTTGGATGACATCTTGCTCATTGGAAATAATGTGAAGGTGTTATCTGATGTAAGGGTATGGTTATCCAAACAGTTTGATATGAAAGACTTGGGAGAAGTAGGTCACATCCTTGGGATCAAAGTTCTACGAGATCACAAGAAAAGGATGTTGGGCTTATCCCAAGCTTCCTATATCGATACTGTGTCACGCCCCAGAACCAGAATACTGGAGAGCGGGGGCAGACATAGCCAGCTACGTATATTGAAGTGCAACCCACCTCGCTTTACGGTCACGGCTGTCTAGATACATGAGGGTTTACTACAAGCCAACAGTCTCCTATGGTCATGAACAAGCCTAGTGTCTCAATCACAAGCAAGTAAGTAAATGTTACAAGATGTATGATCATTAAATATACAATAATAAGGCGTCCCAAATATTACATATTCAGCTGATCATGAAGCTATTCGTTACAAAATGTTAGGACTAGCAAGAGTTTAGTCATACATGATCAACCCTAGGATTTGTCAATCATGTTACAGCCCGTAGGCAGACAGTAAGTCAAGTACAATCGAGCTAAACAGGTGCTCGTCGGCTAAACGCCTCAAAAGAATATTTTTACAATAGAGCAGGAGAGCCAAAAATAATCCACTCGTTGCCAGGGTTCCGTCTAGTGGCCACCATCTGGCTGGAAGGTCGGTAGATCCTCTGGAGCTGCTCCAAAATCCGGCCACACAAAACCAGCTGGGTCAGACCCCAGAAAGAGCAAGTGCCACAAAGGAGGCTTTACTTAAGAACTAAAACCAGCAATCAGCACAAGATATAAATAATATAATAAAAGACAGGAAATATAAATAACTAGTAAAACTGGAAGTAAGAAAAACATGCCAGGATGATATACGACGAGATAACCATGGAACTATTCAGATAGCTAGGTTACAACCCGTAAACCAAACAAGGACCGGGGTTGTAACCCTTCGTCTGAATGAAGCTTGGTTTCTCACCATTTATCGGTAAAATAAATACAAGCATGCTGGTCATGTAACAGTCTGGAACAAGATCAGGGCAAGACTAGACTTGTTAGACTCCATACAATCATTTCACGGCCAAGCAAGAACTACGGCTTGATACTTTAACTAACTAGGGTTGTCACAAGCCTAATTACTAACAAGATGCAGTGAGATTATTCCACAGCCACAAGCCCTGCAGTCCATCCAGGCTACCCAGGTCGAGAGATTAGGGTTGAATTCAGGTGGGTACATCGTCCAGAAAATGCATGTACCCTTAAGTAGCTTGAAGGGTGCAACACATGGCAGTGTGCTGGAAATGTGCCCTACTCGACTGCAGGCTACAGATCCCAAGCGCGCCCAGGTAACGGGATTGCCTGTAGCTGGAAGATCTCTTCATGACTAATGTATTAATCTAGTTGTTAACCTTAGTCCATTTTAGTAGGTACTCCTGACCGTGGTACTCAGGAGTCCCATCCTAGACATAATGCAAGACAGGACTGGTTTATTTATACAAGCACAATCACCCACGGTGTCTAGGATGTTCATTCTTGTCAAGTCATGTCATGTCAGGTAGCCGTCGCAACAGCTTATCAAGATATAACATGTCAGGTTTATCATGTCAAGTGTACTTGTCAGGAGTGCGCCACGACGGGCCACTATCAGGTCATGTCAGGTTATTATGTCAGGAGTGCACCACTATGGGTCACTATCGTGTCAGGCTCAGGTATTATTTCTAAACATATCAAGTAATTTTGGGAATTATCAAGTTCAGGTCAAAAGGCGTAAGGATATAAAATGGACGTTAAATATCTAATAAAATATCAATATACAGGGCTATAAATCCAGGATAAGGAAAATAAAACCAAACTGACATGCTAATATAAGATCAAGTCTGCCAAAGGCCATACGCTCAGGTAGGCATACGCTCAGGTAAGCATACGCTCCCAAAAGGCAGCGTAAAAGGCAGCGTATAGGGGTCACAAAGCTCTCGGGTTGAACCAGGGTGACAAGATAGGCTAGCGTACGCTCAAGCCTGAAGAACAGTTTGGCAACTCTAGAGGGGGGTGAATAGAGTTTATATAGAAAAATAGCCAATTAAAAATAACTCTTTCACCAACAATAAATAATCAGAGTAAAGTGCGAAAAATAAATGAAGAGCAGAAGAGCATACACAAACACAGCGATTTTAACCTGGTTTCCCTCGTGGAGGACTAGTCCAGGCCTGAGAACTCTAGCTCAGGATTAAATCCACTATTTGTGAAATAGTAGCTTACAACCCGTGCCTTTACTTCAGAAGAGCACGTCAACTTCTTACAGAGAATCGCAGTGGCGATTGCTTGGAATTGTCCAAGCGACTTCTTCACTCTTGCACAAGAATCCTAACTGAGAGATGCTGAGCACTCGAGACTTAGGAGGCTTGTGGCTAGTAGATAGGAAGGGTATGGCTTATTGAGCTTGTAGGAGAGAAGAGAAGAGAAGATTGAGTGAGTTAAAAAGAGAGAATTCATGCCCTATTTATAGTGTTTTTAGAGGCAGAATTCGGCCAGAATTCGGGTAGGAAAATTCAAAAATTTGGCCGTTGGACAGCTAGCAACCAGCTAACCCTAAAATTAGGGTTCCTGATTTCTAGGGGACAGAGTTCGGCCCGAACTCTGTGTGGAGGCAGAGTTCGGCCCGAACTCTATCTCCAGAGCACAGAGTGGTTCTAAGTGGGACTTGTGGGCAATTTTTGTTTTGGTGGAGCTTGGGATTTTGGGTAGGCTTATAGACTAAGTTCCAAGAGCTCAGCATAACTCAGAGTACATACTTCTAGACTCAATAAAATGTAAAAGTACAGACTCGAAAATACACTGAGAGTCGGAAACTGAGCTGTTGTCTGTCCTGAACTGAATGCAGACGTCGTGTGTCGTATTAAATTTATACAGATATTATTTAGTCAATGTAGTCAATATTTGGTTGACTGTGACTTTGTGTCAACAATCTCCCCCATATTGATAATTGATAAAATAATAAATGTATATTTCAGTATTCATACCTGGACACAGTTGGTTAAAACACAGCTCCCCCATAAACAATGCCGAGCTAGAATAAGATAGCTCCCCCGTAATCAGTGAACGGTGCCGAGCTAGAATCAATAGCTCTTCCCCGTAAATAATGCATAGAACCTGTGGCCTGATAAAAATATTTTCCCAAAAGCAAACACAAGCATAGACAGATATACATTTGAAATATACATATTTCTCCCCCTTTTGGCAGTTAGCAATATAAGGAAAAGCATGGAAATAGCAGTATAGACAATGAAAAGTAATCCAACCACACCAAGCAGAGAAGAAACAGTATAATACTAATAAAACAAGTCACTGACATAAAGTAAAAATATAAAAAATAGCATAAAATGTTATCCACCAACCAGAATGTCAAGCACATCATCAGGGTGTGAAGACAGAAATCCAGTACATAAATCCATAACAAACTGAAATAACTAAAATCAAAAGGCAACTAAGACCATCAGCAGTGGCAGCAGCATATCAAGCCAATCTCCATCATGGAGCACGAGAAGGTCCTGGAACATCTGAAGGACCAGGGAAGGAGCGACGAGGGTCCACAAAAGCATCATCAGGATCCATATACCTCATGACCCACGGATCGTCTATACGATGACCCGCGCGATCTGGATCCCGCTCAATAGGCACATGCAGATCAGGATGACGAGCAAGTGAATACCGCATATCATGCAGAGAGTTCCTAAGGGCACTGATCTGCAAGGTGGTACGGTAATCCTGCTGCGTCCAGCGATCATCCTCAACAGCAAAGCGATCGCGAAGCATAGTCTGAAGAGACTCAAGAGTGGCAGGAGAAGGAGGTGCATCCTGACCAAAAGGAGGGGCGTCAGGCTCCTCATCAGCAGAATGCTCAGATGACTCAGAAGCAGCGACAGGCTGAAGGCGTCGTGCTTTGGATAGAAAGGCAGGTGCAGGCAGGAACGGACAATCATGGATAGGAATGATGAAAGCACGAAAAACTAAAGGAAGATAGAGAGGATAAACCAAAGCTCTTGGTTTCTTCCGACAGTTGATCATCCAATCCATCATAGTCCGTGGAAAGTTGAATGGAATACGATAGTGGAGATGATATAAGGCGGAGATCTCAAGATAAGTGACTTCATCTGTTGAGCCAGCCTTGGGCAAGATAGTATTGAACACGATGCGATGAAGTTCATAAAAGTAGGGGGTGAGATGCTTGGCCTTTAGCTTGCGAGGACTTACGTTAGGAGCACATAAATCCTCCTTGAATCCTTCAAGGGAAGTGTCGCCAACAAATTGAAGTTGACGTGCCTCCACAAGCTTGTTCCACACATCAAGATCCGGGAGAGCAAGAAAATCTCCCAACTCAGAATCATTAAAGGCAATGGTAATGCCAGCAACCCGAGAATAGATGTGGGTTGCATCGTGAGTCAAATTGCAGTAAAACATTTGAATTGTACTATGGTAGATGACAGAATTTGAAGCAACAAGTTCATCCAAGCAAAGATCACGGAATAATGACTCATATTGTGAAAATATAGTGAAATTTATGGGATGGCCCCCAAACACCGGACGAGTTCTAAAATCGCTAAACCATTCATTAGAGGCTTCTAGCGATACAAATAAACGGTCGTCGTAAGTGTTAGGGTCATCGGGACGCGGCGGATTGAACAACGGATGAATGGGGTGTTGTTCAACTACTTGTTCAATCGGAGGAGGAGGAACCGAAGAGGAAGCACCCTCATGTCGAGTCCTTCTCCCTCGTTTGGACAAGCAAGATGCCATTTGAAATAAAAGAGGAGAACTTGGAAATGATAGAAAAAGAGAGATATACCTGAAAAGAATACCAAACAGTTGAAGAGAATGTTGAAAAACCCCTTTCCCTTGATTTTGAGAAGAAATAGAGCCCTCTATATCAAGAACTAGGGTTAGGGTTTGGAAGGAAGAAGATGGAAGAGGTGGAGAAGAAGGAAATATGGGAGGAAAGAGAGGGAATCCCGAAATAAAGTAGGGCTTGGTCTTTGGTCGGGTGAAATATTGACCATTGGATTAGAATTGATCCAACGGCAGAGCCAGATCCCGACCCTGGAACCTAAGAACCGAACTCGGCCCGAACTCTGATAGGGGCAGAGTTCGGCCCGAGTTCTGGATCAATGGTCCAGAACTGAAAACAGGCAAAGAACATGAAGAAAATGTTTAAGAGTTAAACAAAAGATAGTTGAGGACAACAAAGAGTGTTGAATTTAAAAAAATAGATAGAGAGGTACTCAGAAAACAGAATGAACTTTAGAAAATATCAATTAGGCAATATTAAATCAAAAACGAGCCATATAATAAATAAGGACATATACTGTGGTTCAATAGTCCAAATTTGCCATGGGTTAGCTGCATGGGCCGGATCCCAGCTAGCGGTAGTCCTGAGGACTAGTGCACCGTGTCGCTTAGGCTTTTACGCCTTGTTGTCAGAAGGACCCTTTCGGCTTGTGCCCATACCAAATTCTTCGTAAAAGAATCACAATATACTCGATATTTATGCAGGTGAGTTTCAATTTATAACTGCTTCATCTAAAATTCCAAGTTCACGACAAAGAAAATTGAAGCGCTCTTCGGATAGTGGCTTAGTAAAGAAATCTGTCAGCTGATGATCAGTGTCAATAAATTCTAAGTTAATCGTGCCATTTTGCTGATGATCACGCAAAAAGTGGTGTCTGATTTCAATGTGTTTAGTGCGTGAGTGGCAGACAGGGTTCTTAGTCAAATTGTTTGCACTAGTATTGTCACAGAATATAGGAATATGCATGAAAGATAACTTATAGTCTTCAAGGGTTTGCTTCATCCACAGAATTTGTGCACAATAACGCCCAGCTGCTATGTATTCAGCTTCTGTTGTGGATAGTGCAACAGAGTTCTGCTTCTTGCTAAACCAGGAGACTAAAGCTTTTCCTAATAAATGACACGTGCCGCTCGTACTTTTATGGTCGACCTTGCATCCAGCGAAGTCAGCATCGGAGTAACCAATAAGATCAAATGATGTTGACTTGGGATACCATAGGCCCACTGTAACCGTACCCTTAAGGTATCTAAAGATACGCTTAACCGCGGTCATGTGTGATTCCTTAGGATTAGCTTGATATCTAGCACATAGGCAAACACTGAACTTGATATCGGGATGACTAGCAGTTAAATAAAGTAAGCTGCCTATCATACCTCGATACTTACGTTGATCAACAGGTTTGCCACTCTCATCTGGTTCGAGTTTGGTTGAAGTAGCCATTGGCGTGCTGATTGGTTTGATGTTGTCAAGATCGAACTTCTTCAGCATGTCCTTGGTGTACTTTGATTGGCAGATGAAAGTTCCATTAGCCAGTTGTTTTACTTGCAGACCAAGAAAATAGTTGAGCTCTCCCATCAAGCTCATCTCAAATTCCGTCTGCATACACTTGGCAAATTCTTGACAAAGAGTTTCATCAGTAGACCCAAAAATAATATCATCAACATAAATCTGAATTAATAGAATGGTGTCTTTGAAAGATTTGATAAACAGTGTAGTGTCAATTTTCCCTTTTGAAAAACCTTTCTCAAGTAAGAAACTGCTTAGCCTTTCATACCAAGCTCTGGGGGCTTGTTTAAGGCCATAAAGCGCTTTCTTCAGCTTGAACACGTGGTCGGGAAATTTGTGATTTTCAAAGCCAGGGGGTTGTTTGACATAAACTTCCTCCTTAATAAAGCCATTCAAGAAAGCACTTTTAACATCCATTTGAAATAATTTAAAGTTCTGATGATTGGCAAAAGCACAAAGCATCCGAATGGATTCTAGTCTAGCAACAGGAGCATATGTCTCATCGTAGTCGATACCTTCCTCTTGATTGTATCCTTGAGCTACTAGACGGGCTTTGTTACGAGTGACTGAACCATCTTCATTTACTTTGTTTCTAAACACCCATTTGGTACCAATTATTGAGTGATTAGCCGGTCTAGGAACTAGTTCCCATACTTGGCTCCTCTCAAATTGGTTGAGTTCTTCTTGCATAGCAAAAATCCAAAATTCATCATTAAAAGCTTCAGAAATGTTTTTAGGCTCTACTTGTGAAATGAAGGCAGTGCTAGCAACGGAGTCTCTTAGTGATGATCTAGTAGTTACTCCACGTGAAACTTCTCCTATAACTAAATTTTCTGGATGAGAAGGTTTGAAAGAGAATTTCTTAGGCAAACCCTCCAGAGAATTAGTTTCAGTTGAAGTATTCATTGGAGTAGAAATTGATGGCTCAACATCATCATCAAGAGCGCTTACTGTACTGTTATCTTCATCAAAAGTCACATTAGTTGACTCCTCCACAATAAGTGAGCGTTTGTTGAAAACTCTATATCCCTTACTCTTGGCGGCATAACCAAGAAAGATACCATCGTCAGCTTTGGCATCAAATTTGCCTAAGTTGTCTTTGGTGTTAAGGATAAAATATCTACAACCAAAAACTTTAAAATACGAAACATTGGGGGTTCTCCCAAACCAAAGCTCATAGGGTGTTTTCTTCGTAATGGGACGAATAAGCACCCTATTCAAAATGTGGCATGCTGTACTTACAGCCTCTGCCCAAAAATATTTCGGAAGAGAAAATTTATTCAACATGACTCTAGCCATATCGCCAAGAGTCCTATTCTTCCGCTCCACAACACCATTTTGTTGAGGAGTTCTAGGACAAGAAAATTCATGATCAAAACCATTTGCATTACAAAAACTTTCAAAATCTGAATTTACGAATTCGCCTCCATGATCACTTCGGATTCGAGTAATCATGTAGCCTTTTTCGTTTTGAACTTTATTTACAAAAACTTTGAAAACAGAAATAGCATCGCTCTTATTAGCGAGAAAGAAAACCCAAGTAAATCTCGAAAAATCATCAACAACAACAAATGCATAAAGTTTGCCACCAAGGCTAGCTATTCTACTAGGACCAAATAAATCCATATGAAGTAATTGCAAGGGTCTAGTAGTACTTACAGAGTTGATGGAGTGAAATGAGGATTTAGTTGCCTTGTTTAGTTCACATTCGGCACATACCGTGTCCTTTTTGAATGTGATGTCAGACAATCCTCTTACTAGCTTCTTGGTAGAAAGCCTGGATATAGCATCCATGTTGGCACGACCAAGACGCTGGTGCCAAAGCAGTCGTTCGTCTTTGTGGGCATATAAACATCTACCTGCATGGTTAGTATTTATAGAGAGATAGAAAATATAGATGTTGTCCTCTCTTTTCCCTTCAAAAGCAATGTCTCCTGTTGACCTATCGTAGATATAGCAATGGTTTTGTCCAAAGTTAATATCATATCCATGATCAGCAAGATGGCTAATGCTGAGCAGGTTATGCTTTAACTCGGTCACTAGGCAGACATCCTTTATAACAGGAGAAGGAGGATGACCAATGATACCGTTACCTATTATGTGCCCTTTGAGATTGTTACCGAAGGATACGTATCCTTCTCTTTTCATCGATAGTGATGCAAAAAGATTTGCGTCTCCCGTCATATGTCGCGAGCATCCACTATCGAGAATCCACTTACTCTCAGTTGAGGAGGGAAGGTCCACCTACATCACGAGTAGATGTGACCTTTGGTACCCATTTTCTTGAGGGTCCTGAAAAGTTAGTTTTTGGAAACCAAGCATATATTTTCTTGTCTACCAGTCTTCTAACTCTACACTGTGGTGAGATGTGTCCATGTGTTCCACAGTAAGTACAGATAGCATTTTTATTTATACTGGGAGCATGAGAATGATATCTATAAGCAACAGGATGAGGATGATATGGAGAGTTAGCATGATAATGATGACTATGCATAGAGTGAGTGGCATGATGATGATGTCTGTGTGGCATAGCATGATAATATTGACTGTGAGGAGTGGCATGCTGAAATTGTCTATATGGCATAGTGTAATGTTGTGGCATAACATGATGATTTTGCCTATGATGATTTTGTCTACGTGGCATGGTATGTTGATGTGTCATAGTATGATGAGAGTGATATTGATTGTGTCTTTGTGCAGTATGATGAGTATGAGAAGTATTCTTACGTGCACGTGGTTTGTAAAAGTTTGTGTATATAAATGCATGGTTATGTGCTGCATGAGAATGACGTGGTTGACTAGCATGAGTGGTGTTGTGCCCATGTGATTGGGTTTGAGGTTGAACAACCTGTTTACCCAATTTAGTTTCTAATCTTTTAGACATAGCTTGCAGTTCATCAATCTTAATATTTAAGCCATAAATCATAGTCATGGAAATCTTGTGTCTACTCTTTTCTTCAGCAAGCAACGTGTTGAGAGTAGTGATTTCTTGAGTTTGTTGCTCAATACGTGCTTCAGCATCATGTAAGCTTAATTTAAGCTTTGATACTTCATCAGTGCCATTAGTGGGTGATATGTTTCTAACATTATCAAGAAGTAAAGAAATTCTTTGTATCTCATCTTCTAGACTTTTGATTTTGTCCTTGGCATGCTTGTATTTACCGATGACCTTTTTGTGATCATCAAGTAAATCAGTGAAGGCATCGCCAAGTTCATCAAAAGAGAAGTCATCTAAAGTTTCGTTTGATACCTTGGTAGAGGTTGCCATTAAGCACACATTTGCTTTGTCTTGAGGAGAGTTCTTTTCTTCCTCGGAGTCACTTGCTTCGCTTTCATGCCAAATGCTTGTGTTGGCATACCTTTTTGATGAGTTCTTCTTGTAGGGCTTCTCATAGCGGTTGCTCTTCTTTAAGAATGGACAGTCTCTTCGGACGTGTCCAGTCTTTTTGCAGCCATAGCAGGTTGGCTCTTCTTCATCGTCTTCTTGTGGCTCCTTCTTTCTTTGATTGAAGCGAAGGAATTTCTTGAAGTTACGAACCATGAGAGCTTGGTCTTCATCATCTGAGTTGTCGTCTTCGGTCTCATCGTGATCAACCTTTCTTCGATGAACTTTGAGTGCGATCTCCCTGGTTTTCGGAGCAGGCTCTTCGAAGTCCTTGAGGTCAAGCTCGTGAGTCATGAGCTTGCCCATCAAGGTCTCCATAGACATAGTTGTGAGATCGTTCCCTTCTATGATGGCTGTCACCTTAGGGTTCCAAATCTTTGGTAACCCTCTGAGTAGCTTGTGGATCTTCTCATGGTTTGAATACTGCTTACCAAGTGAGGATAACGGGTTGATGATGTCGAGGAATCTTGTAAACATTTGAGTGATCGTCTCATTTGGCTTCATCTTGAAGGCTTCATATTCTTGAGTGAGACGGCTTATCTTCGATTCCTTGACTTGAGTGGTTCCTTCATGCGTCACTTCTAGAAGTCTCCATACTTCATGAGCAGTGGTGCATGTAGAGACCCTGTTAAACTCGTTCCTGTCTATAGCACAGAATAAAGCATTAATAGCCCTAGCATCTAGACTTGCCTGTTTCTTCTCCTCGACAGAATATTTGTCGTGTGGTTTCTCAATGAGGTCACCATCGACGACTATTCTGGCGGGCTTTTTGTAACCGTCAGTTACGACAGTCCACAGGTCAAAGTCTAGAGACTTCAGATAAAAACTCATCCTTGTTTTCCAATATGTGTAGTTAGTCCCATCAAATAGGGGAGACCTATGAGTGGACTGACCTTCACCATGATTGGAGATCAAGGATTGTGTGGTTGCCATGGATCAGCTCTTAGGATGTTAGTCCTTATAAAGAGAACAGAGCTCTGATACCAATTGAAGAACAGTTTGGCAACTCTAGAGGGGGGTGAATAGAGTTTATATAGAAAAATAGCCAATTAAAAATAACTCTTTCACCAACAATAAATAATCAGAGTAAAGTGCAGAAAATAAATGAAGAGCAGAAGAGCATACGCAAACACAGCAATTTTAACCTGGTTTCCCTCGTGGAGGACTAGTCCAGGCCTGAGAACTCTAGCTCAGGATTAAATCCACTATTTGTGAAATAGTAGCTTACAACCCGTGCCTTTACTTCAGAAGAGCACGTCAACTTCTTACAGAGAATCGCAGTGGCGATTGCTTGGAATTGTCCAAGCGACTTCTTCACTCTTGCACAAGAATCCTAACTGAGAGATGCTGAGCACTCGAGACTTAGGAGGCTTGTGGCTAGTAGATAGGAAGGGTATGGCTTATTGAGCTTGTAGGAGAGAAGAGAAGAGAAGATTGAGTAAGTTAAAAAGAGAGAATTCATGCCCTATTTATAGTGTTTTTAGAGGCAGAATTCGGCCAGAATTCGGGTAGGAAAATTCAAAAATTTGGCCGTTGGACAGCTAGCAACCAGCTAACCCTAAAATTAGGGTTCCTGATTTCTAGGGGACAGAGTTCGGCCCGAACTCTGTGTGGAGGCAGAGTTCGGCCCGAACTCTGTCTCCAGAGCACAGAGTGGTTCTAAGTGGGACTTGTGGGCAATTTTTGTTTTGGTGGAGCTTGGGATTTTGGGTAGGCTTATAGACTAAGTTCCAAGAGCTCAGCATAACTCAGAGTACATACTTCTAGACTCAATAAAATGTAAAAGTACAGACTCGAAAATATACTGAGAGTCGGAAACTGAGCTGTTGTCTGTCCTGAACTGAATGCAGACGTCGTGTGTCGTATTGAATTTATACAGATATTATTTAGTCAATGTAGTCAATATTTGGTTGACTGTGACTTTGTGTCAACAAAGCCAGCGTACGCCTTGCTCGCTCAAGCTAGCGTACCAAGGCACGCGTACGCTCGAGCTAGCGTACGCTCAAGCTAGCGTATGCTCAAGACATGCTGCCAACAGGCAGCGTATCAAGGTGAGCGTACGCTCGCTAAAGAGCAGCGTACGAAGCCACGCGTACGCTCGCTAAAGAGCAGCGTACGAAGGCTAGCGTACGCTCGCTAAAGAGCAGCGTACGACTCAGCGACATAAGCTAAAAAGCTAGCTCACTGTTCACTGTCTTCTCCAAATGGCGAGAACAGCAAGAACCCCAAGGATGGAACCCAAAACTCCAAATGCTCATACTTGGTCAAAACAAGTCTGAATCCAACTTTCCAAAGGTCAAAATTGGGTAGAATAAAATTATCTACAACATGGAACCATAAAAACTTGAAAACAAGCAAGTTTGATAGATCAAAACCACCAAAATCCGAAAGTAACAAAACTCTAGATCTACAAGAAATAAAGCCTCAAAATGTAAAATGACAAGTTCTAATGTGGTTTAGAATCATGAGAAGAAGCTAATGAAACCATCAAAAGAAGTTCTCTTGTGGAAGCAAGTTGCACTTGCCTAAGGGTTGGGGAGTTGTGGAGAGGAAGGAAGAAGAAGAAGAAATAAATGAGAGTTATGGAGGAGAGAGAAGGTTGGTGGGGAAATAAATATCATGGGTTGGTGGTAGGTAGGGGGTTCACCTTGGTCCATGATGGACCAAGCAACCAGTCGACCAAATCAAGAAAAACTCAAACCGAGAGTTAAGCCAAGCCAAGAAAACTAAACAAGGAACAATACAAGAAAATACGTACACGTATTTCCAAAATACGTAATACGAACCACAGGCATTACATACTGTCCTAACTCGTTTTAGTATGTAAAATTCTAGAAAAGGTTTATTACCTTTTAGACAAAGAATTGCTCTGTCAAAGGAGCAGTATCCAAGCACATCTAAAGAGATAGAAAACATGAAAGCAGTTCCTTATGCTTCTATGCAACAATATGTACGAGACCAGACATCTGCTTTATCGTAGACATGGTCAGCAGATATCAGTCTAACCCAGGACAAGAGCACTGGACTGCCGTAAAGCATATTTTGAAGTATATAAAAAGGACTAAAGAGTATATGCTAGTTTACCAGGCAGATAGTTTAGTTCTCTTAGGGTATACAAACTCAGATTTTTAGTCGGATAGGGATTCAAGAAAATCTACCTCAAGTTATGTGTTTACTTTGGAAGGTGGAGCCATTGTGTGGAGGAGTATCAAGTAAAAATGTATTGTTGATTACACCATGGAAGCCGAGTATCTGGCAGCCTATGAGGCAGCCAAAGAAGCGGTTTGGCTCAGAAACTTTCTGTTGGACTTGGATGTGGTACCTAGTTTGCCTAAGTCTATTACACTTTATTGTGATAATAGTAATACAGTTGCAAACTCGAAGGAACCATGAACCCATAAGACAGGTAAACACATTGAGCGCAAGTACCACCTGATATGAGATTTTGTAAAAAAAAAGAAAAAGTTGCTGTAATCAAGATAGCATCATCCGACAACCTAGCTGATCCCTTTACAAAGAGCTTACCAAACAAGGATTTTGATAGTCATGTTGAGGGAATGGGAGTCAGATGTGTAGCAGCATGGCTTTAAGTATAAGTGGGATATTTGTAATAGTATACTGAAAAAGCAATACTTTGAGTATAAGTGGGAGATTGTTAGGGTTATATACTAAAAGCATCACTTTTGTAGTAACCTTATTTCCTTAAATTTTGAATGAGAATCATATAAAAAAATGTTTGCATATTGTATTTGTTGCAAGTGTTAAAGCAAATGTCTGATATTCTATATTGTAGATAATATGGTGTGTGGTGTCACACAGAAGATCATATTATCAATTCCCTATGGAATATATAAATAGTTCACAACCTAGATGGACTTGGACAATCTATTAGAAAGGTTGTAGTGTAATCTTGTATTAGTCTATCTTGACTATAGGTTTACACTAGTACACTTTGTGTGTATTGAACATGACCACTTGAGGTTGTTCTCTTTGTACTTACTACATAAGAGAACAAACACCTCTGTTATTATGGATGCTTGTGCTCTTAATCTGGATAATAACATACATGTATATGCAGTGTGCATTACTTTGACTCATGAAAGAGTGAGATTCATTATGGGTCAACAACCCCTATGAATTGGGTAATAATATTGTATGTATGATGGGCTATTGATTATAAATGGAATCCATGTCCCGATACATCGGGTTGATGATGTCCCCTTAAGGCGATCATAAGGATTGTCATATAAACCATGCAGGTGGATTATATTCGACATGACAAATAAAGTTGAGCGGTACTACTTAAGGATAAAAGATGTCGAATCAATATAGTTGTCAGTAACTTAATTTGGTCGACGGACATTCGATATCTTAACATGGGAAGCCAAACGAGCATATAATAAAAGAAGCCCACAAACATAATTTGGGATTAGGGAGGTAGTGCAACAATAGCTCATTAATGGACCGAGCTATTGTTAATGGGCCAGTATTGTGTGTTCGGGCTGAAAATGGGATATCCAGATCTGTTAGGAGGCCTAACCCTAATTTCTCCTCATGGTCCCTGCCGTAGCCTATATATATTCTCTATTCTCTGGCCACCGAATTACTGATCAGAAATCTGAAGCTTTCTCTAAATTCGTGACTCACGTAAGGAGAGAAAGAAAGGGCTGCCAAGGAAAAGAAAATATTGAAAGATCGTCGCCCACATGACGTCCAACTCGAGGAAAGAAGACGTGCAGAAGATCTTGGGGTCGTCCGCTCGAGATTGCCAGGAACTACTTGTCTTCTTCCCGCCGTAGGAATAATTCATGAACCCTAGTTTCCGCCTATGAAGGGTTAGAACATGTATTAAATCTGTTTAACTTTCTATCGATCAATACGCATACCAAAGTAAGGGTCCTGGGAATCCCCAGTTCCATCAATTGGTATCAAAGCCACTTTGGATCTGCGTATTGATTGATACGTCCATGTTGTCCAGTAAAACTTGCGTTGTGTAATAGTCGGTAGATGTAGATCTGTTCTAACTCAATTTTGCAGGCATCTTAGATCCAACTATTATGGTCCAATGCATGTTTTGTTTTGTGATTGTTTTAAACCACGAACATGTCGTGGATGTTGTTGTTATGAATGTAATTAAAATTACAAGGGTGTATTGTGCTTATATTTTTATTTTTTAATCTAGATTATGTGTGAACTCCTTTGGAAAGCATAGGATTGATGTAATCTTAATTATTGATCAGGTCAAACCATGAATAGATCTGTGCAGCACCAGATTTTGGATTCGGATAGTTGAGGACGGAGTAGGAAAGATGACCATAATAGTTGGATATTTTTCTCTTATTTGTTGTCATTTTGCTTTTTCTGATTATGCATGTTTATTATTGTATGGATTTTTTTTGAAAAACTAAGCCTGCATTAATAATGGACAACATGAACGTAATATCATCTAGTAAAAAACCCTCATTGTTAAATAACTAAATGGGAGAGGATATTTATTTAGTATAAATCCTATGGTCTCCATTACTGGTTTGTAGGTGATATAATTATACTTGCGCGTTGGCTTTAATGCCTTCCTCTATATGTGATGAGTATAATTATGGATCACCAGTACAAACTTCCTTAGGGATAATTGTAGAAAGTTACCCAATATGTGTTCACTTATCCATCTGAAGGAATTCTTTACAAGGTAATAGACTTAGTATTAAGTAATGGTATACACTTAGATACAAATAATGGTATCCTTCCCATCGGAGTCACTGCTATTATTTGTATGACCATAGCAAAACCAACATATTAATTTTATTTGTCATAAAGTTATGTTGACATGATAGTAAAAATTAATAGATTGTACCTACTTGAACAAAGTTGAATTTGTATACGTCCACACTATCGTGGTATGCTAAATTCATGATGTTCAAGGTGTTGGTAAATTTTTTATCATTGTTTTGAGGAAATCAATATTTAATTAATTCAAAAAGTTTTTGCCCTACATAATTTTTATTTATGTGATTCTTAGGATTTCAAAAATGGGTTCTTTCAGTCCACTTATGGTGATTCTTAAAGAAAACAAACTTATTAGACCTAATTATATTGACTAAAAACGTAATCTGGACATTGTCTTGACTGTTGAGGAGTACAAATATGTACTTATTGAGGAATGTCCACCTAAGCATGATGCTAACTCCAATGAAAAGGTCAAAAAGGTTTATAAGAAGTGGAAAAAAGGCAGATGAGATGACACGGTGTTACATTCTGGCATCTATGTCAAATGTACTGCAACATCAGCATCAGGTCATGGCCACGGCTTATGATATGATGTATAACCTCAAGAAACTCTTCGGACATCAGAGTAAAGCAGCTAGACAGTTTGGTATGAAGTGTTTGATGAATTAAAAAAAGGCTGAGGGTAAACCAGTAAGGGATCATGTTCTCAAGATGATGTGTCATCTGAATGAGATGGAGATCTATGGAGCTGAAATCGATGGAGAATCCCAGGTCGATATCATTCTCGTGACTTTGCCTAAAAGTTTCGACAATTTTTATCTTAATTACAACATGAACAAAAGGTTGTATAGCTTGGCAGAACTTGCAAAAGAGCTACAGGAGGCTGAATCTTTCTTTAGGCAGCGTAGTCATATTTTTATTTCTGAAAAGACTTCTACTTCTAAGCCAAAAGGCGATAAGAAGAAAAATAACATTCAGAAACAGGCAAACTCAGCAAAGAAGGGCATGGACCTCAAGGCGCTGTAAAAAAGCTGAAAGGCAAATGATTCAAGTGCAAAGGGTCAGGACATTAGAAGACTGACTGTCCACTTCTCAAACAAGGGAACAAAGAAGTTATATCTCATTTACTAGTAGTTGAAAAATATTTAGCGGTATTATCTACCAGCACCTGGTATGTAGATACATGAGCCACTAATCATGTCGGCAATATATTGCAGGGGTTCTAGGAAACCAGGCGGCTCAGTAATGGAGAGATATGCTCGTTCATGGGTGACGCTACAAAAGTAGCAGTCCTTGTATTAGGAGATGTTACTTTATCTTTTGGTAGAAATAAGTCTTTGACATTGAGAGATTGTCTTTATGCACCTTCACTTAGATGGAATTTAATTTCTGTTTCTATATTAGTTAAGGATGGATATTCAATTTATTTTAATGACAATATTGTTATTAGAAAGAATAAACATTTTATCTGTTCTGGTGCATTAGTTGATAATCTGTATGTCATTAATCTTGTTTTTCCCACAATACAACTTATGGAAATGAATAATATGTCATCTAACTTAAATAAGAGAAATGAACCTTCTTGTATGAACCAAACATATCTTTGGCACTTACGATTGGAGCATATTAACCTAAGAAGGATTGAAAGACTGGTTGAAGATGGAACATTGAATTCTTTGGAAGTGGAGGCACTACCAGTCTGTGAATCATGCTTGGAAGGTAAATTGACCAAAAGGCCTTTTATGGCAAAGGGGTATAGGGCCAAAGATGTGTTGGAATTGGCTCATTATGATTTATGTGGATCCATGATTATCCAAGCTAGAGGTGGCTTTGAATATTTTGTCACATTTATTGACGATTATTCAAGGTATGGATACATTAATTTGATGCGTCGTAAGTCTGAGTGCTTTGAGAAATTCAAAGAGTACAAGGACCTACCTCAGGTCCTAGCACGTCGTAGGCGTGTTTTCTAACTCATTTGTACGAAGTACTCTAGATCATTTGGTGTGTTATATTCAAGCCTGTTCAGAAGGAGCTTCTCTCAGTTAGCTTAGACTACTTCGTTTCAATGCAAGGACTTGCACGTGGATTTCCACCAGCAAAGCCTACTTAAATCTATATGCACCGGTCGCTGGCATTACAAGCCATTTGGACATATTCACCCTTGGTATTTCTCACCTATCATAGCGTACGGCTGGTACACCTTGATAGTCTCTTGAAATACCCGGCCTTACGTCTCCTGGGTGGCCAAGCCCGCACCCAGCCCCGAACAGTAAGCCATTTTGATTTCCGCCTAGGCCGGCCACGATCCTCCCTTTGATGGTGCCGCTGGAAATCCCTTATTCTGCCTACCTCGCGTGTACGATGGGACTGTCCACCACAATTTCGTTTTGTTTGTCATTTTAACTTAACAGCTATCTCTGAGCCGTAGGCTAACCCTTAGCCATAATACGTTATCGACCAGGTTGGCGACGGCGTCCGTGCAGCACAGGTAGCAAGCCTCGATGCACGTCCCCGTCATACCTGTCGCTAACTATTCCTTTCTTTCTTATCTTTTATTCATTCTTTCTTTTCTTTCTTTTACTTGCTTGTTCATTCATTGATTTATTCACATATTCGTTCATTCTCATATTCATTCATTCATTCATTGATTCATTCATCCACTTATTCGTTCATTTATTCATTCATACATTATGCAACTCCCCGTGCGGGAGTCGCCTTGGCGACCCATCGGTCCCGAAGTCTTCCAATGTTGCTATACTCTACTCGGAACGACTATATCGATAGTCTTATGTTTCATTATTGTAAATAATTCATTGTTTCATTGTTGAATGCATAAGGAACTTGAATGTAAGCTCGTGCCTTAGCACGAGCATGGAGTACGGTGCGAGTATTCTCATATTTTCTATGTTCTTTTCTATATTCCATACAAGCATACAAGATGGGATTATTCCCTTAGCTAGGTGCGTTGAGTCATTTATTAGCATGCGCGATATTATCGCCTAGCAATTCTAGCAATAGTGTCTGTATTGTTATGTGTCTAGGATAAGCAAAGATGGGTTCATCGGAGCCACCTACCTTAACGATGTTCGCATCGGCCGAGCGATACTCCGAGTGCACCTTTGAAAGTCTAAGTCTGGATTCATCTTCGACGGGCCAATGTAAGCCTTGCATCGATTCTTCATCAGGTCGATGCCAACATTTCGGGTCGACGGCTCGTTTGAGTCGTTGCACTTGCCGTTTGAATCGGCGTTCCGCTAGTACGGAGCGGGTCATTACATAATACGCCACTCAAAACAAGTCTCGTCCTCGAGACTTCCCGAGTGCAGTCATCCTACCATTCCTTAACTCATGTCGTGTGTGTATCTTAGACAATCCCTATCGAATGGCTTTATCGCTCGATGGAATCGAACTATGCTCGGTTATCCTTCCAAGTTTTATGTTGCAAGCGTTTAGTAAATTTTATTGAATGACTGTTCACTCATTTTAGACTTGATGACACTTATTTGATCGTCGTGTTTCTTCGACTTGTTGCTATTTTGTCGTGTCATGGGACTGTAATATCCGCACGAGGTACGTTGTAATTCATCAGACACGAGAGTCGTAGGCTGAGGCAAACTCACTCATTCGTTCATGTGCATCGCAACACCCACATGCAGCTGCATTCGAGTTCATCATATCGCTGAATTTGGATCGTGCACATATTCAAGGCGTCACCGAATACGTACATTTCAACCAAGCAAAGCGATTAGCAAAGTCGGACAAGCTACTCGTGATAGTTTTGATTTGCTAATCGTTTTACTAACTTCGATTAAAACCGAACTCATGTGCGTCTCACTATTATTTATCTCGATCCTCGAGATGATCCGATTCGTTTTTCAAGCATTCTTGTCCACAAAATCAGTATGATTTCTTCTTAGCGGGGTCGACCAAGTCTAAGTAATTTATGTCCGATTCGAGACCAAGTATTGTACTATCATCAAGTATATCTTTCTATCAATAATTCAATTCGTTATCCCAACTTTACTTGCACATCATCCATTCCTATCATTCACTTCGTTTGGGGCCAATCTCATTGTCGTTTACACACACTCCCAGTTCTCCGTCCTACTCTAAGTCTTGTTGCCCAAAGTCTATCGTACGTCGAGACGATACTGTAAATGTCAGTCACACCGGCTCAATCACTCGGCATAGGGTCGTCCGCCTATCCGCTAGGTCATCTCACAAGATCATAGTTATAAGTCAAGTTCACGGTTCATCGTGCAAGGTCATTGCACGATGCTCGCCCCAATTTCTATGGTCAAACCATTTGTTCGTTTATACGGGAGTTTCTACCCAAGTTCGTTTCACTCAAATTTCTAAACATCAAGCAGCATTCACCCTATTTACATCGAGACATTCTCCATTCCAAGTCCGAGCTCGTTTAGGAATCATCCTACGATAGGTTGTCCTCAACCGAATCTTCGACATGTTAATATCGTGCGTCCGTACTAGCAATTATCGTAGTCTATCTCTTTAGGTATATTTGACATAGTTCACCCATCCATCCTATCCGATTCACGTAGTCGATCACAAGGTCGTCTAGCCTTGTAATATGTCGTGCCCCGATCTCACGCAAGTCTGATTACCCACGGCGGACATGAATCACCATGTCAACATTCCCGTGGGATAATCGTCCTCATCGGGACGTAACTCTTGCGTTGTGTCCAGACTTACTCATTTTCGATACGCAAATTAGGCCTACTCAATCCTCAACTTTACTTCGTCGTCCATCATAAGTTCGATCAATCCTCAAATTCGTCTTCGCTTCAAACCATAAGTCGTAGCAATCAAAATTGCCATGTCATGATATTTCGAGTTCAATCATTCCCGCTGGACATGAATCACATTGCCAACGCTCACGCAGAATGATCGTCCCAAATCCGACGTGACGCATATGCGAGGCTGGAGTTGTGCTCGCGTAAGACAAGATCGTTGTCATTGTGGTTATCACCGAACAATCAAGTCACTTCCCTTCCCTATTCCAAACATTCATTTCTATCAAAATTCCCAAACATAGTATCCTTCAAAATAATAACTTCTAACACGATCACCATTCATCGAATCAGAGCACCCCCGAGTTATCGTACATCGATCTTTGATACGCCTCAATACCATCGATGATGTACATAACCTGACGATCTTCCTTTTGCAACGAATTTTTGAGTCTTGCAACTTAATTCCTCAATTCATATTATCTCGTGCTAACTCTTCATTGAGCAACATCAATTTTAATTCCTTAGTCATTCTCGTATCTCCAACCCAATATTTTCCATGCACGCTATCTTCCGATCGTGCTAACTTCGGTTTTATCTGAGTATTTCGTCTTAACTCAAGTTTTAATCCATTCGACTAAATTCAAATTTGTATGTACGATTCACTACGTTTCCTTGACCAACACACTCATTTACTTTATCGTTTCGAATCGCCATTCAATTGTTTCGCAATAGCACTACGCATTCCTAATTCGTCCGAACGATATCTCGTTTGAGACTCTCAAAGTCGCAACCAACTAATCGTTACTCATTCTAAGGCTTGTGCGACATCATCGCTTGCCGACATACTCGTTCTATCCGTATATCCTTTAGTCTCGCTCGAATAATTTCTATGATGTCCATACACCACTCAGGGTTCGAGTCACTCGACGAGTCGTCGACACACATTCTTATTCTTCCTCGAAGCTACCACATACACCACTCGGGGTCAAGTTACTCTACGAATCCACAAAAGGTCATTCGATTTCCAATCGATATGTTCAATTGTGCATTGGCCCGTTCCTCAAGGTCTAAGAACCACTTCTCGTGTTCGCTTTAGCGTTGGTCAAGTAGCGTCTCTATCAACATACGTTCTAAGTCTCACTTATTCTCGTCCGAGCGATAGTCGGTCTCGCTCGCAAACTCGTTTGCACCAAAAGGTCTAGGTGCGCGACACTCGACACAACTTAGCCAAAAGGCTGCATGAATAATCATCCCGTTCGAACTATACTTCGGTCTCACGTACTAATTTGCTATTGTCAGCGTAAGGTTATTCAAGCATGTACTGCGTTTGCTAACTCTTAGCATTAGTTTTTTCTCAACTCAAGTCCGTCGTAGTTTGCCACAAAGGCCTTCGTCTATCGATCCCGTTCAATCGAGTACTTGTACGAGCTTTTGAAAATATTAGACTTATTGTATGAAACATCCCAAGGCACAACGAGAGATAGCGTACACTTTTTTTGTTTCAAAACGAGCTTTCAAAACTAAAAGAATCGAAATAAAGTCCAAGGACGTAAAGCCGTGCTATGATACAAATCTGTCACGTCCCGCTCCCATATGAGCGATCGTCCTCGCTAAGGCATGATGCCGTACGGGCCTAGGTTGCACCCATGCAAGGCTATGTCCAGAAACGGCCGATTTGAGCTAGGCCACAGAGTCGTACAGAGTGTCCCCATTTACAGCAGAAAGTAAATGAACACAAATTGAAGCGAATTCAAACTCTTTATTGATTTTCAAGGCGTTTACAAGCGGCGCTAGGCCGAATTTTACAAGTCTCTCAAGATCTCTCTCTGAAACATAAAAGACGTGCCAAGTGGCTTACAAGATGGAATGATTCATGGCGATGTTCCGATACATTATGTCCTGTATATGGTGCTCCAGCTCCTTGAAATGCTCTAAGGCTCCAGAGATAGCTCCGCACCTTACCACGTTTGAGAAAAGCTCCGCACCCGATGACGTCTCCTGCTTCCTGCAAGCAATCTGTGGGGTTATCAGTAGATTGTTATGCACAGGTGGGGAAGCTAGCTCGCCCACAATGCTATCATTACCAAACACGTTCTATTTACTTTTGTGTACCGTCTATCATTCATTGTCTTTCTAATCTTGCCTTAGGATCAGTTTTATGGCATATTTTATAACCTATCCCGTGTTGCCAAATTCAAGTGTTTGCATGGAAATACATGCACGACTTACCTATACTTACCGTTCGGCCTTCCCTGTCTAAAGTAAACCAAGTTAGTCAACAATTCATATAAACTTTCAATGTTAAGTGCGTGTCCCTGTCTCAGGTCCTATCACGTCGTAGGCGTGTTTCTAACTCATTTATACGAAGTACTCAAGATCATTTAGAGTGTTATATTCAAGCCTGTTCAGAAGGTACTTCTCTCCTTTAACTTAGACTACTTCGTTTTAATGCAAGGACTTGCACGTGGATTGCCACCAGTAAAGCCACTTAAATCTATATGGATCGGTCGTTGGCATCACAAGCCATTTTAGAATATTCACCCTTGGTATTTCTCACCTATCATAGCGTACGGCTGGTACACCTTGATAGTCTCTTGAAATACCCGGCCTTACATCTCCTGGGTGGCCAAGCCCGCACCCAGGCCCGGACAGTAAGCCATTTCGATTTTCGTCTAGGCCGGCCACGATCCTCCCTTTGATGGTGTCGCTGGAAATCCCTTATTCTTCCTACCTTCCGTATACGATGGGATTGTCCACGACCATTTCGTTTTGTTTGTCAATTTAACTTAACGGCAGTCTCTGAGCCGTAGGCTAACCCTTAGCCATAATACGTTATCGACCAGGTTGGCGGCGGCATCCTTGCAGCGTAGGTAGCGAGCCTCGATGCACGTCCCAATCATACCTGTCGCTAACCATTCCTTTCTTTCTTATCTTTTATTCATTCTTTCTTTTCTTTTTTCACTTGTTTGTTCATTCAATGATTTATTCACATATTCATTCATTCTCATATTCATTCATTCATTCATTGGTTCATTCATCCACTTATTCGTTCATTCATACATTATGCAACTCTCCGTACGGGATTTGCCTTGGCGACCCATCGGTCCCCAAGTCTTCCAATGTTGCTATACTCTACTCGGAACGACTATGTCGATAGTCTTCCGTTTCATTGTTGTAAACCATTCATTATTTCATTGTTGAACGCATAAGGAACTTGAATGTAAGCTTGTACCTTAGCACGAGCGTGGAGTGCGGTGCGAGAGTTCTCACATTTTTCATGTTCTTTTTTATATTCTATACAAGCATACAAGATAGGATTATTCCCTTAGCTAGGTGCATCAGTCATTTATTAGCATGCGCGGTATTATCGCCTTGCGATTCTAGCAATAGTGTCTGTATTGTTATGTGTCTAGGCTAAGCAAAGACGGGTTCATCAGAGCCACCCACCTTAGCGATATTCGCATCGGCCGAGCGATACTCCGAGTGCGCCTTTGAAAGTCTAAGTCTGGATTCATCTTCGACGGGCCAATGTAAGCCTTGCATTTTTTCATCAGATCGATGTCAAATTTTCGGGTCTACGGCTCATTTGAGTCGTTGCATTTGCCGTTTGAATCGGCATTCCGTTAGGGCAGAGCGGGTCATTACACCAGCACATGTGCTGAATGGAAAAGCAGATGAGTTAGAATCTCGTACAGAAGTACGCCTATTTGTAGGCTATCCAAGAGGAACTAAAGGAGGTTTATTTTATAGTCCTAAGGATCAGAAGGTCATTGTTAGCACCAATGCCCGATTCTTAGAGGAAGACTATGGGATGAACTATAAACCCACAAGTAGAGTTGTTCTAGAAGAACTGAGAGGTGAGACACCAAGTACTTCAGTAACAATAGTACAAGAGGATGAACCATAAGTAACTACACAATGTGTCACAAATATTATTCCATAACCGATAGTGCCTCGTCGTAGTGGGAGGGTTGTGATACAACCTGATATATGTTCTTGGGAGAGTCTTCAGACTTCGTCACTGAGGAACAAAATTTTGATCCCTATACCTACAACGAAGCACTCAAAGATAAAGATGTAGAGTCTTGGAAAAAATAATGATATCTGAAATAGAATCTATGGATTCCAATTAGGTTTGAGAGCTTATAGAACTACCCATTGGTGTAAAAGCTATTGGATGCAAGTGGGTCTATAAGAGAAAAAGAGGATCAGACGGTAAGGTTGAAACCTTTAAAGCTCCGCTTGTTGTAAAAAGTTTTACTCAAAGAGAATGTATCGATTATGAGGAAACCTTTTCTCCAGTAGCCATGCTTAAGTCTATCCAAATTCTTTTATCTATTACAGCTCATCTCGATTATGATATTTGGCAAATGGATGTCAAGACAGCTTTCCTTAATGGAAGTCTTGAGGAAGACATCTATATGAAGCAACCAGACGGGTTCATTGAAAAGGGCCAAGAACATCTTATTTGTAAGCTGAAGAAGCCATTTATGGACTTAAACAAGCTTCCAGATCTTGGAACATATATTTTGATCAAGTGATAAAATCCTATGGATTTGATCAATGTAAGGACGAATCTTGTGTATACAGAAAGTGTGACGAAAACGTGGTGGTGTTCCTAGTACTTTATTTGGATGACATCTTACTCATTGGAAATAATGTGAAGGTGTTATTTGATGTAAGGGTATGGTTATCCAAACAGTTTGATATGAAGGACTTGGGAGAAGTAGGTCACATCCATGGGATCAAAGTTCTACGAGATCACAAGAAAAGGATGTTGGGCTTATCCCAAGCTTCCTATATCGATATTGTACACTACACCAAAATAGACTATTTCTAACGGTTATTACCGTGACAAATAAATTTTGTCACGGTAATAACCATGACGAATTAGCCGTGAGTAATTATTGTAACGGTTTTTGTAACGGTTATAACCATTACGAAAGTAAATTTTGTCACGGTTTTATCACGGTAATAACTGTGACAGAAATTATTTTCGTAACGGTAATAACCATTACAAAAATGCCCTATTCTGTTACTTATTTTGCACTTTTGTAATGGTTATAACCGTTACAAAAATCCTTTTCTTTCAAAAAATATATTCTTGTAATATATTTGTCATGTACTTGTATTCAACAAGTGATTAAAGCACACTCCAATTACACTCTAGTTACAGTATAAGTTCAATAATATATAAGTACAACAATAATATTTTACTTCAATAAAAGGTAAGTTTACATTTCCAATAAATGTATATATAAGTTCAAAACTCAGCATTTAAATTTTATGAATACTATATTTCACAATATGTCAGGCAACAAGTAATGGGTCCGAATACATACTACATTTCTCACTACTCATAAATGTTACATAAATACATACAACAGGCATGTGCACAAGCACATTATCCATCTCATCTTCTTCCATCTATTGTTCCTCTTCCTCATCTTCTTCCTCTAAATCTCCCCGGTGTTTGCTTCGATCGCATACTCTTCCTATGATGAAGTCCTACAAACCCCAATGAATGACTAAAATTTAAACTTCTGATTTTGATAGACTGGTTGTCGCAACCGCCGAATAATGTCGTCTGCTGAGAGGTAATGGTTGCATCATATATGTTTTGCCACTACCTGGAAACCAAAGTTAACATTCTGTTATGGTTATTCTATTTGTAACAATCAACAACAGGTGGTCCTTCAGTAAAGTGATATTTGATGAAAGTATAACACTGGAAACTCTTCAGTAATCTCCAATTTCTCCCTATCAATAAGATTATAAATTGCATTCAATATCTGAAGATCTCATGCTACAAACGATTAAACAATATACATTAAGCAAATATATCATCCCTAACATTTCTACATAATCATACAAACAAATTATTAACAGTTAGAGCCAAGCTAAAAATGTACTTTCAAATGCCAGCAAAGATAAATGGTAAGCTATAAGATGTCACATTTTCTGGAATAACCAAAATATGTATTGCAGATATATCTATGTATAAGTATTAATGTATGTATTGGAAAGCCAACAAAACAATCCAACCATTAACAGATAAATTTTATTACACCTTAAAATTATAAATAGTATGTTGAAAGACGATATTAGTAAAGGGAATAAATATAAAACTGAGTAATAGGGACACTATAAGCATTCCATTATCGAGATAAAATATAAAGTTTTGACATTTCAGAAACCTCATAAGAAAAATTAAAAAGACAGTTGATGAATGTATTGACATGTTAAGTAAACCAATTCTTAAAAACAGTTATTTGAAGAATCAGGTGACAAAATTCGTAGCCAAAAAACAATCAATAAATTCAAATATAATTATTATTCAAGGAGAAATGCTTGACTTAATCACCATCCTGACATGTGGGGACTACACATTACCAACACGTACAGCTACACATGACAAAAAAAATGTTGAGTGTCTTAGTTGGAGTGCCAAGGCATATTTAATAACTGTCCAATACTATGTGATACAGACCGCAACAGAGAGTTTCGAAAGGTTAGCATACCATAGAAAAACCTTGTAGCTAGTAAACCATACCCCGTTTGGCAACTTTCCCTTCAAATTTTAAATTTCAATATACCTGCCAAAGGCTAGAAGACCAACAAATACTATACGCTTATATGCAATGCAACTTGTATATAATCATTAAAATGGCCTAATCAACAAGAGCATTAGTGGTTGCATGCAAATTCTGCTCAGTTAGCTGATGACAGAGGATTCGACCGAGAAATTAAAGAGGCATACAACAAAACAAGCGCTGCCTCACTTTTTCTAAAGCAACAAGTGTCAGTTGACGAATGAAGTAAGAACATTGATGATACTAAGCAACGTTTAACCTCATTATTTTCCTTGGAAATTCTAGTGCAGAACCTGGTCAAAAACTCCAAGTATTTGATCCCAGTCATGGATAACGGTTGAAAGCTGGAAGTAAGAAACTAAATTTTATGTATATATGTTATATAAGATAGAAGCAACATATGATGCTAATATGCATGTACGTATGCGATAAGAATAATCTCCAACGAGAAACATGATGAATCCAGCATATACACAACCAAGGACCAGTTGCATGCATTTTAAAGAGATCAATGAAGACACTAACAAAGCCCATCGTTGGAATCGGGGAAAATATTACGATATATAGTTGAAAGTAATATGCTCAAAAGTCAGAACAAATAGTGTAAACAACAATCATGTCTGAAGCAAAAAGTATTTTGTTGTTGGCAGTCTACACTAAATATATAGCTAGCGTCCATAACAATTAGCAATATCGTTGTACCTATACTGCAAAAAAGTGCCGGACTAAGAATTGGGTAATCAAACTTTTGAAAGCCTCTTTTGCTAGTGCACCTGAAGATAGTTTACTCACCCACTGGTCTTCAAGCCCTAACCTATATACTTAACTTTCTCTCCTGCCATTAGATTCCAATTAATTCTTTTGAGGAAGTTTCTATGAACTTTTAAGCAAGAGTCAAGATGAGGATATTGAAACTTTTTGATATACAATTGGTGAAAGCTGGAACATCTAGGTCTGCCTGAAAGTACAAATGAAGTTAGGGGTAAAGGGGAAAAGTAGGTGTCAATGTGACTCAACTACTCAGGCAACCAAAATCTAACATTCTCAACAGTTATTCCATATTAGACACTGAGTATTTGTTAAGATACATACAATTTCCACAACAAATAGATCAACTTCTCTTGTTCTTTAAGTACATAGATAAGTTTACCTTAACAGTGTGTATTATGTTAAAGATGTGCTTTTTCTAGTCCAATACCAGCATCCTAGATCAGGTTCCTAACCTACCCCTTCCAAGTAAATCCCTTGTATTTCGCCCGACTGCACCTCATCTTCCAAAATACCTCTCCACCTCTCCTTGCTAAAATTAACATAACCTCAGCAGACTGCAGCTGCTCACGTGATGCAGTCACCAAACCAAGCCCAAAAGCAAATTTAAAATTATGGGAAGATTCATATGAAATGTCTAGGTTCATTTGGGGAGCAAGCAAAGAGAACAAACATTTACATTTTGGTAAGGTTTGAAGAATCAAATAAAATTACAGGTTCACTGGAGAGTATGGTAGAAATTTTCTGTTTAAAGTTACATTTAATGCATTTTCATTTTTCTTCGTAAAATTAACTTTATCTTATAATTCAAGATTCATTTTAGTGAAGGAGTTGAACTAAGAACAAAAGTTGATTTTGTGCTTCCAACTGACGTGTGCTAGGCATACCCTTCCATCCCCTATTTCTTCTGCTTCCACTCTTACTATTATATCACCCTGCAGTCTTATTGCTTGGCCTGCATCATGTTAGCATACCACCATCATCATCTATGACCATGATTGGTACCCAATCGGCGTGTACACACCCAAATACACATGCACACATGATCCTATGACACAAACCCAGTTGTACTATTGCACTGTTTTCCTATGTAACTGATACACTAAAATTTCTATACATAGGACACACCAATCCCCCATATATCTATATACCTAGCCTAATTTATCATACGTAATTAACATCTAATATTTCTAATAATATTTAGATGAATAGAATACCAATTATCTGTCTAACATTCTCTACATAAGGAAGAAAAGACTGCCATGCAGCAGCTTCTACCGAGCCTATTGCAGACTGCATTTCATTGAAAAAAGAAATGTTGTAATAAAGAAAAAATAATTTGGACCTAATATACCCATCAGTGGATCAAGATAAAAGAAGCAGTACTACCTAATATAGCCATCAACAGATCAAGATAAGGAAGGATCTCTCAAGAAAGACCCACAAAGATCAAGTTGTATCTCTCCTTCACTTGGCACATATCTAAGACTTTCTCTGATCTAAGCGACTCAGAGCCATTCCTCTTTTTTTGCCGCTCTAAGTATAATCTCGTCAACCTCATTAGATGTGAGACACTCGAACAAGCAAGCCAATTCTAATCAACTCCTCTCAATCTCTCGGACTAGCTTAACTAGACTTCAAGCGAACCTCTTGTTCCCATGAGTGGAATATGGATCAAAATAACATCTTTTTTGCATTTTATTTAGGAAAATCGATTGCGGTGGACGCGACCGTGACGTTGAGTGAGGCAGTCGACGTCATGACCGTGACCGTGAAGAGAAAAACAATCAGTCTCAAAATAGAACAAAACCCTAATCCTAACCTCGTTGATGAGCAAGAAAGCGACCGGAAGGTGTGGCGGTCGACGGGGATGGCACCATCGTCGATCTCGACGTTGCAGATGTCGAAGCCCTGTCCTTAAGGTGGGCAAGAAGAGACTTAGAAGCCGCGCTCGAGAGAGGGGAAGCTCGAAACCCTAGTTTTTATGGTCGGCACCCTAATTTTTTAGAGAAGAAGAAGAAGAAATTGAGTAGTAGGAAAGAGAATTTGGTCGTGGAGAGAAAAGCTCGAGAGAGAGGAAGTAGAGGGAATAGTCAAAATTATTGTGGGAAATAAAATTTTCTCAATTGAAACACTTCAATATCGGGATATAAGAAAATGAGTGCTGGGATTTTTTTCATTCAAACGATTTTTAGTGTCACCAAAATTTAAAAAATTTAAAACAATTAAAATTTGAATTTTAGTAACGATTTTTTATTTATTGTAACGGTTATTATTGTTACAAGACTGTCACGGTAATAACCGTTACTAATTGTAAAATAAATATGTCACAAATTGTCTATTTTGGTGTAGTGGTACTAACTCGTTTTAGTATGCAAAATTCTAAAAAATGTTTCTTACCTTCTAGACATGGAATTGCTCTATCAAAGGAGTAGTGTCCAAGGACATCTAAAGAGATAGAGAACATGAAAGCAGTTCCTTATGCTTCTATGCAATGCTATGTACGAGACCAAACATCTGCTTTGTCGTAGAAATGGTCAGCAGATACAGTCTAACCCAGGACAAGAGAACTGGACTGCCGTAAAGCATATTTTGAAGTACATAAAAAGGACTAAAGAGTATATGCTAGTTTACCAGACAGATAGTTTAGTTCTCTTGGAGTATACAGACTCAGATTTTCTGTCAGATAGGGATTCAAGAAAATCTATCTCAAGTTATGTGTTTACTTTGGGAGGTGGAGCCATTGTATGGAGGAGTATCAAGTAAAAATGTATTGCTGATTCCACCATGGAAGCCGAATATGCGGCAGCCTCTGAGGCAGCCAAAGAAGCGGTTTGGCTCAGAAACTTTCTATTGGACTTGGATGTGGTACCTAATTTGCCTAAGTCTATTACACTTTATTGTGATAATAGTAATGCAGTTGCAAACTCGAAGGAACTATGAGCCTATAAGACATGTAAACTCACTGAGCACAAGTACCACCTGATATGAGATTTCATAAAAAAAAGGAAAAGTTGTTGTGATCAAGATAGCATCAGCCAACAACCTAGCTGATCCCTTTACAAAGAGCTTACCAACTAAGGATTTTGATAGTCATGTTGAGGGAATGGGAGTCAGATGTGTAGCAGCATGGCTTTAAGTATAAGTGGGATATTTGTAACAGTATACTGAAAAAGCAATGCTTTGAGTATAACTGGGAGATTGTTAGGGTTATATACTAAAAATCTCACTTTTGTATTAACCTTATTTCTTTAAATTTTATTGAGAATTATATGGAAAAATATTTGCATATTGTATTTGTTGCAAGTGTTAATGCAAATGTCTGATATTCTATATTATAGATAATATGGTGTGTGGTATCACACAGAAGATCATATTATCAATTCCCTATGGAATATATAAATAGTTCACAACTTAGATGGACTTGGACAATCTATTGGAAAGGTTGTAGTGTAATCTTGTATTAGTCTATCTTGACTATAGGTTTATACTAGTAAACTTTGTGTGTATTGAACAGGACCACTTGAGGTTGTTCTCTTTGTACTGACTACATAAGAGAACAAACACCTCTGTTATTATGGATGCTTGTGCTCTTAATCCGGATATAATAATATACATGTATATGCAGTGTACATTACTTCACTCATGAAAGAGTGAGATTTATTATGGGTCAACAACCTCTATGAATTGGGTAATAACATTGCATGTATGATGGGCTGTTGATTATAAATGGAATCCATGTCCCGATACATTGGGTTGATGATGTCCCCTTAAGGTGATCATAAGGATTGTCATGTAAACCCTGCAGGTGGATTATATTCGACATGACAAATAAAGTTGAGCGATACTACTTAAGGATAAAATATGTCGAATTAATATAGTTGTCAGTAACTTAATTTGATCGACGGACATTCGATATCTTAACATAGGGAGGCAAACGAGCATATAATAAAAGGAGCCCACAAACATAATTTGGGATTAGGGAGGTAGTGCAACAATACCTCATTAGTGGACCGAGCTATTGTTAATGGGTCTGGATTGTGTGTTTGGATTGAACACGGGATATCCAGATCCGTTAGGAGGCCTAACCCTAATTTCTTCTCACGGTCCCTGCCGTAGCCTATATATATCCTCTATTTTCTGGTCGCCAAATTACTGATCAAAAATCTGAAGCTTTCTCTAAATTTGTGATTCACGTAAGAAGAGAAAGAGAGGGCTGCCAAGGAGAATAAAAGGTTGGAAGATCGTCGCCTATACGTCCAACTCGATGAAGGAATGCGTGCATAAGAACTTGGGGTCGTTCGCTCAAGATTGCCAGGAACTACTTGTCTTCTTCCTGCCGCAGATATAATTCGTGAACCTTAGTTTCTGCCTATGAAGGGTTAGAACACGTATTAAATCTGTTTAACTTTCTATCGATCAATACACACACCAAAGTAAGGGTCCTGGGAATCCCCAGTTCCATCAGATACGACATTTTCGTTAGAAGAGAAAGTGGTCCCCAGTAGAGTCGCCATCTTGTTTTCCATTAAAAAGTATTGAAATAAACTTTCATAAATAACAAAAAGAATAGAGTATAATATAGGATCTGGATAGAATTCTTAGAGTACAGTTTTGTTTTTCTGGGAACCGTGGAGATGGAGAGTTGATTCTTTACTCCATTGACGATCTGATGAAGTTCTCGAGCTCTCGAGTCGAAGCTGTTGAATAGATTAAAGGATTTGATGAAGTGATACCGAAGAAAATTGAATGAAAGAATGCTCCTTTTATTTACAGATGGCAGAATGATCTGCTTTTGCGTGCATGTACGATGCACGTATAGAGATTTTGCACGCAGGAAGGCTATGCGCATGACTTTGTTTTGGCGCAGGGACGCTACGCTGGGAAGCTCAAACTAAATTTGTTTGCAACTTCATTATTAGGCTGCGTAGGAGATGACACATGGCAGATATTGAGATTTGATTGTTGCTAAGATCTTGGATGGTTAGCACATGTTCTTGAGCAAAACTGAGTCAATGACACGTGGCGCATGTACATTGCTCAAAGATCTTTGATTTATTGCAGGATGATTTGCTTGGATGTGCTTGGGATCTGGCCATGAGTAGACATGGCATATATCTTCTAGGGATCAGTAGCAAGTCTGGGCGCATGGTTATGGAGGCACATACGACTGTTTAGTCGGCCACGTGGCAGAGCATAACCGACAAAAATAAGTAGTGATGTTGCTGACGTCGGCATCTCTTCAATTTTTTTGAAAGTTGTCAACTTTTTCAGTCTTCAAGACATGTGTTGATAACTTTTGTCACTCAGCATTAAATGCTTGATGGATGACAAGCTTAGGTAGGCGCATCTGTTTGTACACTACTGGGCACGTCAGTATCTGTCCGAGGGACGCATTAGCTGGGGCGCATCTCTTTCGGTCTACCATGTTAAGCATTTCGAGGCTAAAATTAATAACTTTTGACTAAGCTAATTTTAATTTGGTAGATTCATTGCCATAAATGCTAAGCTCATCGCGTTAATTTCGAGAAGATCTGCTGCTTGGCACATGGGTTTGGTTGCCCTGGCCTATAAATAGCAGTGTTTTGTGTGGTGAAAAGAATTTCTATCTCAATTATAGACCACTTTCTACTGATGATGAACTCGACCGATCCTCCTCCTTGTCCAGACGTTGCACTACGGATTGTGGATCTCCTCGTTATAAGAAGCTTTGGTTTTGATGACGAACTCCTTCAGAGGACTAAGATTCGCCGAGTTAGCTACGACCAGAGCAATTCGTGCTTGTACACCTTGCTGGTAGTGTTCTTCTACGAGACGACATCGAGTGCCAAATTGAATGCAAAGTTTGGGGTCATCGTATCCCAACCGTCTTTATGCTGGAAGAGCCACCGGGTTTGGATTGATTGCCAACCCACGTTCTGCTCAATAACTTCTTCATTAGCCGTTGTGCATGTGCGTTGACTAGGAAGTGATTCGCTCGTTGATCCGAAAGTGATTCGCTTTGATGGGGAAGAGACGCACCTATGTTGAGACGTCAGAGTGATGTGCCTATCCATGAAGATTTAGACTAGGCCTTTGTAGTAGTCTTTGAATGTAATGAAAAGCTATGTAATAGATTTTTCTATAAATAAAAATCTTCTTTTCATGTACTTTTATTTTTACTATTTTTGAATTATGCGCTGACATCTGACCTACATCTTTGGCGTATTCTATTTGTGGCACGTAGAAACTTTGGCCTCCAGATGTGCCTGAAATTCCATGCTTCTACACTCCCGGTCAGGGTTTGGGGTGTGTGCTAATGCAACGGAATAAGGCGATATCTATTTCTTCCCGACAGCTAAAGCCGCACGAGAAGAACTACCCTACTCATGACCTGGGGTTAACGGCGATTATATTCGCATTAAAACTGTGGCGACACTACCTTTATGGTGTGGCGTACAGGATGTACATGGATTACAAAAGCCACAAATATCTATTCACTCAGAAGGAGTTAAACTTGCGGCAAAGGCGTTGGCTTGAGCTAATCAAAGATTACGACTTCACTATTAACTATACGTCGGGTAAGGAAAATGTTATGGCAGATGCTCTGAGTCAAAAATATAGTGCCTTGTTGTCCATCAAAATTAGACTACTATAGGATTTAGAAGAGATGGACATCGACCTCCGGGTTTGATTCTAGGAAATACAATTGGCGCAACTAAAGCTAGTGCCGATCTTGCGAGAAAAGATCAAGACCGCTCAGAAGAATGATCCGTACCTGAAGAAAGTGCAAGAACTAATTTCAATGGGTAGGCTATGTGTTTCAGATGCTTCAAAACTTAGAAAGGAAATATTAACAGAAGTGTACTATACGAAGTACTCCTTGCATGCAGGCAGCACCAAGTTGTACAAGGACCTCTGTACGACGTTCTGGTAGCACGGAATAAAGAGAGATATGGCACTCTTCATGTCGTAATGCATGGCCTGTCATCAGGTGAAAGCTGAGCATCAGAGGCTGGACGGGGAGATGCAGAACCTGGCAATTCCAGAATAGAAGTGGGAGCACTTGTGCATGGATTTTATTGTTGGTCTACCAAAGACGCTACGAGGAAATAATGCCATCTGGGTCATCATCGATCGACTAACCAAGTCAACGCATTTTATTACCTTCAAAGTTGCTTGGAGCGTCGATCGTCTGGCTCACATTTATCTTGATAAGATAGTACGGTTGCACGGAGTTCCAGTATCCATCGTCTCTGATCGGTATGCACAGTTTCTATCGTGATTTTGGAGTAGCCTTCAGTCGGCTCTAGGTACGAAGTTGAACTTTAGCTCGACTTACCATCCACAGATCGACGACCAAACAGAGAACGTGAATCAGATTCTCAAAGACATGTATGGACAGAAGTGTAGATAACCCGTTTGCTGGGACGAAGTCGGGGAGCGATAAATTTTTGACCCGGAGCTGGTGGAACAAACCGTACAGAAAGTTTGACTCATTTAGAAAAGACTAAAGACTGCACAGAGTCGGCTAAAAAGCTACTTTGATATTCATCGTCGACCTCTCGAGTTTCTAGAAGGCGATCATGTATTTCTTAAAGTATCGCCCATGCTAGGAGTTACCCGGTTTGGTACAAAGGGAAAGATGAGTCCGAGATTTGTTGGGTCTTTCGAAATACTCAAGCGAGTCGTCCCAGTGGCCTACCAAATTGCCCTGCCACCAGTGCTAGTGGGTGTGCATGATGTCTTCTATGTCTCCCAATTGCTGAAGTACATGCACGATCCAAGCCACGTGGTAGATTTTGGTCAGCTGGAGCTGAAGTCCGACTTATCATATGTTGAAATGTCGACCCAAATCTTAGAGCGAAAGGATAAGCTACTTCAGAATCAAGCGATCCCACTAGTCCATATACTGTGGAGTAATCATTCGGTCAAGGAATTGACCTGGGAGCTTGAATCGGAGATGAAGGAGAAATTTCCTTCATTGTTCTCTTAGAGGTAGGTTCTATTCCTAAGTTTTATGGACAAAACTTTTCTTAGTTGGTTATGGTGTAGTGTCCCGTTCCTACATTGTGCCCCATTTTTGTCTACGGGATATACGAGAAAGGAACACTGTCGCTACCGATTCAATCAGAACCGATAGATCATGATCGATTGAATCAGTCGAACGGGAACGATTGAATTAAGATCATTTTCTCTTTATGAAAAAGCTTCTTCAGAATCAAGTCCCATATTCTGTGGGTTGCGCCTCGAGGATAGACTCTACGGCTGAGTCGGAAGATACCTCCCATTACTCTGCTTTTCATGCCGTACTTGCTCTTTGGCTTTGGTTTTCGTAAATACGTTTTCGTGAATGTTTTCGATGGTTTTTATGGCTTGTGTTTTCGAACTTCGCATTCGTATCGAACTCCTTGAATGGCATAGTATTCTAATTGGTTGCTTGTGCGATTTCAGGTGATCGCGTGGGCGAAGTCTGAGCGCTTTCAACCAGTCCCTCACCTCAAGTAAGACTAAGGTGAGTAGCTGACCTCCTTTCCCTCGACCCTCTGGTCTCAAATCAAAAATAAAACACAAAATACATGCTTGTACTCATTGTATAGAATCAATAAATTATGGCACGATTCTTTAAGAAATACTTGCTATAGAACTGTTGTACAAGAAACAGATGCAAGCTCTCTTATGCCACTTTTACTTAGTTATATGCAAAATAAAGATGGAATCGATTAACGAGTATCGCAACGATAAGGCTAAGTGCATAAAAATAGGCTAAGTTTCAATAAAGAATAATACGGTCATTGGACAACTTGTGTATAAGCTGTAGTTTCCTCGAAAGGTTGCCTAGGCCAAGGAACCGATTTGGCTTAAGAGGAACGATTAAAGCAAGTGCCAGCAGGACTAGCGCGGGTGATTCAGAAACTTTCTCATAGGGCTCGCTACCCTTGGCGAAAGGTTCTTCGTCTAGCCCAGCTATAGTCCATGATGGCTTGACATTGCCAGTGACCTTCACACCATTTTCACTGCTTGAACTAATACTCGTGACACGGGATGAATATGGATAGCTGCTTAATGTATAAAAATTTTATTTGCTTGCCTTTTAACATGTTAACATGCAAATCGATCAGGATGGTTAGAAAGATCACCAAGTACTAACATATTTTGTAAAGCAGCTTGAACAAATGAGAGCTTGGGTTTTAAATTAGCCACTCACCAGTACATGTGATCGTACTAACCCTTGCTCTCTACAGGTGCTACGAATCAGGAGGAACGAGCCAACTAAATAAGGCGTCGTTCGTTTTTTGATGCTTCGACCGCGCATCGAAGACTCTCGCTGCACAACTTTTGAAACTCTCAGCAATAGTCCAAGAATATGTCTCGACTTTCCTCTATCCCATGTGGCTGGAATACTTTTGTTTAAATTGAAGAATGTATGGAACAACTATATCATCGGAGCTCCTTTTGTAATCGAGTCATGTTGCCCGCGTGGCATAATAGTAATAGAGTCTTGTAAAATGATGTCTACTATCAATAAAGTGCAAAAAATTTCTGTCTCAATGTGTTGTTCAATTTCTCTGCATACTCTCTTAGATGTTATGTTTTGGATAACCTTATGACTATGCCTTGTGCGATTGCAACCTAGGTTCACACGACATCACGTTCGGGGAACGACTATCGATTCTTCAGAATCGGGGCATGACAGTGAGCACCATGCTATTTCGATTGGGCATGGGCAGCTCGACGCCTAGGTGAGGTGCAGTCAACATGAGAGGCGTGGGTGGCTTAGCGCCTAAGAGGTGCTGGTCACTTCTTTTCCTCTGAGGTGCGTGACTCATACTTCTACACCCCTTAGTGCATGACTGGCCTAGTATCACCCCTGCTCTCAAGTATTCTGGTTTGGAAGTGTAAAAATAATATTAGGGTCATATTGGATGAAATTTTGTAATATAATTATCAAACAAAAGATGATTAGTACTACCTACTTTGTAAGGTCTTATGAAGAAAGGGTGTGAGGCTTAGTTCACTTTATATATATATATATATATATATATATATATATATATATATATATATATTTATATATATATATATATATATATATATATATATATATATATATATACTCATACACAGGTTCCTTAATCTAAAAATATATAAATATATACTATGATATCTCAAAGATAAATTAGATAGCAAAATAATTTGTATTTCTAAAAAATAATCTATAAAATACCTATTAAACAATACAATCAAAATAAATACTAATAAGTAATATTTTCATGAAACTATATTTAACACAGATATATGATTACAATAACCCTTTTATAAAACTACATCTATTGTGAATACATTCACTAAATTATTCTAGTAAATTATACAGTAAATTCTAAGGAAAATTGATGCATTGAAAAATATAATTGAATAACTACAAATATGCAATAAAAATAAAAATAAAATACAAAAAGATTTTGGGGGTTTACATCCTACCCAACTTATAAAAAATTTGCCCTCGAAATTTAAAAATAATCTTAATATCCGAGGACAAAGAATCTACAAATGACAGGATAGTTAGGTATGTCAAACCACACCAAAAATTTATGAAAAGGATGGAGGAGACGTTATACGATCGAACTCCTAGTTGTCGTCACCTTCTAGGAGATAGGGTGTATGAGTTTTCGGCTCTACCCAACTTATAGAAGTTGGATAATGGTGGAAAGCACATTAATAGGATTGCTAAGGAGGTCAAATGGTAAAAAGATGTACGAGAGTATGAGGTATTTATATTTGTAGTCACGGACTCTAAAGGAAGCCTAGGTATTACATATTTAATATTGCACATATGGCCATGTTTCACCAAGGAAGTTGTAGTGACCCGTCCCGCTCAATCAATCGGAGGAATCGGAACGCCGACGGCATTCGGTCTTAGCCTTGCAACGGCTGCTCGAAGACATTGCTCGGTCGAGGCGACCGCTCACTCAGGTGGGATAGTTTCGGTGAACTCGTCTCATCTTTGCCTTCGCATAATAAATTGCATGCTTTCAACTCGCACAAGTAGGCTTGATAATAAAAGAGATGAATCCACATAGCTAAAGGGAATAATCCCGACAGATCGAATTGATTTAGAATATGGAAAGTCCAACGGTCGGCTTAGAGTTGGTGCACGGCGTGCTTTGAAAATGACACTCGGTCCTTCGCCCCGTGGCTTGGGAGAAGGAAAAGTTGGTCTTTGCCACAAGTTAAGAGTTAGCCAAATTCATAGGCGTCGCCCGCGTAAATGCTTCATAAAGCATGCACGGTCTCTTTGCCCAAGGCGTGGCATAGCCTTTGCTCGTCGACGGGTTAAGTTGTATTGCACGGCTTGGGGAATAAGTCTAGGCACCTCAAATAACTTGGTTGTTCAAAGTTGAATGCGTGCACGGCACGTTCCCCCGACGCAAGGCTTGACGTAGCCTTTGCTCGTCAAGTTGTTGCAAAGTAAGTTAGGCAAGTTATGTTAAGCTATCAAGAGTAGTGGCAAGCACGGTCCTATGAGTTCAACGGCTGGGTATAACCACATGGTCTCACGATCGTAAGACCCATCATATAGAGTATGACTTGGGCGGTGGTGTCACATAGAGTTTCAAGTTGGTTTAAGACACGATGTCACGAATTTAGTATTTTAAGGCAGGGGATATGGTTGATTTATTGAGTTTGAAAAGTGTTTCAAATAGTTATTCTTGAGTTGAGTGAAATGATAGGGCAAGAAAGAAGAATGCTTACGACTGGGTCATCGAGGCAAGGTCTCAGATGTGAGAAGTATTGAACTTGGCCCTAAAAGAGATGGTAACACTAGAAGTAGATTGACTGTGTGAGACGTCAGTTTGAGTCGAGTCTTGTATGGTCATGGACAACTTATCGACAAGGTAAATTTGTTTCCTCGGACGATAACCTGGAGCCACAGCAGGACCGTTCCGACCTAGAAGGAAACTTGAGAGTGAATGTGAGCGGGATAGTTGAGCCTGGGGCAAAGTATTCGGTGGACGCTAATTGGGGCAAGCTACCCGCTTTGACTGGTCCATCTTATACTCAGCTAAAAGGGATTCCACAATGGCTCTGGGAGCCAGTGACCAATTCATATAGATGAGTTGGCATGAAGGCAATCTGCATGTGTGCCTTTGGACTGAGTCAAGTTGAATGTGTGTGTACAGTTAGAGCACAATGTTGGGCCTAAGAATTGGTTACAACGTAGGCGATGTGCTTCAGCACGAGATGTGGCATTGAGTCTTAAGTTGTCGGCATATAAGTTGCATAAGTTGGTTTGAGTTGTCTTGAGTTTAAGTAAAGAAATGCCGCAAGGCAAAGTTGGTCGAGTGTTAGTTCACAAGTTGGATGGGTCAGTTGATGATTTAGTAGCGGAGGGCCGCGAGGCGACAAGGGCCACGAGGTGGCGATATGATTGAGTCTCATTGAGTTGCAAGGCACGGCCTCAACAAGGACTTATAGTACGGTCATACGGGAATGTAGTCTTATCACGTAGTTGCATCTCTGATTTTGGCCGAAAGGCAGGCACGACTTGATAGGTTAACGTTGTTGAGTTGATGTGCATTGCAAACATGAAATGGTTATGAGACACAAAATAGGCCAAGGCATCTGTCGTAAGACCGATCCTAAGGAAAGAGTAGAAAGATAATCATAAAGGGACTATGTGACACACAAAGTAAATTAACGAATTAGTTTTGTATCGGTGGGCGAGGAGCTCATTCTACCAGTACAGTTGAGTACTGACACCCACATAGTTTTCATGTGCAGGCACAGGTATAACCTGTGGCACGGAGCTCGCTTGGATGCGTCGAGGCACAGAGTTCCTTGGCGATTTGAAGCGTACAACCGCATGTATTCAAGACTTATACAGGATATAATGTACGGACGTCATCTTCTAAAGCATCCGCTGGCTCAAGGCATGTATTGAGAGATGAGAGAGAGCTGAGTGACTTGTAATGTGAGCTTGAGTTGGCTTGAGAGACTTGTAATCTTGGCCTTGCGCCCCATTGTAACCTATGTTTCAATATCAATAAAAGAGTATTTTGCAATGACTTGTGTTTTACTTCAAATTTTGCTGCTACTATTCAATGTCTCTGTTTGGGACTTCTGTGCGACGACCCCGTCGCAGCCGCTGAAATCGACCGTTATGGAACCCGCCTTGCACGAGCGCAAACTAGGCTCGTGCGGCATCACGCCTTAGCTAGGACGATCGCTCCTACGGGAGCGGGGCATGACATAATGGTATTAGAGCACGACTTTACATCCTTGGACTATTGATTGAATTCTTTAACTCTGTTGTTTTCGCAAACTCTGAAGTGTTGCTTTCGTAAAGTTGAAATCGTTGGTGCGCTCTCTCTTAAATGTCCCACGGAATGTCCATACAATAAGTCTAGATAATTTACAAAATGTAGGAGAACAATTTTTGTCAAAACAAAAAGATGGTTCGCGTAAGCACGGTTGGCTAAGTCGGACTGGGCATATACACCAAAGTTGCATCGATCTTAGAAAAGTCGAGTGCGGGATTCAAATTGTGTCGCACGAGAATGAGTTGGACTTGATTGAGTAACGGGGGATGACTATCGATAGGGGTACTATCGAGTGACGATAACATCGATGCGATATAGATGAGCGTACTTAAAATTTGAAGAAGGGTTCGAACAAAAAATTTAAAGAAGTGGATTTTGATTCGAATGATAGTTGAGGACTTGATAAATGACTTCATCCCTGAGTGGTGTATGCGATAGCCTCAAGGATGTCGATCGATCGATTGAGGATACGGAGTGTCAATGAGTCTCGCACATATGCAAAGCCTTAGATTGAGTGTCGTTGAACAAGTTATAGTCTTAAAGATTTGACGAATTGATTCGAACAACCTAAAATTTATGTGCACGGAACGTGTACGGGATCGAGGATTATGCGAGTATGAAATACAAATTGAATGAGTAGGTGAAATCGAATCGAGGAAAAGTTAGGGTGTACGAATGGATGACTTGATCAAAGAAATCGATAGACGGATCATATAGAAAAAGTTAGCACGACAGGTAGATAGCGTGCATGAAAGGCTTGATTTTGAAGTTACGCGAATGACTCTAAGGATTGCACCAGTTGTATGTCAAGTTTAGTAAATGCGAGTTCTGGCTCGATCGCATTTCGCACTTGGGTCATATCATCACCAGAGGAGGAGTAGAAGTGGATTCCCAGAAGATCGTGGCTATCGAGACATGGCCAGTACCTAGCACAGTTGCAGAAGTTCGCAGCTTTCTTGGCTTGGCCGGCTACTACCGGCGATTTATTTCAGATTTTGCTCGAATTTTAGCAACATTGACCCAGTTGACCTGCAAGGATGTGCAGTTTGCTTGGACAACAGAGTGTCAAGATTCTTTTGAGAAGTTGAAGCGAGGCTTGATGACGGCTCCCATTCTCACGCTTCCGGATGGGACCGGGGGATTCTCAGTGTATTGTGATGCTTCCAGCAGAGATTTAGGATGCGTTCTGATGCGACATGGGAAGGTAATAGCTTATGTGTCATGCCAACTTCATGATCATGGGAGGAATTACCTAACCCATGACTTGGAATTGGCAGCAGTAGTGTTTGTACTTAAGCTCTGGAGACACTACTTGTATAGAGATAGGGTGGAGATTTTCACCGACCATAAGAGCCTGAAGTATGTTTTCACCCAGAAGGATCCTAACATGTGTCAGAGGAGGTGGCTAGAGCTACTTATAGATTATGATGTCAACCTGCAGTATCATCCTGGGAAGGCCAACGTCGTAGCAGATGCGTTGAGCAGGAGAGCCGGAGTTTATTTTCTAACAGCGCAACCAGAGTTATTAGCAGATGTAGCTCCCCTTCCCAAAAATTTTGAAAATATTTTTTATTATTATTTAATTAATTTAAATGGTGGTTTTTAGATTTTTTTTATAAAAATTATTTTGTTAATTATTACGGTAGATGACATTAGCCATAGTTGAGTTTTGAAGTACCAAACGACTAGGAATCATGGCAGGGATAGTGCAGTGGCGTGCCTTGACTAGTGTAGTAGCCATACCAAGGAAGGCCGAGCCATAAGTGTGTCCTAACTAGAAAAACTAGGCTAAGTTACGACGTATCCCCTATAGATTAATTAATTATATATTATATTAGATTATGATTTTAGGGGACCCAGTTGTGCCAATTTAGTCCGAACTGGACCCGAACCAAATCCAAGCCTTTGTAGGTATATAGTGAGACCAAAGACGACCATATATGCATATTTTATGTGTATACAGATATTTCATAAATTATTTTAGGTATAGATGTACATTTTTAACTATTTAAATATTTGTACAGAATTGGTATTTTTATTATTAAATATTATTTTACAATATTTGTACAATTTTCTGGACCCGGATAAAGGTGAATAGTATGGAGTCACCAAACCACCATTTAATTATTTTAGTATTATTTTATTATTTTGTGGTAATTAAATAAATATATTTATTACTATTAGATATTAGTATTATTGGTTAATTGAGTATTTTTGATATATATATATATATATATATATATATATATATATAAAGAAAAAATATATATATATATATAAAGAAAAAAAAATATATATTATATATATATAAAGAAATATATATATATATATATATTTTTTCTTTACATATATATATATATATATATATATATGTGTGTGTGTGTGTGTGTGTGTGTGTGTGTGTGTGTGTGGCTAAAAAGAAAATAAAAAAAAGGAATAAAAGAAAAAAAAACCAAATACTAACTAATAAGCCCATCAGGCTAAAACCTAAACAGAGCCATGCTCAGCCCCCGCACAAGAATTCCCTCACAGCCCATACCTTGTATTCTCCCCAGCCCGAGCTTTTCCCCCTACAGTTTCGGTTATAAATATATATATGGATAGATCGAAACCGAGATAGGGAATTCGTAAAAACCCTAACACCAGTCCGCCACCCCCTCTCCCTGACTGCCTTTTCGACCCTGGACGTGCCGTACACCGCCGTCATGACCGTCGGAGCGCGCGGGCCACACCGAAAATAGGGCAACTGCCGCAGCCACAGCAGGACAACAACGGCAGAACATCAGTTACCCGACCAGGTTCGTCATCTCATTGCTCCTTCATCTCGAAGTCAATCCGCGAACCGATTGGTTCGTCGTAATCACAATATATACGGCTGGGAGGCCTGATAAATAGTTCAAGTTTAGATGCCCTGGACTTTCCAGAAATTAAGTCGAAAGTTCGACAAAAACCTGAGATTGGACACTGTGAGTTCAACAGTTCGAGGCTATGTTAGAAGGTAATTTCTGAACTAAATAATAAGAGATTTCAAAAACTAGTTGAGAGAAGTCCTAGACAACCTATAGGGCTCTACAACCCAATTTGCAGAACCTGATTACATTGACTACACAACGAGAAATCGGATCCCAATCATTGACAAAAACATGTTTTCAAAAATGTAAAAATTTAATAAAACCCATCGATACGACGTGCGTCCCGCCAATCCGGGCGACGTGGTCGTGGACCGAAAGCATATAAAGGTGCGTAACGGCTTCGTGGACGTGTGGGCTTTGACGGAATTCAAATTGGTCGCGTGTGAGCGACAAATTTGTTGCGTATCCGTCAAAATTTACTGTATTGGCCTCTGTGCAAATTTCTCATTTACTTTATGCACGCTTGTCAGATCGAGACAAAACTTATGCCAACAGGACCGTATCATTTTTCTGGTCCTGTATGTCAAGTTTGGTCCAATTCTGAGACAGTTGATCGGATCACCGTTTTGTGGGCCCTACGGTCCGATTCAACGGGCAATTTTGTGCACGGCCCACCGAAATCCAAAACTGGTTATATCGTTGGGTTTGTATCATCAAAACAAATTCATAGACATATAGTTTGACGACTTTAGAGACTACTGACCCTGGCACCTTTTTTTGGTGCAAAGCGGGTCCAACGGCGGACACCGTTTTTGCCCGAAATTACCGTTTTGCTCCTGTGTCCAGAATTGGACTTAAGGACAGGTAATACTAGATAATTTGACTATTATGAGAATGTTGGCAATGTCTATTTTAGCTTTCGAAGACATTTTTGGATTTTTGGACTTTTTGGCGTACTAGTTGACGGTATCTTATTAGTTCTTCGTGCTACCACCAGGCAAGATACCTTGCCTCTCTCTACAGTTCATTATTCATGCTTATAGTTTCTTTACTTTATATATGCTATCAGTTAGGTCTCTAGTTGTTCATGATTTACATGCTTATTTAGTCCCTATATCTTTATATGTTATCAGTTAGTTATTTCAATTCTCTTGATTTGCATAATTTACTTTAGACATTGTTTTCTGGTTTATTAGTCGTGTTCTTTTACCGTTATCATGCTTGACTGGATGTCGTGGTTCTACCGGATTGGTTCCCTCTCGTATCGTGTCGTGAGTCGTATGGTGTCATAGGATGTGTAAGTCCTAACGGAAATGTTGTACCTTGTATTATGAAGCTAACCTGCGAGTCCACACTAGAGGCGAGGGTTAGTAGTTATTTGTACCTTGATTCTTGATGCTAGCCTGTGAGTCCATAATAGGGGCGAGGGTTAGTAGTTATTTGTGTCTTAAGCTAACCTGCGAGTCCACACTAGGGACGAGAGTTAGTAGTATATGGTTCACACCTGTGAGTCCATACTAGGGACGAGGGTGATGCCAGCCTGCGAGTCCACACTAGGGATGAGGGTTAGTAGTATATGGTTCACACCTGCGAGTCCACACTAGAGGAGAAGGTGATGCTAGCCTGCGATTCTACACTAGGGACGAGGGTTAGTAGTTATTCAAACCTGCGAGTCCACACTAGGGGCGAGGGTTTGAGTATTCGATTGGTTATCCATTGACATCGTGATATCGTATCCTATTGTTCTTCTCCAGCAGTTTGG
>JANAVB010021399.1:14196003-14286003 GCA_029216955.1 Iris pallida | reverse complement strand
TCAGCCCTTGTCAATTCCAGAATGGAAGCATATAACCATGGATTTTGTGACTGGATTTCCTAGGTCCCCGGCCGGTAGAGATGCTATTTGGGTTGTTATAGACAGGCTCACGAAGGTGGCTCACTTTCTTCCATTCAGAGTTGGTCAGTCGACGGCTCAGCTAGCAGAGATGTACCTCAGGTAGATCGTCAGATTTCACGGTGTACCTGTCAGTATCACCTCGGACAGATATTCAAGATTTATGTCACACTTTTGGCACAGCCTGCAAGAGAGTTTGGGTACTCATCTCCAGTTCAGCTCAGCTTATCATCCACAGACAGATGGTCAGTCAGAGCGTACCATACGAACCTTGGAAGATATGTTGCAGTCTTGTACACTCGACTTCGATGGTTCGTAGAAAGATCACCTGTACCTGGTGGAGTTCTCGTATAACAACAGTTTCCAGGCCAGTATCCAGATGGCACCGTTCGAGGCACTATATGGTAGGAAGTGCAGATCCCTGCTAGTATGGGATGATGTTGGTGAGAGGCAGATGCTCGATCCGAAAATGATTACTCGGACCGTTGAGGTGGTTAGAAGAGTCAGAGATCATCTTCGAGTTGTCCAAGATCGCCAACGTCATTGGGCCGATTCTCATCGGTACCCCCTTGAGTTTTCTGTCGACGACCATGTATTCCTGAGGATTTTGCCTAACCGTGGCATCATTCGTTTCGGTGTACGGAAAAATCTTAGTCCTAGATACATAGGGCCGTTTGATATTCTGGAGCGAGTAGGTGATGTATCCTATCGTCTCGCTCTTCCGCCGTCGTTACGTGAGGTGCATGACGTATTCCATATATCCCAACTACGACGGTATATCCCGGACCCGAGCCATATCCTAGATCATTTGGAATTAGTTATTGGTACCAACCTTTCGTATGAGGATAGGCCCGTGTCTATATTGGTCCGGAGAGAGAAGATACTCAAGAATAAGACTATTAAGTTAGTCCATGTTGCTTGGGGTCATCACTCTTTGGGTGAGTCAACGTGGGAGCGTGAGGATGATATCCGATCGCGATATCCCGACCTGTTTGACTCGTAAGGTATAATGTCTTCCTAATGCCTTATGCTCTCAGTTCCTTGCTTGAATGAATGGTTCCTTGATTGATTGCCTTGTTATAGCTTGTCTGTGATTAGTATAGCTTGTCCTTGCCTCTCTAGCCTCCTAATTAAATTTCGAGGACGAAATTCTTTTAAGGTGGGTAGAGTCGTAATGACCAAAGTTCGTATTACGTATTCTGGTATACGTGTACGTATTTTGCATGTCTTCTTGCGTTGTTTATCTTGGAATTCATTTGCTTGGTTCGGCTTGGTTCGGTTTTGTTGCATGTGGACCAACCCCACCTACCATCCCTCTCTTTTTTATTAGCTGCATGCCCCCTTCTCTCTCCTCATTTACTTCTTCATTAACTCTTCTTCTTTCTCACCATTTCTCTCCACCTACCAGATAGAGGGCTTAGGCAAGTACAGCTTGCTTCATGGAGGAACTCAGTTTTTATTGTTCCATTGTCTTCTTCACGAGATCCTAAGACACTTTAATACTTAGCATTTTTAATTTCCATGGTTCAATTCTTGTAGATCTAAGCTTGTTGCATTTTCGAATTTCTTGAATTTTGATCTATCTAACCTTGTTATTTTCAAGTTTTGATGGTTCCATGTTGTAGGAAATTTCTTTCTGCCCCATTTTGACCTAAGGAAGTCTGGATTCTGACCCTAAATGAAGGTTTAATGGAGCTTGGAAGCCATGGCTTTCCATAGTTCTTCTTCTCGAAAAGTGGAGAAGAAGAACAGTGCTTGCCGCATGGCTTTTCATGTGGCAAGTTTCCCCTGGCCGCATGGCAGTTTCGACCGTATAGGCGCTCCTGGCCGCATGGCCTTCAGCCGCATGGCTTGGTTGGCCTTCGCCGCATAGCTATCCTTGGCCCATTGTCGCATGGCTTTGTTGCCTTCAGCCACATGAACCCGCATTTTTCAGTCCCATGAACTCCTGGTATTTTCCGAGCCGCATGAACCCATTTCCCCACTGCCGTATATGCTCGCTTCCTTCAGCCGCATGAACCTATTTGTCCCTGGCCGCATGAGCCATTCCCTTCCTTGCTGTATAGGCGCTCATTGCCGCATGCGTCCCGTTCCCTTCCAGCCGCATGCGCCCCGTTCTTCCAGCCTCATGAGCTCGCATCCTCCAGCCGCATGCGCCCCGCTCTTCCGATCTGCATGAACCCATTTCTCTGAGCCGCATGAGCTCTTTTCCTTGGCCGCATAAGCCCCTTTCCTTTCCTAGTCGCATGAGCTTATTTCCCTTAGCGGCACGGCTCTTTCCATAGCCCTTGTCCTTTTTTATTATTATATTATTATTATTATTATTATTATATTAGAATGTTACAATTATGCTCATGTTTCCTGACCCTCTGTGTAGCTTGGGTCCCTTGATAGAATGCTTGTACCATGTAAATTCTGCACATGACCCATGAACACGATAGTGGCCCGTCGTGGCGCACTCTTGACAAGTAAACCTGATATGATATACCATGATATGCTGTTGCGACAGCTAGCTCGACATGACAAGAATGATTGACCTGGACACCGTGGACGATTGTGTTTGTACAAATGAACCAGTATTGTCTTGCATCATGTCTAGGACGGGGACCCCTGAGTACCACGGTCAGTGGTACCTACTGAAATTGACTAAGGCTAATAACTATAAACTCCAGTAGTCATGGAGAGATTTTCCAGCTATAGGCAATCCCATTATCTAGGCGCCCCATCATAGGATTTGTAGCCTGCCGTTGAGTAGGACACATTTCTAGCACACTGTCATGTGTTGCACCCACTAAGCTACTTAAGGGTACATGCATTTCTTGGACGATGTACCCACATGAATTCAATCTCCTAATTGCATCTGGATAACCTGGATGGTCTGCAGGGCTTGTGGCTATTAGAATAATCTCATTGTATCTTGTTAGTACCTAGGCCTGTGATAACCCTAGTTAGTTAAAGTATCAAGCCGTACTTATTTGCTTGGCCATGATTGTTGGATGGAGTCTAAGTCTTGTCCTGTCCCGGTACCTGGTTACTTCATTAACATGATTATTTATGCTTACCTTAACAATAATGATCAGGGGCCAAGTTTTGTTCAGGCGAAGGGTTACAACCCCGATCCTTGTTTGGTTTAAGGGTTGTAACCTGGATCCTGGAACAGTTCTATGTCCTCTCTTCGTTTATTGTCTTATTGTACCCTCTGTCATGCTCGTCATGTTTTACCTTACCAACAAAAATTTGAGACGGATTTCTATTCAGGTGAAGGGTTACAACCCCGGTCCTTGTTTGGTTTAAGGGTTGCGACCTGGCTACCTGAATAGTTTTCTCGTACTCAATTCACTGTTGTTGGCTCTGTTATTATCAGTTTTCTTTTATAATTATCTTTAATATTCATTTATGATATGTTGGTTTTAGTTTCTAAGTGTAACCTCCTTTGTGGCACTTGCTCTTTCTGGGGTCTGACCCAGCTGGTTTTGTATGGCCAGATATTGGAGCAGCTCCAAAGGATCTACCTATCTTCCAGTCAGATGATGACCACCAGGCGTAACCCTGGCAACGAGTGGGTTCCTTTTGTTTTCTACTTTATTGTATAAATATTCTTTGAGGCGTTTAGCCGGCGAGCACGTGTTAGCTCGTATTGCACCTTTATTTACTGTCTACCTACGGGCTGTAACATGATTGACAAATTCTAGGGTTGATCATGTATGACTGAAACTCTTGCTAGTCTTGACATTTTGTACGACTAGCTTCATGATCATCCAAATATGTAATGTATGGGATGCCTTACTATTGTATATTTGGTGCTCTGACATCTTGTAACAGTTATCGCTTGTTTGAGATTGAGACAATAGGCTTGTTCATGACCATAAGAGACTGATGGCTTGTAGTTAAACCCTCATGTATTTAGAAAACCGTGACCATATAGCGAGGTGGGTTGCACTTCAATATACGTAGCTGGCTATGTTCGTCACTGCTCTCCACTATTCTGGTTCTGGGGCGTTATAGAGTGCACACTATGTTATATCTTATTCATTCTTGCATTCTATCTTAATGTGGATTTAGACTTAGATATTATTGATTAGTATAGATAGTTGGTCGTTACTGTACTGCTTATACGTATTCGAGTTGGACTGGAGTCTACTTGATACGTAGCTGGTATGTATACGCATTCTTAGTCCTACGTATTTTGGGACTGGGGCGTTACAGATTAAGGCATCTTGGTTTGTACCTTTAAGCCAACCTGGAGGTGAATATTGCATGTATACACATATACTAGGATTCGGTCGCATCACCCTCCTGTAGACAAGTACTTCTTGTTCGATAGATACTAGGCCTCAGATTTTATTGTCGTTTTCTTCGATTTCAGTTATTGAGTTTTGATCGTGACAATCACAATAATATAATGCACATTACATAATTGATTTTTGTCAAGAAATGACCTTATCTTGTTGTACTATTATCGTATTTTTCCAATCTTTGACGTGATTACAAATGGCACAATGGATCAACACGAAACTTGGCTTGAACGAACCATTAGAGATTATGGTTATTTCCTAATTTTTCATTAATGATTTGGATGAGTATCTATCAAGAAATAATGAAACATGCCAAATAAGGATTGTGTTCTAACACAGGTATTAAACACCATTATACTGGCAGTATACAATAAGTATACTAGTGGCTATAAATTATATAGGCCAAATTTTGCTTGTCATTTTACCCTTTTTCTCCATCAAATTTAGTTGTGATCTTGTCCAGAAGAATTGTATTCATGATTTATGCTTGTGTGTCAAAGTTTCCTGGTGATTGGAGTTCTCGAACTCTGGATCTCGATATTTATCCCCAAAGGGATAAATACGCCTTTTTGTTCGATTTATTTTTCAAGTTGAATTTTTGTTATCATTTTATATGTTACTTATGTATTCTCAATATGAGTTATTTCCTTCTCTCTTTTTCTATATACGAAATATTTGTCGATCCTAAGGGATTCCAATATATGTACCGGATAATTATATGCACTATACATGATATGTTCATATATATGAAGTTATTAATTCATATGGACCTTTGTGTTTGATCGTATACTTTCTCATGTACTTCTACATGTACTCACACTCATAAATTTATGTATTATATACTAGGGATGTAAGTGATTGATATAATTAAACTATTTGTATTTAGTATTGATTAAGTGCGAGAGATTGATCGGTGCACCTTGTGCGCTAGAGCATTCGATCATGATTTTCAACTCTGGAAGTGGCCAACTTTCTTGAGTGCGACATATATGGTCAACTCACGGTGTGTTCATTTCTAGGTGGTCTATAATGAAATTAATTAGGATAATAATTGTTAAATTAATATAAAAGTGTTGGGTGGGGTGGAATCCATATGTTTCATCCGATCTAGCTGGCGAAGGCTCCAGACCCGGTACCTCCATGGCATATGGACCGAGATACCATATTGTTCAGTATTCTTTGACCTTGATAAACACATACAGAATATCCTTCCAAATACTATAGATTGTGGCCGAGTGAAAGTACTAATGATATTATGATAACAATGTAACTTATGGAGATTTCATGATCCTGACCTATATATTAATCAAGACATGACACTCACGATATATTGTTACTATTATTAGCATACGAAATGATATCCCACGTTATTAGACACAATATGTGAGGAGTCGTATACCTGTGTAATAGATATAAAAAGGTTCCATCTTAGGGATAATTATTATCAAATTCCTACTTACTACGAAATTAACAAATTTAGGACAATAATATCCTTAACTCTATTCCTAATCCACCATCATCATCTTTCTCATAAATCTAACTCATTGTTACTTCCTCATGCATAAACCCTAACCCACACATATTTATTTATAATTATTATCAAACTACATAGTTTTACAACAATCACCAACATGATGTACATATCGTGTCTGTGTCTAGCATATCTACGTCCAACATATTGTGTCCATGTCTTAGCATCAAAATTCTAAATACAGCCATCTAACACCCGAATCCCATACGTAAAAAATAATAATGAAGAAAGAGGGTTAGGGTTTATCGAAAGTCGAAGGAGAGGAGGTAGAGGGGAATCGTGCACAACGGAGAGGGCTAACAGGAGAAATCGTCGAAGAGGATGTGGGGTGTCGTTGAAGAGCCGCATAGAGGAGGAGGGGGGAATACAGAGTGGAGGGGTCGCCGAAGAGGGGGTCGCCGAAAAGGAAAGGTTGCGATAATGAGGGGGTCACATGAGAGAGAGAGAGAGGAGGGGAGGGAGAGCCAGAGATGAAAATTAGGAAGGAGGAATAAAAATAAGAAGAGTCGGGGTATGTTGGAGTTAAAACATTTCATGGCGACGGAATAAGTCTGTTGCTAGTCCATTGCTACGTATATGTTGATGCTTTGGTGACGAAAATATAGGCATGAGTTTAATATAAATATTTTCGTCCCAGTTAGTCATCATTCCGTCGTTCAGCGATGGTTATGGTTTCATCGTTATAGTCGGTCACTAAATCGTATTATTTTGCAGCGTGATATAAGGGATGATTACTACCCTACGACAGTCTACGAATCCATATTCGAGGTAGTGTTTTCCACGTTGTGGATCATTAGTCGTTGGATTGTAGCTAACCCCTTATTTTGCACAGTTACGATCGTACGTCGGTGTGCTGGAGTACTCAGTAGTGTAGAAGCATGGAATTTTAGGACCAAAAATCCTATGCGCCAAACCTTTTGTGCGCCAGAGAGATCGGACAAATTACTTCATACAGCAAAAACAACAAATATAGACATTGAAAGAGGACTTTTTATTACATATAAAAGTCTATTACATGTCTAGAAAAGGATGTACAAAGGAGAACTTCTACAAAAAGAAAAGACCCTAAGTCTACAGCCAGGCGCGACGATCACCATGCGCCCTCAGCAGGGCGCATCCCACCATGCGCCCTCAGCGGGGCGCATCCTTTCAGAAGCTCAGTTATGTGCATCCCTTCGGTAGCTCAGTTATGTGCATCCCTTCAGCAGCCCAGTTATGTGCCGCTCTTCCAGCCAGGCTCACCGTCGTCTAAATGCTTCGACTAATGAAGATTTATTGAGCAGAACGAGGGTGGCAATCAACCCTCTAGCTAGATGAAGAGCTTCCCAAACCGAGGAAGAGAAGAGCACCGTAAGCCGACCTGTAGCCAGGGGAGGCTTCGAAAGAGCCTCCAAAGGCGAAGGAAGACCGCAATAAAAACCGCGGCCAAAGGAGCAGCTTTCAACCAACCAGAGTGGGCAACACCCACTTTGAAGGAAGAAAGAGCACCAAAGCCGCAGCACCGCCATTCTGATCTGCGGCTCTTCCCGAATAACGGAGACGAGGCTCGAGCATCCCTATCTTTGGATGCAACAGGCACCTTCTGCCTGCCTTAGAAGCCCTCGACTCCGACTTTTGGATGTAACAGTCACCTTCAAGTGCATCAATGAAAACATTGCGTCGCATCTTCACGCTCGGGAGCATCTCATCAACAGAATGCATCCGAGTAAACAAGTTCATGTCGAAAGAACGTGAGAGAACGAAAAGTAAACTCTCTCCATGCCACTATTTATAGGCCGGGCAAATCAAACCCACGCGCCAGGTGGATGGCTCTCCGAATTCCGTGCAATGAATTTACATTTAATGGATGAACTGGATGCTTCAAATTCAGCCAAATCAAAACGGCTATTTAAAGCACTCAAAGAACGTAACAGTCGTACCATTAAAGACGTGTCACGAAGCGGATGTGCCGGCCAGACAGCGCATCACACAGACGCGCCTTTCAAACATCAAGCGCATCACACAGACGCGTCCATCAAGCGCATCACACAGACGCGCCCTTCAGCACCAAGCGCCGCACAGGGATGCGCCCCTATGCGTCCCCATACGCCTAGTGGAACGCCGATCGATACGCCCACACAGCTGTCCATCAAATATCAAAAACATTAAATGCTGAAGTCTAACAAAGTTGGCAGCACGCTTCCCGAAGACTGAACAGTTGACAGTTTTTTCAAAAAATGAAGCGTCGCCAACGTCAGCATCATCATTACTTTCCTCCGGCGGTTACAAGCCACGTGGCCGCCCAACCAATCGCATGTGCCTCCGCGGCTATGCGCCTAAATCTGCATGCGCCTCAAAAGCCATGCATCCCAGACTTCTCTCTGATCCCAAAAGACAGAAGTAAAGTCACTACTGAAGCTTCGCATGCGCCTCAAAAGCCATGCGCTCTGAATGGTTCGTGACTCCCAAAAGTTATGAGCCAAAGTCTCCTCGTGCGCCCAATCCCAGGCGCATCCTACCAGATCATTCTCCATCAAATCCGAGATCTCCGAGCCATAGGCCGATGACACGTGTCCTTTAACACGATTCACCCAAGATCTCAGCAACAGAAAGATCTACTTTCCTGCTACGTGCCGGCTCACAACAGCAGCATGAAGAATTCAACCCCTCAATCAGGGCGCATCGACCATGCACCTCCATCAGCAATCACCACGTGGCATCCCCGCGTCCAGGCGTATCCTACATATGTGCACATGAGCAGCCAGCCAGCAAAGCTATAAATAGAGGGATCATTTCTTTCTCACCCACGAACACACACAGAGGCAAACATACATCGACAGACAGAGACTTCGCACCACCAGAGAGGCAGATACAGACACTCAACGTCTTCCTCCTCTCAGCAAGCTCCAGCACCCAGAGCAATCCAAACCTTCAGAGAACCGATAACCGTCGTCAGATCGTCAACGGAGTTAACGCATTACCACTCGCTCCATCGGCACAAGGGACCCAGATAAACAAAAGTATACTCCTAGGACTACATCTAAGTCCTATATTGTAACACAGTTCTGTTTGTATTGAAATTTGCAATCAAAAGATTTTAATGGCAAACAAGCTGGCGACTCTGCTGGGGACCTCTTTCTCCTCCACCGAGAAAGCTGTATCGTAATCCGACGATGTGAAGATGGGCTCCTCCCACAAGACGCTGGTCGTACGCCTCAATCAACAGGCGTATGAGGAGTTCATCTCTGAAGGAAGTGCGAGTCCTTCGAAGCGACTGCCAAAGCCGAAGAAGACCCGTCGAGTCTGGGTGCGCAAGGTCGACGCCTCTGGCACCACCATCGAAGGGGATACGCCAATCCAGCCTTCCCTTCCTGCTGACGTCCTCAGCAACCAAGATGTACCCGCCGGTGCAGCGCATCTCTCGGGGAAACGTGCGGCTGACCACATTCTCCAGCCATCTTCCTCTCAGGCGAGGAAGATGCGTCGACGGAGCAGGGGCGCAGCCAATGCCCCGTACATCATCTCTGATGCGCCACAGAAGGTCTCTGTCTTTGACAGACTCACTCGCTATAGTGGCGAGGAGAATTTGGATTATGAGTACTACGCGCCCCAGCGGCCTGGTACGAAGAAGTCCAAGGCAGCACGGGCCACGCGTCCCAAACGTGCTATGCCAGTAGCAAGCCAGAAGCATGCGCTCACAATCATGCACGCTGCTGATGGTAAGTTGTATAAGGTCGACTCAGGTGCTTCTGCGCCAGAAACGAGTCGACCTTCAAAGTCATTGTCTCACTTGGGCGCATCTATTGGGTGTACAACTAAGTCGAGTAAGTCAAATCCAGTGGTCTTGAACTCCCGCGCCTCCTCTGGTTGTGCGTCTGAGGTCCGTTCAAGTCACTTCAAATGTTGTTCCTCCACTACTGATCGGGATGCCTGTTTGGTGTTAGATCATATGGTGCAGCATTCACTTGACCACCCGGCGCTTGGCCTTGCTATGCTCATGAAGGGGGTACGAAGGTGGCACTCTCCTCCAACGATCTGCGCAACATGATCACTCACAAGCGCCGATCAGGAGAGTCGGCTGACAAGCACGATGCGCCTCTCACAGGGCACACTTGTGCTATGGTCACCATCAACTGCTGTTGCAAGGCGGCAGTCCCACCAAGGCAGTCAGTGTTCCAGCGGCTGCAATCATCGACACCCCTCCGACGTCGCCTCGGGAAGAAGGCGTCAACAAAAAAAGAGCCAAGGGTTGCTTCATGCAACGTGATCTCTAACTCTTCGTCAGTCCGAAAGACGACTGGCAATTCCTCGTCCTCGTCCAAGAGCCAGTCGAGGAAAACCAAGGTAAGTGTCTCGTCCTCCGGAGTGTTTCAAGGCACTCGGGGGAGAAAGAAGATCTTGGAGGAAACTGGGGGTAGTCAGACCCTTGTCGAGCCTCCTTCCGAAGACGAAGCTGTCTTCCAAAGTACAGCTGGGGCCGATCTGCTCGAAGTCAGCCTCCCGGATATGGTTGGGGGTCATCTAGCCCCTGTAGATCTACGTCTCGAAGAAGTCCTTCAAGACGAGGGTGTCCCCTAAAACATAGCCGGGGGTAGTCTAGACTCCACGGATCTGAGTCTCGGAGATGAAGAAGTCCTTCAAGACGGAACCAAGGGTAATCAGGCCCTTGCAGATGCTCCCATCGAAAATATTCTCCAGAACATAGCCGGGGGTGGCCAAAACGAAGCTCCAGGAGAGGCAACTCCCCTACAAGAGAGTGAAGCCGAGAGTGAAGCCTCAACCGATCCATCCACTTCCAGCCGTGTCATGACAGTATACATGGCTGGAGGTGATTCCGAGTCTGATGCACCGCCACCAGACCTCGTCCAGCGCATGGACACATTAGAGGGAGGACTCAAAACCCTCTCTGGCTCTGCCTCCATGCAAATACTGACTCAAGCAGTATTTGAGATACGGTCGGCTTTGGCCAAGACATCTTCTACCGGTCCTGACCCAGCGGCCAATGGAGAATCAAGTGTACCCCTTTAACGGATATCCTTGGATACGGATCGCCGAGAAGCACCTCGGACATCGGAGCCCTCAAATGCTCAACTTCAGGTGGTACCACCTTCCCCGACTCCCAGCTCCACGGAAGACGTGGTCGAGATGATCAGGGACTTGCGCGAGCGCTTTGAGTCCAAGACGAGACAAGAGGAGCGCCAAAAGATGGGGATTCTCCAACCTTATCCCCTCGAGTGGAACAAAGTGGTTTATCCTCCTAAGTATAAACAACAAACACTGATGCCATATGACGGGAAGGACTCTCCTCATCGCTATCTGAGGTACTTCCAGTCTCAGACGGGACATCTTTCGAAGGAGGACGTGCTACTCACCAGCATATTTGTCGGGGCACTGAAGGGAGTGGCGTACGACTGGTACTGCAGCCTCCCCGATAATTCCATATCCTCCTTCGACGACCTGATGTGCCTTTTTCTTGACCGTTTCTACGACGACGGAAAGGACATGACAATGGCGTCCCTTATAGAGATACGCCAGAAGGAGAAGGAAACGGTTCGAGTGTTCATCGAACGCTTCCGACAGGCCTACTTCAGACTGCCCCCGGGCATGCCAGAACATGCACTCCTCTCCTCCTGCAGCATGAACATGCTGCCTGCAGTCAAACTCTGGCTCAACTCTACTCCTCCTCCCGAATGGAGCTCCTTGATCATTGAAGCAGAAGCCGTGGAAAAGAAGGCGGCCAATGCTCATCTTCTGGGAGTCAGTTTTCCTGCCGTTGAGGACAAGGGGAAACGTCCTGCAGCCAACAACCGCGGACGAGAGACGAAGGGGAAATAGGCATTGACTGTCAATGCCTCAAAAGGTGCGTCAGCACCTACTCAGAAGTCTCCACTTGCACCAAGGCCAAAGGAGGTTTATTCGTTCAACGACGAAGACACCCTGCAACTCTTTGAGATACTGAAGCAGGGTGACAAGATCAAGCTGTCGGACCCGAAGCGTCCCGACGAGGTTGGGAAAGTGGACAACCTGAGGTACTGTCACTACCATCGGTTTGTCGGACACCCAACCAAGGACTGCTATGTCCTCAAGAATTACATCTAGCGCATGATCAATGCGGATGTAATTTCCATCGACTACGAGGAGAAGACAGTGTCAGCTAACGTGGTATCACTCCAGTTCGGTACCCTGCCGCCAACTACAACACAAGATGGCGTCGTCCCCATCTCTAAGGCGACAATGGAGGTGGTTAACTTACCACCTACTCGTGACAACGTGAGTGGACTCATCCCACTCACCACATCTCGGGGAGAGATCCTATGGGTTCATCCTGATCTTGTCTCCGAGGTGACTCAACCGGAGGTACGCCCTACCTCCAAATCCAAATACAGGAAGATCAAGTCTTGCCGCATGGTCTCTTCCTCAGCGGAAGAGGCACTTCCTGTATAGACGCGTTCACAACAGAACGCCCAACCCGACGAAGTTGCCGTCGAGGTGGTGCCTCCTTGCACCGTCCCTGTTGTCCAGAAGGAGGGCCCGTCTAAGCCCCCAACAGCCAATAAGCAGAAGCAGATAGAAGCCCGCTTCGATAGGCCTCTACGAAAGAAGAATGCTTCGGGGCTAGCCAAGCCCCATAACTTCGACATACTGGCACAACTGGCCAGTACTCCTGTCCGCCTTTCTCTGTTTGAGCTCCTTCGTCTTTTCAAAGACACTCGCGAAGCTCTCTGTGAAGCCCTGAAGGATGCTGAGTCCTTCATCAGTCAGGTCAAGCAGCCTGAATATCTTCCAACTGCATGCACGCACTGCCACTGTGTAGATGAGGTTATCCCCAATATAACCTTCACCCAACAGGACATGCTGCTCAAGCACAACCGACACAACAGGCCGCTATATTATACAGGGTATATCGGATCAGTCAAGGTAAAGCAGATTTAGATCTATCCGGGGTCTTCCCTCAGCATCATCACAAAGACGCTGCTCTCAACACTGGGGATCCCAATGTACCGAATAGCGCCCTCCAACACAACAATCAGTGGCTTCAACGCTAGCAAAAGCGAGCCACTGGGCAAGATACGACTAAAGTGCTATATCGGTAACCTTAGAACTGAGGTGACTTGTTATGTCGTGGACGCCGACGTCAACTACAACCTCCTGTTGGGTCGTCCATGGCTGCATGAGTACATGGTGGTGCCATCCACGCTCCACCAATGTATGAAGTACGTGTCCACCAACAACGTCATCCGGACGGAGTTCGCGGACATCGACCTGTAGAAGCATGGAAAATATTAGAATAAAGGCATAAATGGCCCATGCGGTTTTGGGTAGCAAGTCTATGCGGCTCATACTGGAGTTGCCCTATGCGGCCCAAAAGAAGACCCTCAGACTCATGCGGCTCGGGGATGAATGCGGTTCAGCAGTAATATGCGGCTCAATTGACGACACGTGTGACCCCCCCACAGTTGGCCACTGGAGTAATGGCCTCATTTAATGCTCTGACACGACTCGACGGCTGTCTCTGACATAAAGTATCATAGTGGCTCTGCCATAATGACAGACTCTTCGGGAAAAGAAGAAAATCTCTGACCCGATCTGACAAAAAATCCTAGATTGCCGCGTGGCAAAAGTCTCATGCGGCTCGGATAGAGAACAGCTTCATGCGGCTCATGAGGAGTCACTCTAATATGATTAACAAAAATCCGCCATATGCGGTCCACCCATAGCCCGGTCTATGCGGCTCAACACCACGCTAATTCATGCGGCCTACAGAAATTATGCATATGCGGCTCACGGAAAGTTCGTCCCCTGCGGCTCGATGAGGCATTGACTCATGCGGCTCACGAGTAGTATCCCCCTGCGGTTCAAGTGTTGGTCACCCTATGCGGCCCTGGCAGGATCTTCAATTTAAAAACGTGGCACTGAAGATGCAACAGAATCCCAACAAGAATATTCGACATCATCATCATAATTGCCGAGATCAGGGCATATCATTCATCATCAAGTCAATAGGACACGTGGCGAGCAATCAAATATTGGCATAATCAATCACGAAGATTTAAAGCAGTCAGCATTAACTGCTCATAAGATTTGGTGGTATCCGCATTAGTGGCCGAGATTCATTACGATCAGGATCAAGGGCCCAGATAGAATGAAGGAGCGCCGACATTCCAAATAGATAATCATCAGCAAACCCTAATGATCCCACCCCACTCTTATAAATAGCCAGCATCATTTCCATGTAAAAGAGGTCGGCAACAAAAGAATAAAAAAAAAGAGAAGAAGAGAGAGATATACACAGATAGAGCTCCCCCTTTTTTTGATATTCACAAAGAGAGAGAAGCCAGGAGAGCAACCCGAGGAGAGTAAGAAGAGCCTTTCTTCGTCAACGCCGAGCAGATCTTCCCCGAGCCAAGGCTGCATACCGATCGTCCAAGGAGTAAGGCAGAGCGGCCGTCGCTTTCCCGAGCCTCTATCGTCACCCCCTAGAATCAAAAATAAACAATCGTACTTAGTCTGCTGTACCTAGGTTTTCGTCCCTAGGCTTTCTTTGTACGAGCGAGTTTGTATTGTGAGTCTAAGTTCAGTCCTCCGACAATTGTTCTGTTCTTTTACAATCAATGGCAAACACGATGGCGACTCTGCTGGGGACTAACTTCTCCACGGCTGAGGAGTTGGTGACGCAATCGGATGCAGCCAAACTTGGCTCCACACAACAGAAGATGGTCGTCCGCTTCGACCAACAGGCGTTCGAAGAGATGCTCTCTGAAGGCAGCGCTGGCCCGGTCCAGAAACGCACCCGCACCACGAAGGCTCGTAAAGAGTGGAGGCCAAAGTCATTTGCTCCTCCCCAAGCCCTCGATGGGATACCCTCGGTCGCTCAAAACGGCGAGAAAGATTCTCCTGCGGCCCCACTTCAGATCGCAGATACCTCTGTTGTCCCCAAGTCCGGCAGAAGAAAACACTATGATGCTGGACTTGCAGGGGCAAAGAGGGTCTCTGCTCAACCTGAACCGCAGAGAGGTATTAGCCGCAGAAAGAAAATCCATGCGGCCACAACCGTCAACCACATGAAGAAAACTCACGCGGCCACTTCTGTCAGCCGTATAACTTATGCAGCTACAGTTCCCAACCGCATGGATGAGATTCATGCGGCTAATAAAGTCAACCGCTTGCAGAAAACCCATGCGGCCACAGATGCTAACCGCATGCGGACAGCCTGCACGGCCGTGACTCCTAACCGCATAAGAACTTGTCCCACAACAGAAGACAGTCGCATGCAGATAGCCTGCACGATACCCAACGCTAGCCGCATAGCGTCTCTACCGCGCTTCTCTCGATCAGTTTTCGACCGACTCTCATGCGGTCCTAACTCTGATCACTTTCTGGATGAAAATCCAGACTCTGTGATACCTAATGTGGACTCTTCCTATTACGCACCCACAAGTGCTAAAAAGAAAAAGTCTAGGGCAGCGCGGGCTCATCAAGTCCAGACAGCTGCCCCAACCTCTGACTACCGGGGCGTCCCGCTGAGTATCACGCGCGCCTCTGACGGAAAGTTGTATAAAACCACTCGAGTCCAGCCCCCGGCGGCAAACGGACAAAGTGGTTCCTCTGACCTGCGTGAAGCTATCCTCCACAAACGCAAGGAAAGAGAAGGAGCCTCAGCGTGCAGAGAGTCCTCACAGGGACGTCACTGCACCCAGATTATTGTCAACTGCTGTTGCAACAACACGGCAGTAACGGAAGATCGGCCATCCGTCTTCCAAAGATTACAACATCCGAGCTCGGAAGACGAGGCACCTCATGTTGCCTCCTGCAATTTCGCGCAGAAAGTCCCCGTGGAGGGGAGAGGGAAGAAGACAAGCATCTCCAGTCCAAAGATATCGGCCACTACAGCTAAGAAATTGTCGGCTAAACGGTTGCCATCCACTGGAGTATACCAACACACCCGTTCGAAGACAAATACTGCTGCAACAGGAGGCTCATCGTCCCCGACCCGAGGGGTCGTAGGAGCTGGGGGTAGTACTCCTCCGAACATCCACAAAAATCTAATGTTTCAAGGAGACGAACCCCGAGAAATAACCCTCCCATCGGGTACAACAGATGCTGATGTCCCCGAGGACATCCATGATTCTCTAGACGAAGCAAGCTCCGAAGCTGGGAATAGTGTTCCTTCCGAGTCCGAACCTGAAGAGAACATCCCCACATATCTAGATGATTTCTCGACGCATGGGTACGACTCGGAGGGTACATCCTCCACCACTCCCTCCGTCACTCCTCATGTGAAGACGGTATTCATGACAGACAGCAATCAAGGCGGTTCCAGCGATCGCCAGCGCATTGACACGTTGGAGACCATATTGCATGCCTTGGTCAAGTCTGTAGACGAAATCAAAGTGGCACTGCCTACTCTGCAGGGAGTGACACCTGGCCAGACAAGCACGGGTCCCGCGAACAACATAGATTCAAATTCAGCGGCACCAAACCCGGGCAATAATGCTCCCGAGATAACGGCCCCTACCGCGACAGATGAGGCCCGAGAAGTAAGGAGAGAGGTTCAGGAGCTTCGAGCGATGTTCCACGCCCGAGAAAATTCTCAAGACCTCAGAATACGGCAACCGTACCCAGCTGAATGGAGGGATGTGCCCTTTCCCCCAAGATATAAGCCATTCAATATCAATCCATATGATGGTAAGACTTCAGCAAGCCGGTACATCACTTACTTTGAGGTCACTACCGACCATCTGCCCCATGATGACGCCATCCTCACACGGTTATTCATTGGGGCACTGGAAGGAGTCGCCTTCAATTGGTACCGCAACCTGCCAGATAATTGCATCCACTCCTTCGCTGGCTTCAAGCGCTTGTTCTTGGAGAGGTTCTATGAGGTAGGGCAGGACGTCACGATGTCTACCCTCATGGACGTCGTCCAAGAAGAGAAAGAGCTGACAAGGAATTACATTGAGCGGTTTCGTCAAACCGCAATAAAGTTACCATCTGGCAACCCGGACTCTTCCTTGATTGAAATTTGCCAAAAGAGACTACTCCCAACAATTAGTCTCTGGATGGGTGAAAGTCAATTCAAGGACTGGAAGGCCTTTATCATCAGCGCTACAAGTGCCGAGGAACGATTGAAGAAAGCTCGCCAACTGGGGTTGCATATCTCAGAGGGAGAGAGCAAGAGGAAGCGTCCCAACGCCAGCAACGACAATGGGGGTAGCCCCTCCAACAACCGGGACAACAAAGGCAAGCAGTCCATGGTGACCGATACAGCCCAGAAGCCCGAGCCACAGCCAGCAGACAAACAATGGCCTCAAATCACTTATTCTTTCGAAGACGGCCACGTCAAGCCTATCTTGGACATGCTTATACAAGGAGATAGAATTCAGCTTCCTCCACCAAGGCGGGAACCTCGGCCTGCTGATTTGGAAAATCCGAAGTTCTGCCATTACCACCGCTACGTCCACCATGCTACACACGACTGCTACCAACTGAAACGGTATATCCAGAACCTCATCGATTCAAACGCTCTGGCTATCGACTTCGAGGAGGTAACCGTAGCAGCCAACATGGTGTCCGTACAATTCGGCAATTTCCCTCCAACAGAGACTCAAGATGGTGTCATACCCATCCCTCTGGCAACGATAGAAATCACTAATCTTCCGTCTGCCCGTGATCAAACTCCCGGCCTAGTACCCCTCACCACATCACGAGGGGAAATCATGTGGGTCCATCCGGACCTAGTCCACGAGGTGACTCAGCCCACTTTACCTTCTAAAAGAAAAGTGGAAAGGTCAGATCATGTCGCACCGCCTCGGCAGAGGAGAAGGAAGTCTCAGCCGTCACTACTCGATCTGGAGCACAAGCCCAACCAGTGGCCGAGAATCCGACTAATGATCAGCAGCCCACAAACGCTGATACTCCGGGACCGGCTCAGCCTTCGACGACCGACAAGCCTAGGCCGAAGGAGACTCGCTTCGACAAATCCCTCCGAAAGGAGACACCTCAGGGGCTGGAGAGGCCCTACAACTTCGACATCTTGGCGCAATTGGCTAATACACCGGCCAAATTGTCCTTATATGAACTCCTGAGGCTCTCGAAGGATGTCCGCACGGCTCTAAGTGAGACGCTCCAAAATGCCGACGCATACTTGGCTCAGGTCAACCTCACGGGAGATAATCAGCCTACAGATCTCCAAGATAGTGCGTGTACAGGTGCAATGCCCAATATCGTCTTCTCTCCGCAGGATATGCTCATCAAAACTAACCTGCACGATCGCCCACTGTACTACACTGGATACATCGGCGACGTAAAGGTAGACCGAATGCACATTGATCCTGGGTCCTCCATAAGCATCATTCCGAAGGATCTGCTACATAATCTTCGTATTCCAATGCATCGCCTGACGCCTACAAGCACCGCCATTAGCGGTTTTAATTCGGGCAGGAGCTACCCAATAGGGAAGATTCGCTTGAAATGTCAAATTGGCGATCTCCAATCAGAAGTCACCTGCTACGTCATAGATGCCGACACTTCTTACAATATCCTTCTGGGGCGGCCTTGGATACACGATTACATGATCGTGCCTTCCACGCTACACCAGTGCTTCAAATATGTCGATAAGCACGGCTTCGTGAGGATAGAGTTTGCTGATGTCGATCCCTTCAAAGGGGTCGAATCTTATTACTCAGACTCCTGTCTGTACGAAAAATCAAAGAAGCATCTGGTCGAAGAGGAGGTGCAAGCTCACACCAAGGCAACCACAAGATCAGAAGAACCCCTGACGATCCACCTCCAGGCTCGCAAACCGGGCAGTTCTGCACCCCTTACGGCTACTCTGCGTAAGGACGCAATCAGTCTATCGGCGCAAGAAGAGCAGATAAGAATCCGGCTGCCGAGGTCTGGCCAAGTGTCGAGACCCACACCAGGGCCTCTTACCATCAGACTACCGAGAGTCGGTCAGCTCCAGGCGGAGAAACTCAATCCCTCCGACAGACCGCTCACGATACGTCTTCCTAAAAAGGGCCGTCACCCCGACGTGAGGTCTGACACTTCCAGCGAACCAGCCACTCCTCGCCCCACGTCAGATGCCAAGCTGGGGGTTGCTAGTCTACCAACAACTCCACGACCTGCTCCCCCGGTCGAGCCTCTGAAGATCAAGCTGACTAGGTCGCCCTCCCAGTCTTCATTTATACAGGGGGTGGCCGAAGAAGAACCAGAATTAGCCAAGTATGTGGCTGCCCACTCTGATACCCCTTCCGCGGATGATGTAATCCCTCTCGAGAAGATACCTTATTTTATCAATAAAGGGCTATCTTTGAATTACATCGAGCTCAACAAGCTATGTACAATGTATGCTATGGACCACGGTATAGGCACTCACCTGCACACACAAGTGACAAATGTATATACCACAATCCAGCTTACTCCGGCAGAAGACGCTTACCGAATAGTCGAGGGAGGGGACCACCCGATTATCTTCGGCCGGAAAGACGATCCGTACCCCTTCACTATAAAAGAAGTCGATCTTGGGTCAGATACCGGGAGATTGTCTCTATACCTTTATAGTCCCCAGTCCAAATACCTCATGCAGAAACAAGGATATGATCTAGAAACTACACCAGGTTTGAATTATGGTACCGGACGGCGACTACCTTTGAAGCCCCCAGTACCGTCTGGTAAACCACGGGACTACTATAGCAAAACTCGATGTGGACTAGGGTATGTAACTCCCACAACGACTCCAGAAAGTTCAGATGAAGAATGTGATTGGCAGTTACACTCAACCGGGTCACCAACTTCCGACTCAGACACAAGCATTGGGGACATATTCAGACAAGTCCTGTCAGTCAACATGGCATTTGTCAACGCTTACGAAGAAGACGAGGACATTCCTGAAATCCTCGAGCTTGAGCCGTAGGCCCAACAGTTAGATGCACAATGGGAAAAGCGGTTCGAGCTAAGAGAACCTCCTACGGAGGATGAAGTTATGCAGGTCAACCTCGGCACCGAATCCTCTCCAAAGCCAATCTTCGTCAGTAAAAGCCTAACAGACGAGGAACGGGAATCACTGCTGGAACTCATCAGAGAATACATTGACGTATTTGCATGGAGTTACGAAGACATGCCAAGATTAGATCCCGATATTGCTCTCCATAAACTCAACATACGGTCGGATGCAAAGCCAGTCAAGCAGCAGCAACGACACTTCCGCCCGGGCATCATGGACGCGATCGAAGCCGAAGTCAACAAACTGATAGCCAGCGGCTTCATCCGTGAGGAGCAACACCCTGACTGGGTCGCCAATATAGTCCCGGTCCTTAAGAAGAATGGGAAGATCCGAATCTGCATCGACTTCCGTAATCTAAATGAGGCATATCCGAAAGACAAATTTCCCCTCCCGATCACGGATATCATGATTGACAACACATGCGGCTTCGAACGTATGTCATTCATGGATGGATTCTCGGGATACAATCAAATCAAGATGTCCCCCGACGATGAGAAACACACATCATTTAGAACACCGATCGGCACATACTGTTACACAGTCATGCCATTCGGTCTAAAGAACGCTGGTGCCACATATCAGCGGGCTATGAGTATCATTTTCAGAGAACATTTGTGCAAAACAGTGGAATGCTACGTCGACGACATCGCTGTCAAGAGTCGTCGTAAGGAGGATCATCTGCAAGATCTGAGAACGGTATTCGACCTAATGCGAGCCCACAACCTGAAGATGAACCCTACAAAGTCGTTCTTGGGCGTATCCAGCGGGAAGTTCTTAGGTTTCATCATCACTGCACGGGGTATCCATGTAGACCCTGAGAAAACCAAGACAATAATGGAGATGGGTCCCCCGAAAAATCTCCGCGAACTTAGAGGCCTTCAAGGGAGGCTAGCCTATATCAGAAGGTTCATTTCCAATCTCTTCGGACGATGCCGGCCGTTCACACACCTCATGAAGAAGGGAGTCTCATTCGTATGGGACGAAGAATGCCAACGCGCTTTCGACGACATCAAAGAATATTTGTCAAATCCTCCAGTCCTGGTGGCCCCGGTCCCTGGAAAACCATTCTTGCTCTATGTACGAGCAATGGAACACTCCCTCGGTGCCCTGCTGGCACAAAATAACGACGCAGGACACGAACAGGCCATATACTACCTCAGCCGAATGATGGTCGGGCCCGAACACCGATACACTGCCGTGGAGAAAGAATGCCTCGCCTTGGTATTCGCTATTCAAAAGATGCGGCATTATGTTACAGGACAAACCATACATGTGATCTCACGGGTAAATCCTCTCAGGGTCCTCATGACTAAACCAGGGGCGCTCAGTTCTCGCCTCACTACATGGGCAATACTGCTATCCCCATATCATATGATCTTCGTCCCACAGAAGGCTGTCAAAGGCTAAGCCCTGGCAGACTTTTTGGCGGCCCATCCAGGATCGGGGTCATCCAGAATATACGAGAAAATCCCAGATGAGGTCGCCGATTCTAATACAACCACCCACGACAACATATGGAGGATGTTCTTCGATGGCGCTTCAAGAACCGGACCCAAGGGAAATATCGTCGTCGGTGTCGGAGTAATATTGATCTCTCCTACCGGACTAGTGATCAATCGCGCCTACTCTCTCACGGAACCCTGTTCCAACAATGTGGCCGAGTACAACGCTTTGGTCATTGGCCTCCAACTCACAAAGGAGCTGGGTGTAGAATATCTCGAAGCATACGGCGATTCACAATTAATCGTCAATCAGATTCGGGGGTCGTACGAAGTCCGCCATGAAGACATGATCCCCTACCACCAAATAGCAATCAATATTATCTCCTCATTCGAGGGATTCTTCATCGAACACGTCCCCAGACTTCAAAATATCGAAGCCGATGCCCTAGCAGGCCTTGCCGCTTCCTTAGCAGTGCCGAACCAAGCGCATCACTCGGTTGAGGTGATAGGCCATGAACTGGTCTGTCCCAAGAACAATATTCAATTCGTGGCGAGCTATTCCGCCCAGACGGTCGACGAAACACCAGACTGGAGACAGCCGTTCATTGACTTCGTCGTATACGATATCCTTCCGGAGAATCCAAGGGAAGCCACCTCCATCAGACGGCGTTCTCTCAGATTCTTCTACGACACAGAGACAAAGATGCTGTACCGACGATCCTACGACGGATTATTACTCCGGTGCTTGTCAAACACAGAAGCCAAAGAAGCTGTACGAGAAGCTCACGACGGTGTTTGTGGGGCCCATCAGCCTGGCCCTAAGCTACAGGACCGCCTTCGCCGTATGGGCTACTACTGGCCCACGATGGTGGCAGACGCAATAGACTATGCCAGAAAATGCAAGGCTTGCCAAGTCCACGCGGACTTCATTCACCAACCATCCGAGTTTCTACATCCAACGGTGGCATCTTGGCCATTCGAAGCATGGGGAATGGATATCATTGGTCCAATTACCCCACCTTCCTTCCGAGGACATCGCTTCATACTTACGATCACCGATTACTTCTCCAAATGGGCGGAAGCCATCCCACTCGCAGAAGTTAAGACTTCAAACGTGATCAGCTTCCTTAAGCATCACGTCATCTACCGCTTCGGACTGCTGCGGAGGATCATCCATGATAACGGTCTGCAGTTTGCCATGCATTCTATCGATTCTGCGACAAACACCCCATTCAGAATGTCACTTCGACACCATATAACCCGGCAGCAAACGGGTTGGCAGAGGCATTCAATAAAACAATCATCAAACTCCTCAACAAGTTTGTCTCCTCCAACAAACGCGACTGGAACGAGAAGCTCGGCGAATGCTTATGGGCTTATCGCACCACGGTTCGAACAGCTACTGGGAATACACCATTCTCTTTAGTATACGGGAGTGAGGCAGTCCTCCCACTGGAAACTCAGATTCCCTCACTCCACGTCGCCCTCACTTATCAATTGACAACGGATGATAACTATCGACGCCGATTACAAGAGTTGGAGGCCTTAGACGAAAAGTGCCTACTAGCCCAGCAAAGGATCGAGCTATACCAAGCACGTATCTCAGGAGCCTTCAACAAGAAGGTCAAAATCAAAACATTCCAAGTGGGCGATCTCGTTCTGGCAGTCCGGAGACCAATGGTCATGACTCACAAGACCGCAGGCAAGTTCCAGCCAAAATGGGAAGGTCCATTTGTCATCGAGGCCGTGTTCTCCAACGGCGCCTACCGCCTCGCCAAGTAGAATGGGGACTTGCTTATGTTGCCCGTCAATGGCAAGTTTCTAAAGAAATACTATGTTTAGACAACATTCTCCAAATTATCGAGTCATGTACCCTCTTAGTACCCCTGAACTCGCACCCACCATTTTCCAAATTATCGAGTCATGTACCCTCTTAGTACCCCTGAACTCGCACCCACCATTTTCCAAATTATCGAGTCATGTATCCATTGATACCACTGAACCCACATCCACAACATTTCAGATTACCGAGCCATGCACCCGCTGGTGCCACTGAACTCTCATCTCCTCAATATTGTAAAAAATCCAAATTATGTACTTACATTCCGGTCACTCTCTCAGATAGTAAGTCACGTATAATCATACCTCTGAACTTTCTTCCTGAAAGAGATCCTCCCTCATGATCCACTACCCGCGCTCCCAGTGCATAAAAAGGGTAATCGATCCGCTAATTTTCGAAACGACCATGTCCTCATTACCTCTGAGTCGTTTTCACTTCTACCGAAAACAAACCGCCCCCTCGCATAGAACTTCCATGTCCTCCTACCTCTGAATAGTTCTATGCACCCCTTCTTCATTGAGCCCACTCCTGCCATGTCCTCATTACCTCTGAGTGGGAAGGCTCCGTCGAAGAAATCACCATATTTGCCATGTCTACATTACCTCTGAGCAAGTATGTTGGTTCCCTTTCAACCTATTATTCGTACCCACAACCGGAGTGCGACAAGGATAATAGGTCCACAAATGTCCTCTGTTGACCACAAACGTCCTCTGTTGACCACAAATGTCCTCTGTTGACCACAAATGTCCTCTGTTGACCACAAACGTCCTCTGTTAACCACTATTGATTATAGAAAAGTCTTTCGTGAAGTCTCCCCCTACCATGTTCTCATTACCTCTGAGTAGGAAGATTCCACGGTAAAACCCTCATGTTTGCTACGTCCTCATAATCTCGGAGCAAATATGACTGGCTTCCTCCCACCTTATTATCCGTATCCTGAACCAGGGTACGCCAAGGATAATAGGTCCACGAATATCCCTTGCTAAGCTTCTTAGCATAAATCCACCATCCCACCATGCCCCGGGAGCCCAGCTGCTCTACGGCATTCCTTTCCCCAGTACCGAGAACATCTATGACCATTTTGTCGTGGCTGTCCCGGACATTCTGATCAAACTTGTTATCCGTACCTAAAACCAAGGTACGCCCAGGGTAACAAGTCCACAAATAATCCCCCAGCAAGTCCAATTCCATGAACACCACAAGAACAAGAAAGAGAAGATGAGTTGAAACATGCTCATTTATTTCAAAATTCAAAAGAGCTACATCAGTGGGGATCACATCCCTTGCAAATCAAAATATACACATATGAAAGAAAAACAAAAAAAGAGAAGCAGAAGAAGACAGATGGCGGATCACTGTTCCGGGGCACATAACACCATAAGGCGGTCCTTTATCAAGGCGACCGACCGCTCAAACCTCTGTTTGGCTCGACGCTCAGCTTCCTGGTTCAACACCGCCGGGTCCTCCAGATGAACGTGGGCCTGCCAGTTGTCCTCGAACTTCTTAAAAGATCGCTCCAGGTTGGCAGAAGTTCGAGAAATTCGCTCGGCCTCCCGAGCAATCGACTCCTGTTCTGCATGAGCAGCCTCCCGCTCTGACTCTAAGAAGGCCAACTCCTTCTGGAGTGCGAGAATCCGCTCCTTCGTGTCAGCTATTCCACGAGAGGCAGATTCTTCCCGGGCCCTACAAGCCTGACCCCGACGACCCAGTCGGTCATAGGAGACGGAGAACTTGTCAAGATCCCCCTGCACAGCCGGCCTGACAGTTTCTCGAGCGAGCTTGATCCTGTCCCGAGCAGCAACCAGGAAGCCCCGCTATCGTTCGATCGCAGCAGGCAAACAAGCCTGCCGTACTGCCAGCAGTTGGGTCACAAGATGGTCAGCCTCTGTCAGCTTAGGCTCCAGGAACGCTGCTAACCCCAGCCCGCCAGGAAGACCCTTCAGAGTGTCAATTTGGCCCCGAGCTCCCCGTAGAGATAGAGAAAAAAGGACCCCCCCCCCCCCCCCCGTTGATCCTGGGCCCTACAAGCCTGACCCCGACGACCCAGTCGGTCATAGGAGACGGAGAACTTGTCAAGATCCCCCTGCACAGCCGGCCCGACAGTTTCTCGAGCGAGCTTGATCCTGTCCCGAGCAGCAACCAGGAAGCCCCGCTATCGTTCGATCGCAGCAGGCAAACAAGCCTGCCGTACTGCCAGCAGTTGGGTCACAAGATGGTCAGCCTCTGTCAGCTTAGGCTCCAGGAACGCTGCTAACCCCAGCCCGCCAGGAAGACCCTTCAGAGTGTCAATTTGGCCCCGAGCTCCCCGTAGAGATAGAGAAAAAAGGACCCCCCCCCGTTCCACGGCAGCGTTTATACCCCTCCCTAAGTGGCGATAAAAGCTGTCGACCACATCCTACGTCACCTCGTCCAGAGCCTCCGAGGAAATCGGTGTCAGCGGGAGTGTGGCTGGTAGCACGGAAGAAGACGCGACGGAATCTGCCGCTCCTGCCACAAGAGAAACCAACTCCGCATGGAAAGACGCTTGAACAGCGGCCAACTCCTCTTCAGCAGCACGCAGGATTTGGATGCTCGACAAGGTCGAGAAGTCGACTTCCGGAGCCGTGTCAACAGCGGAAGACGAGGCGGAAACCATTGCTAACTCCCTCCCCGTCTGCCCGGAGACAGCAGGAGGCTCTTCAACATGAGAGAGAGGAGAAGAAATATTCCTTTCGTCCGGATAATGGCCGACCGAACTCTCCCCGAGAATGTCCGCGGCGGAAGGTAAAAGGTCAGGACCTGCAGGGCCAAGGCAACCATGAATCGACTTGACCCGAAGGATATGTTGATAGAGCGAATAAGCCCCCTCGGTGGTCAATATGTGGCTCAGCTTACCAGTGGAGGAATGCAGAGGCTGAGGTTCGCCTACAGCCATCACAACCTCTTCACCAACAGCCTCCGAGTCAGGAATAAAAGACTCATCTGCCCTTGCATCCTCGGGAGGGGATGCACCGAGGATGGTGTCATCTCGTTGAAATTCAGAAATCTCGCCACCCTGGGCTGGGGCCTTAGCAGCTTGGGAGTCCTTAGTCGCCGCTGGGAGAGCCCCCGCAGAGAGGACCGCGGCACACATGTCGCTAACCAAAACGGCAGGGGCTGGATCAACTACTAAAACAGCAGATGGTTCAGGAGAGCCTGGTTCGTCAGACACCTGCGAAGAAAAATGACCAAGTCATATCCCCGAGAGGAAAGAAAGCTACAATAAAGATAGAACTCCGACTTGGACTTACCTCCGGAACATCGTCTACACCCTCACCCTTCTCCGTAATAAGCAGCCTACAGGGACCGACAGCCGCTCTCTTTACAGAAAAAGTTACTTCTCCGCCGGTAGGCTCATGCCTGCCTCGCTTACGCGAAGGACCAGGCATGGCGGACGATAGATCTACCCGTACCTCCTCCGACGTAGACGGTAACGGGTCCACTGCTTCGTCAAATACGGCCGATGGTTGTTCCGTCGCCATCACCCGCCATTATCCCATCACCCGAAGAAAAGGAGTCTTCGCCGTCCCGTTCATTATTTTCCTCAATTGTGTCAAAGGATTCGGAATCGGGCGAGGGAACCCTATTCGTCCTTTTCTTCTTTGCTCTCGACGTCATAGCCTTCTCCGCCAGGCGAGTGCCCACAATAAAGCTAGTCCTCAAGTCAAAATCGAGGGGAGGAGGATTCGCCGTGACATGATACAGGGCTGCCATATGCAGGATTTCATCCGTCACATTTGCGGCAGGGACCAAGAAGCTAGTCCGAGTATGACAGGTGTCATAGTAGCTCCATGCTCTGATACCGTCAAGAATGCTGCCTTCAAATCCCAGGTGAGAACTGGGGCGCCCGAGGAATAGCTGACTATATCCAAATTGACGGGCAAACCTACTAGGCAAGTAGGGCTCCAAATACACAGTGGTGCGATTCCGGTAAACTAGATGCGCCGGGCGAATGTTGCGCAGCCAGAAATGCATCTTTTCAGGCAAGAAATGAGGAGGTCCGACCCCATCAACATGAACACTCCTCACCTCTTGATCAGTGAAACAAGGAACGGATACGAAAAAATTGTACCCATCCACCCTCGCCAGCATCCTCCGACACGCCGGCATGGTACTACATTCCCAAGGCTGGTGGTGATACTTGAAACGAAACGCGTCATCACCTGTAACGCCATCTACCGTCCCGGGTCTCATCAAGGATTGATAATGCAGCAATAGCCATCCCAGTAAGTAATGGTAAGGCAATTCTACACGTTCAAAATCCATTGCCATGTCACGAGCAATGACCTTGGACGAGAAGGCGCGAAGACCATATTGAATACTGCACACCATGGCAGGAAGGAGGGCCAGCCTGACCCCAAAGGCCAACTTCACGGCAGGAAGAATGAAGTGGCGACTGATCCTCTCAATAGAGCCTGCCCCTCCTGAGACCACGCAATTGCGCAACCATACCATCAAAAATTCGGCCAAAAGTGCCTTCTCGGACAACCGTCGAGTGCCATAACGAAAGTAGCTAAAGGAGTCAATCTGGCTCCCGAACCTGTCACTTTGAGACTTCGACCTCCGGGCAGTCGACATCAAGACCTCCACTTCTTCAGGAGTTAAACGATCTCAGGAAGTAACTCGGCCAGCCGCGCTAAATTTGAAAAGGTATGCAACCCAAGATTTAGTATGGGGAGAGTCCCCCTCCGAGCTATCATTTTTCTGGATAGTCGTCCGGTGACAGGTGCTATGATGGCATAATAATTCTTGATACACGGTGACGAAACCGGGGAATCGCTGATCCAAATTTTGAAGCTCCTCATTCATCGGCGTATACACTTCGAAGGGTTCATCCCCCCAGGGGAGCTTGGAGACAGCATACATCTCGTGAAGAGCAAGCCCTAATTCTCCAACAGGGGTAAAAAAGGTCCCCGTTCGATGATTGTACATCTCCAAGAGGGCCATGAACAGTGGCTTATTAACGGGCAACCCGTGGCTGGTACCCCGTATAGCTTCATAAAGGTTGACTCCCCGCAAAAACTCCTCATACTTTCGTAGGATCCATGAGGACAGATTAGCCCACGGAGGAATGGGTTGTACCCAGCTCGGCAGGACCAACCTGCCAATAGGATAGAACCCTTTGCGAGCTAGCTGACTCAGGAAGGTATCAGTCTGGAAGAATAAAAAATTAGGACCAGGGGTGTTGATGAAGGTACCTGGAACTAACCCCATCACGGACCGACTGGCTGGATCTTTGACTGCACGCACTGACCCAGTGGCTCTGTTGTAACGGATATTACCAATAAACATCCCCGGTCTGGTTGGAGTGAGGGTGTCCTGCATCTGCCTATCCAGAACGATCATATTGAACCACTCAAAAGGGAAATGGCGCTTCATAATAGGGATGTGAATCGACATCCCGTCCAGGTCAAAATCCCAACTCTCCGAAAATCCAACACTCGGGAGTTTTCTACAACCAACGCATCCCCAAAGAGGAAGACCGGTTTCAGATACTTCCCGTCAGACTGCCCAGAGCTTATCATATCAACAAGGAACTGAAAGGATTGAACCCTGATGACATTTAGTCGTTCCAAAGGTTCATCAACAAGTAGCTGTTCGGACACTTGACGAACTAAGTCATCCCGATGAACGCCCGAGGCAAACTGACGCGAGCCTACCATAAGTTCTCCAGCAGGATTCACAGGCAGAGTCACTGAAGACAGGCAAAAGAAACAAGGTCAGAAGATAGACAAAAAAAAAAAAAAAAAAAAAAAAAACAGAAGCATTTGAAAGGTTATTGGAGTCTATGCGGCTCAGGTTGCCACAGCCTCATGCGGCTCATCAGCAGATAGGTCCATGCGGCTCTGCGCGTCATAGCCCCATGCGGCCCTGAATTAACCAAGTCTGTACAACTCAGATTCAGAAGGGTTTATAAATTCATGCGGCTAAGCCAGACTCATACAAACCGCTGCGGCTACAAACCATCAAGTTCATGCGGTTCAAAAGTGAGCAACGCTTATGCGGCCCAAGTCGAAAACACACATACGGCACTGATCGAATGTGACAAGCTCATGCGGCCATAATCGGCGAAGTGCTTATGCGGTCACATCGATACGTTTCGTATATGTGGCTTGTGCATAAAGTATGCAACAGAGCCATGGCAGCAGTTAGGGTTTTTCGGAGTGACCCCCTTACCAGCGATGGGCGGGTGAACATCAGGATAGACAGCGCCTACATCAACCGGCGGAGGAGCGACAACATTCGTCGCCGCAGTCGCCGTAGCAGCAACTGCCTTGCCCTTCGCGGCCTTCGATGTAGCAGATCTCTTGGGAGCCATGGTCGATGGATGAAGAAGGAAAACGAAGAGCGAAGTTGGCAACAGGGAATTCAAGCAAAGAAAGGAGGTAAAGAAATCCCCAAGAGCTGAAAAACTCCTATTTATAGGCGATCCACAAAGTAGAAAGACGCCTCGGATTACGCGCCGCCACCAAAAATAAAGGCGAGAACGCTTCGGTCAAGGCAAAACCGACCCTTGGGATCCTCCCCCAAAAGGCGGCATCAAATCAAATCGAAGGCAATTAATGAAGATTTGCTCACGTGGTCAGGGCGCGTGGCAAAGAGCTTATGCGGCCAGAAGAATCTATGCGGCCGAGATGCTAATGCGGCCAGAAAGCTCAGGTAAACAGAACATCCTATGCGGCATGAACAGGGCCATGCTTCTTATTCAAAGTGTTTCAATTTTACAAATTAAAAACTTTGAAGGGGGTCCTGTAGAAGCATGGAAAATATTAGAATAAAGGCATAAATGGCCCATGCGGTTTTGGGTAGCAAGTCTATGCGGCTCATACTGGAGTTGCCCTATGCGGCCCAAAAGAAGACCCTCAGACTCATGCGGCTCGGGGATGAATGCGGTTCAGCAGTAATATGCGGCTCAATTGACGACACGTGTGACCCCCCCACAGTTGGCCACTGAGTAATGGCCTCATTTAATGCTCTGACACGACTCGACGGCTGTCTCTGACATGAAGTATCATAGTGGCTCTGCCATAATGACAGACTCTTCGGGAAAAGAAGAAAATCTCTAACCCGATCTGACAAAAAATCCTAGATTGCCGCGTGGCAAAAGTCTCATACGGCTCGGATAGAGAACAGCTTCATGCGGCTCATTGAGGAGTCACTCTAATATGATTAACAAAAATCTGCCATATGCGGTCCACCCATAGCCCGGTCTATGCGGCTCAACACCACGCTAATTCATGCGGCCTACAGAAATTATGCATATACGGCTCACGAAAAGTTCGTCCCCTGCGGCTCGATGAGGCATTGACTCATGCGGCTCACGAGTAGTATCCTCCTGCGGTTCAAGTGTTGGTCACCCTATGCGGCCCTGGCAGGATCTTCAATTTAAAAACGTGGCACTGAAGATGCAACAGAATCCCAACGAGAATATTCGACATCATCATCATAATTGCCGAGATCAGGGCATATCATTCATCATCAAGTCAATAGGATACGTGGCGAGCAATCAAATATTGGCATAATCAATCACGAAGATTTAAAGCAGTCAGCATTAACTGCTCATAAGATTTGGTGCTATCCGCATTAGTGGTCGAGATTCATTACGATCAGGATCAAGGGCCCAGATAGAATGAAGGAGCGCCGACATTCCAAATAGATAATCATCAGCAAACCCTAATGATCCTACCCCACTCTTATAAATAGCCAGCATCATTCCCATGTAAAAGAGGTCGGCAACAAAAGAATAAAAAAAAAGAGAAGAAGAGAGAGATATACACAGAGAGAGCTTTTCCTTTTCTTGATATTCACAGAGAGAGAGAAGCCAGGAGAGCAACCCGAGGAGAGTAAGAAGAGCCTTTCTTCGTCAACGCCGAGCAGATCTTCCCCGAGCCAAGGCTGCATACCGATCGTCCAAGGAGTAAGGCAGAGCGGCCGTCGCTTTCCCGAGCCTCTATCGTCACCCCCTAGAATCAAAAATAAACAATCGTACTTAGTCTGCTGTACCTAGGTTTTCGTCCCTAGGCTTTCTTTGTACGAGCGAGTTTGTATTGTGAGTCTAAGTTCAGTCCTCCGATAATTGTTCTGTTCTTTTACAATCAATGGCAAATACGACCCTTTCAAAGGGATTGAAGCCTACTTCACCGATTTCGACCTGTACAAGTCACCTGACGAGGAGGAAGCCAATGATGCTGACGATGAGGCAGAAACGGCAGCAGAGCCGGACATGGAGCCTGAGGTCACTCCCGACGCTCCTTTGAAGATCCGACTCAAAGGCAAACCGCCTCAGAAGTTGCCTCCCATGAGCATTAAGCTGCCCGGGAAAGCACCAGCTGCTCCTGAAGCTCCCCTGAAGATACGGCTCAAGGGAAAGCTGCCTCAAACATCGGCTCCCCTTGTGGCAAAACTATAGGGGAAGGCACCAATCACTAGAGGCACAGTAGAGGCACCTCTGAAAGTGCATCTTAAAGGCAAGCCGCCGCCATCCAAGCTGCCAGAAAAGGCCCGCATAGTCCTCTCGGGCTCCAAGACCAATGCTGTGGTGGACTCTTCCAATTCTATTCCAGTACTCACAGATGAAGAGCTAGGGGAATATATCTCTGCTGATGTAGATGCACCCTCTCTGGACAATGTAATCCCACGGGATAAAATCTCGTATTTTATCAATAATAGAGTGTCTTTTAATTATTCTAGTCTTCCACATTGGAATACCATGTATACATTAGATAACGCTCTACGGTCGTTGCAAACACAAATAACGACCGTCCATCATATAAATTAAGTAGTCCCGTCCCAAGGGGTCTGTTTCATAGTCCCGCCACGGAGTCGAGACGAAGAATCCATCATCTTCGGCAAAGTTGAGCGTCATCAAAACCTTCCGCCACTCGAGCCAGAACCAGATACCGGCAGAATACAAGTCTATCGGTACACGGACAAGGCAAAGTACCTCATCCAAAAGATGGGTTACGACCTAAAAAGCAACAAAGGCCTGAACTATGGCAAAGGTCGACGTCTCCCTCTCCGGCTTCCAACACCTAAAGGAAAGCTGCAGGACTCACTACAAGAAAAATGATCATTTACGGCGCACAATTTACGGCACGCATTGCCTGTGCGCCGTAAATGACACTCTTTTACAGCGTGTAATTTTGCGTGCCATAAGAGTCAATTTTTTTGTTTTTTATGGCGTGTTTTACTCGCACGCCGTCATTGCAAATGCATTTATGGCACGTATTTTCCTGCACCGTGAATGATAACTTAATTACGGCATTCATTTTTACATGCCATGAATGTTAACCTATTTACGGCATGCGTTCTCTGGCGCCATGAATGAGAACTCAATTACGGCATTCTTTCGCACGCCGTGAATGTTGTTTTATTTACGGCATACGTTGTGCGCGCCGTAATTGATAACTTATTTACGGCATCCATTTTAGCACGATACTAAGATTAAAATTAAGAATAACTTATTTTGGCACGATATTAATATTAAGAATAACTTATTTAATCTATATATTTATGTTAAATTTTAATATTAATGTTAAGATTAAAACTAAAATTAAAATTAAGATTAAAATTAAGATTAAAACTAAAGTGAAATTTATCAAATCCATATTTTAAAAATAAAAACAAATGATTAGATATGTATTGTTATTTTTATCATTTAATATAAGATTGATTTTATTTTTTAAAGATTTTTTTAGTTATTTTTATCATTTTTTGTGATTTTTTGTCTTTATTCCATTTAAAAACTTCTTTTAACTTTTTTAAGGTTTTTTATTTTAATTTTTTGGGTATGTTTTCCATTTTTCTTTTTCATTTTTAAATTTTTAGGGTTATTTTTGGTTTTTTTAGTTATGTCATTTTTTCTAAACTTTTTTCCTTTTTTTTGTATATTCATATTTTTTTAGAAAATTAAATTAAAAAATTAAATTATTTTCCACATAAAACTCTCCTCTCTTCCCAATTTTCCAAACCCACAGCTATCCCGATTTTCCAACCCCACAGCTAACCCAATTCCAATTCTGAAATTTTTTCATCGAGTCCTCCAATGGAAACTCCTCGTCCCTGCCGACTGTCAACCAGCATCGTCGACGCCTCCCTCGCCTCCGCTTCGATGACCCCACTGCATATCAACCGATCTCTCAGGACACAGACTCCTAGACTCCACCCCCATCGCCTTCTTCCTCGTCTTTGACCAGACTCAAGCCCCTGGAAGCACAAATTTGGGTGACAATTTATTTAGTTGTTAGTTTTTGACCAGACTCGAGCCCCAGAAAGCACAGATTTGGGTGACCGGACTAACCGATCAATGGAAACGACGGTGGAAACGACTTTAGACGACGAATATTCAGCCAAGATGGATGCGGTGGCCGCGTGTGCTGCCATAGCGGTGTGCTACATGGCGGTAGTCTACGCTTCCACCGTCCAGCTATGTTTCCCGTCGGTAAGCTCCTTCGACAACTACATGCTCCGTAGGTTCCTCTGCGCTCTTGCCTTCACCGCTGCCTCCAACGTATTCTCCACTTCCCTCCTCGACGTAAGAAATAAAAAAACCCTAACCCTAGCCCTAATTCTCCAAATGCTTACTTAGGGTATTAGAAAGAAACAACATTTGGTGAGTTATTTGTTATATTCTGGACTGATGTGTTGGATGTCGAAGAGTATGTGGTATTCACAAGTTGATAGTATGCCTAACCTCTGGTGCTCTAATATAAATGCAGCATAACACATTTATAGTTAGGATACGGCAATACGGAAGTGACACATTTTTTGGCGTCTTGCATTTTGGAGCGTCCATGTTCAAGCGGACACATATATAAATGATTGTAGTGATGAGTTGGATTAGGGGAGGTAGTTTTATAAATTTTTGATACAGGAAGGTACGATTAGTGAATTATTTATTCGATTATAGCTATTTGGAGAGGTCGGAGGTAAGTTGGAAATGGGGAGATTGTTTAAAATATGAACATTGGAAAGTGTAAATCATGAATTGGTACATTACAAATTGCAATTTATAAGGTTCTCTTAAGCCAATTCACCGATGGTTAAGAAATTATACATTGTTCAGATATTAACGCCTATTAACCCTCATTCTAGAATATAGAATGTTGAACATCACTGTCATGGAAAGTGTTACATATGGTACATATACTTGACTTACATATTGATTCATCTTTATATTACTGTTCACCTTGATTATGCAATAACCTTATGGCCTAGCAATAAGACCATTGGTTGCTGCGCAAATATAGCAGGTCTTTGCCTTCATGCTGTCAAGGTAATATAAGGTCGTATTCTACTTATTAATTCTTTTGTATAGACCTTGCTATTGAGGACTATATTCAGGACATATGGGTTAATCTTGCTAAAAGAACAATTATTTTGCCTTCTTGGACCAAATGGAGCTAGAAAAACTACAACAGTTAATTGTTTGACTGGTAAGACTTCTGACTCGTTTCTTATTGAGATTTCCACTACCACTATTTGACAATGATACTAACATTGTATCAGCTTGCCTTCTTCCAGTGTTTATTTACAGGTTCTCCAAGTGTAATTTTGTTGGTTGTCAAACATTTGAAGGATTATAGGCATTTGCCCCCAAGGTCTACCCCTCCCCTGCCTTCTCTTTCACTGAACATGTTGGGTATATTTAATCTGACATAATTTTTTATTTGTAAATTGAGAAACAATCTGCTACTCATATTTCCTATTTATTGTTTGCAGTTTGATATTATGTAAATTGAAAAACATCAACCTTAAGAAAAGGTTTTTCTTAAGGTTGATGTTAATCTTGGCCATCTTCATGTTGCAGGCTTCAGCTTCTAAAACTACTGGAGACCCAAAAAACTGCACTGCTGAAAGAACAAGGTATGGCCTTTGCACGTGCTATGGCCGCCGGGTTCGACATTGATCATATAACAAATTTAGAATTATTTGCTAAAACTTTGGAGCCTCCAGATTGCTGTAAGTTCTCTTTTAGAAACTATTTCAGTAAGTTCTTTATATGCAAGTATCTTATAACATATGTTGCACGGACACGAATTCGACACAACACAGCTTCAAACACAACGACACAAATTCTGCACCTGTTTTGGTTTGTTCTTGTATATTTTGGACTGTCCTTGCTACTTAGCATGTAACATACTTTAAAAAGATGGTTATTTATATTTTTATTGCACATGCATAGTTAATCAAATTGTAGGGTTAACTCATCAGAAGTTGATGACTAGAATAATAGAGGGGAGAGTAAAAAATATATTAAGGGGAGTAGGTGCAGCTGTTATATGGTGGGTTGCATTTTTTTTTATAAACTGCATCTTGGGTGGTAACTGTCATCGGAATATTCCCAGTCAGTTTTGTTGGAGGCTTGTGGAAGGGAAGATTCCAGTGAGCAAGTAGCATGTAACATCGATCAGAGTATCAGGAGAGATATTAAGAAAAAGCATAACAACTTCTCTTTCCTATCTCTGTCAATGACTAGTGCACATAAAAAGATTTCCCAAATCAAACAATAAATCCAGGTCGATCCCATAGATGTAGAAGAACAGGAGAGATATTAAGAAAAGAAAAAAATCATTAGATAAAGAAGAAAAAACATACACAACACCAATGGACTAGGAATTGAAAAAATTCTGATGACTGTTTCTTCCTCCTCCGGAGCAAAAAAAATGTCGAAATTGAAAATTTTATCTTCAAAGAGGGAGGTGGAGGTCGCTGCTCTCGAAGGTTGGTATAAATAAAAGGCTTTAGTTAATTTTGGTCTTAGCTAATTCTCTATGTACCTACATGACAATCTCGAGTGAACTTGAAACAACGGATAATCACATTAATAGTATCGAGTCTTGATCAAAATTGTTGATTTATTGTTTCTTCGTACTTGAAAGGTACTACTATTACTATACTACTCCAGTTTCCATTTCTCTCTATAAACTACGATGAATAAGGAGAAAAGGAATATAACAGTACATCCAGTTTAATTTCATTGCACAGAGGCATATATTTCTTGGTTCCATCCCAAGCAATCATCGCTAAACTAAAACGTTTAAAGGGCTAGAAATCCACATTGACAACTGAGTAGCAGTGGAGAGTGCAAATAGTAGCTTCTATCAAGTACCCAAAAGTAGCTAATTTCACTTGGAAATACCTTTTTCTGGTCTCCACCATAACAAGTATGCATTCGAAGCCTAATGGCACCCATCTTAAGGCTCTTGAGGATCCATTCCGCTTGCTGATTCCGTTAGTCTCTTCAGTCTCGACTCTTGAGATGGGTCAAATTTGACATTGAAAAAAGAAGGCAATGAATCTGCACTTGATAGTGAAAAAGGTAGCAATGAGTCATGAGAAAGTGTCCAAAGCTCATGCATAAATGTCAAACTTGATATTGCAAAAGATTATAGGGGTAGGATGATTTTATTTTATTTTTTCAATCCAAATATAGCAATGAATCTGCACATTCAGTATCAGAAGGCAGTAGAACCCCTGCAAATATCTTAGTAAACTAGGTTGTGAGTAGAAAAAGTTTAGCTCATTAAGGTATTATCATTATCAGTAGATAAATACTTTTATAAATCTGAACGATGTTAATTTGCAGACGGACGTCGACTTGATGAAGGATTTGGGAATAGATGCATACAGATTCACAATCTCATGGCCATAAATTTTTCCAAGTAATGAAGGGCTTTCATAAAATCTTCCATAAAGATATTTAATTGGACCATTCAGTTCATGACAACTCTTTTCATAAAACATAAAAAAAATTGCATAAACATCTTACATAATTGAAAGAGTGTTTTATCTATATTTTGGTAAAAGCATTTCAATGTTGGAAGCTAGAACAACTCCAATTCAACAAACAAAGAGTTAATGCAATGTGCAGCCCAATACTTTTTGTATGTTACAGGTTAATTATAATGACATGATTTCACAATAACAGATGGGACTTGAGAGCCAAATATAGAAAGGATAGATTACTACAACAACCTTATACATGCTCTGCTACAAAATGGTAACCTTAGAATAAACACTATCTTTGTACTTCCAAGTTGAATTGCTGTTTCCTACGATAATCTCTTTCTTATTTCAGGAATAGAACCATATGTCACTCTATCAGTGGGACCTCCCACAAGCTCTTGAAGACAGGTATGGCGGTTGGCTGAACAAGCAGATTATGTAAGATAAAAGGAAAAATAACTAACTAGGTATCTTACTAATTGGTTTGGTAATAAGGAATTTTATTCATATTGCAGAAAAGACTTGGAGAATTATGCCCGAACCTGCTTTGAAGCCTTTGATGATAGAGTAAAGCACTGAATCACCTTCAATGAGATGAAATTTGTCATAGAAGACAATTTATATTTTTTTTTTCTTCCAAAGTAGGGCAAAGTATGAAACAAGCTCAATTTGTATTGAAATATTGTACTGTTCTTAATTCAGTACTACAATAGTTTTTCTAGTTCATGCAAGACATGATATACTTTGGTATGGCCTTTTGTTGCTATTAATGTATTTTGTCTACTGAATCCGATTATTTTTATTGATCTCACGTGTCTGGATTTATTTGAATTACTTTTCACTTTTGTAGTTTGATTGGGATTATATATAAGTCAGCTATCTCTTTAACTTATTTTGCTGTGTTATATTCTTTGTTTACCATTGATATCCTTGCTTAAATAAATAGGGATTGGTATAATAATAATAATAATAATAATAATAATAATAATAATAATAATAATAATAATAATAATAATAATATGAAATTTTTTATCAAAAATTATTTACGGCACGCTACATATGTCATAAATGGCAAACATAATTTGTCAAAAATATCTTTTACGGCATCAAAATGTACATCGTATTTGATCACGCGGGAATAGCTATTACGGCGTGCATATATACGCCGTATTTGACCATACGCGAATATCTATTACGATGCACAAATGTATGCCGTGAAAGAGAAAATACGGCACACTAAATATGCCGTAAATGGTTGTCGAAATTCTGTGAAAAAAACAATTACGGCGTTAATTTGTTTACATTTACGGCGTTTTTCAACGCGCCGTAAATAATAGGATCATTTACGGCATGGTCTTTTACGGCACCAAAATGTAGGCCGTAAAAGATCATTTACGGCGCATTTTGCGCGCCGTAAATGATCATTTTTCTTGTAGTGACTACTACAATAGAACTCGATGGGGGTAGGCTATGTCACGCACCGTCAACTCCAGAGAGTTCGGACGCAGAAGAAACAGAACATTCTCATTCGTCTGAAGCATCGACTTGGGATTCCGATACCAGTATCGGCTCAGTCTTCAAGAGAGTGTTGTCAGCCAACATGACGTCTGCACAATCTCAAGAAGATGAAGGCGAAGACCAAACGCCAGAATTCTTCGAAGAAGAACCTTGGGCTCAACGCCTGGAAGAACAGTGGGAGTCTCGTTTTGAATTACGTGAACCTCCTACCGAAGATGAAGTCGAGCAAATCGACCTTGGGGACGGATCTTCTTCCAAACCCATCTTCATCAGCAAAAGCCTAAAAGGAGAAGACCGAGAATCTTTAATCCAGCTGGCTAAAGAGTATATCGATGTCTTCGCCTGGAGCTACGAAGATATGCCGGGACTTGATCCCCAGATCATGATGCATAGGCTCAACATCTTACCTGATGCCAAGCCTATCAAACAACAACAGCGACGTTTTCGTCCGGACATCATGAACGTCATCGATCAGGAGGTGGACAAACTCTTGACCAGCGGCTTCATCCGTGAAGAACAGCACCCGGATTGGGTAGCCAAGTCGTCCCTGTCACCAAGAAGAATGGAAAAATACGAGTTTGTATCGACTTTAGGGATCTCAACTCTTCTTGCCCGAAGGACGAATTCCTACTTCCAATCACCAACGTGATGATCGACAATACATGTGGCTTCGAACGCATGTTTTTCATGGACGGGTATTCAGGCTACAACCAGATCAAGATGTTCTCCGATGACGCAAAACACACGTCATTCAGGACTCCAAAGGGCATTTTCTGCTACACAGTGATGCCCTTCGGCTTGAAGAAATCTGGTGCAACATACCAATGAGCTATGAGCACCATTTTTCGGCAGCATCTTCGCAAGACCGTCGAATGCTATGTTGACGACATCGCAGTCAAGAGCCGTCTCAAAGGAGATCACCTGCAAGACCTCAAGACAGTCTTCGATCTCATGCGGGCGCATCAACTCAAGATGAACCCCGCTAAATCCTTCCTAGGGGTTTCTAGCAGAAAGTTCTTAGGTTTTATTATCACGGCGAAAGGCATTCATGTCGATCCCGAGAAGACCAAAGCCATCCTCGACATGGACCCTCCGAAGAACCTTCGAGAACTTCGAGGCCTGCAGGGGGGTCTGGCATATATCCGGAGGTTCATAGCAAACCTTTTCGAAAAATATCAACCCTTCACTCAGCTCATGAAGAAGGGAGTCTCTTACGTGCGTTCTACCGCCGACACTGCGGCGTAGGCTGGGCGTTGTTACGTTCTCGCACCCTCACAGTGGGTACGGGTCCTGACACTTACGTCTGGATAGAGTAATGCCAAAAGGCTTTTGACGACATCAAAGCTTATCTGACGAGCTCGCCAGTCCGGGTGGCACCAGTCGCCGGCAAACCATTTCTCCTCTACGTCCGTGCCATAGATTATTCCCTCGGCGCTCTGCTAGCTCAGAACAACGATACAGGCTATGAGCAAGCAATCTACTACCTCGGTCGAACTCTGATCGGGGTCGAACACCGGTACAACCCCGTTGAAAAGGAGTGCTTAGCTTTGGTATTTGCCATCCAAAAGACTCGTCATTATGTCTCGGGGCAGACAATTCATGTCATTTCTCGAGTCAATCCGCTCAGAGTCCTCATGACGAAGCCAAGATCATTAAACTCCCGGCTTGCCACATGGGTGATCTTGCTAACGCCATACAATATGGTGTTTGTCCCATAAAAAGCTGTTAAGGGTCAAGCTCTGGCTGACTTTTTAGCTGCACACCCCATCCCAGAGTCCTAAAGACTCTATGAAGACATCCCGGATGAAGTCCAAGAATCAAACGTCATCGAAGAAGGCTCCGTCTGGCAGATGTTTTTTGATGGCGCTTCAAGAACAGGCCCCAAAAGCCAAATCATCGTAGGAGTGGGGGTGGTATTAGTCTCCCCCGATCAGCTGGTCATCCAGCGTGCTTACTCCCTTTAGAAGCCGTGCTCCAACAATGTTGTCGAGTACAACGCGCTCATTATGGGACTCCAGCTGGCACAACAGCTGGGGGTGGGTCATCTGGAAGCCTACGGTGACTCAAGACTCGTCGTAAACCAGATCAGAGGGCAGTACGAGGTTCTCCATGAAGATCTGATCCCCTACCATGAAGTTGCATTGAACATCATTTCAACCTTCATCGGGTTTTTCATCGAACACGTACCTCGTCTACAAAATCTGGAGGCTGATGCTCTGGGTGGCCTCGCAGCCTCCTTGGCAGCCCCCATCGGGACTCAACAATACGTCACGGTAGTTGGTCGAGACTTGGTCTGTCCCAAAAACAACCTGTGCTCACGAGTAGTCCATGCTATGTCAACAAGCACTGGTGTTAATGTCCGAGATTGGAGATTCCCGTTCATCGATTTCGCTGTCTACGAAATTCTCCCAGAGGACCCGAAAGAAGTCGTCTCAGTCAGGAGACGCTCTCTTCGATTCTACAACGATACAGCCACTAAAATGCTGTACCGACGCTCCTACGATGGACTTCTCCTTCGATGTTTGTCCAACGAAGAAGCAGCCGAAGCCCTTCGAGAAGCTCACGATGGAACCTGCGGGGCCCATCAGCATGGCCCTAAGTTGCAGGACCGACTGCGACGCATGGGCTACTACTAGCCAACCATGGCCGCTGACGCTGTCGACTATGCTAAGCCCGTAGGAATCAATAGAAAAGACAAATCCCCTATGATACACCAGATCCGGCTCGGTTATTGATAGAGTGAATAGATCTGCCATTTCTTGAAATCTCTCTTCTGATTCAAAATCGTGGTGTAACGTGTATCCCCCCCTGTTCCGGTCATGGAATAGATGAAATAAATCAAAAAATAGATTTTTGTTCAAGAATAAAATCTTATTGGAACTGTCCATATCCGGTTCATCCTTCGGAACCATATCACATCCCCTTGTTCCTGAAAATATTCTATCTCTCAGACGTCGTAGAGAGTGGAGAATTCTAATTTGTTTCAATTCCCAGAGTTGGAATGTTGTGGATAAAAATAAAAAATTTTGCAATCAAAACAACATAAGAAACTGTGGACAATTTTTGAATAAGGACAAGCATTTTAATATGGATGCAAATAAATTAATCAAATTCAAATTGTTTCTTTGGCCCAATTATCGATTAGAAGATTTAGCTTGTATGAATCGGTATTGGTTTGATACCGATAATGGCAGTCGTTTTAGTATGTCAAGGATACATATGTATCCACGATTCTGAATTAGTCGAAAATACAGTATAGCATAAGTAAACCGGAGGAGATATGTATAAAAGTATTTGCCCCAAGGAGTAATCCTAGAATCCCATCAGTTTTCTGGATTTGGAGAAGTGCTGATTTTCAAGAACGTGAATCTTATGATATGTTGGGAATCTTTTATGATAATCATCCACGCCTTAAACGTATCCTAGTTGATCCTGATTCGACATTAGAAGTATATTGATTGTTCCCCAATAACCGAATACTTTTTTCTGTAAATACTGCATATTTGATTCCATCCATAAATCCATTTTCTTCCCTATGAGTTCCAGTATCGATAAGAATTCTAGTTCTTACTGTTCATATGTTATGGTATGAATATACCATACCAATTCGTTATGTATGGATGATGAGATTCCATAGACTTATTGAACCATTGGCGTGCATCCAGCAGGAAGTTGACTGGACATCTAGGGGTAAAGCACTGTTTCGGTGCGGGCCGCGAGAGCGGTACCAAATCGAGGCAAACTCTGAATACTAGATATGACCCAAAAATAACAGGGGCCAAGGTCGGCCAGTGAGACGATAGGGGATAAGCTTCATCGTCGAGAGGGAAACAGCCCGGATCACCAGCTAAGGCCCCTAAATGACCGCTCAGTGATAAAGGAGGTAGGGGTGCAGAGACAGCCAGGAGGTTTGCCTAGAAGCAGCCACCCTTGAAAGAGTGCTTCATTAGAGATTACAATCCAGAGCAAAATGAGGATAATGTATTGGCAAGAATGTTAGACCATAAAGAAGCTATCATATCTCATTTAAGTTGGGCCAGCCTGTTTCTGGGGTTCCATACCTTGGGCCTTTATGTTCATAATGACGTCATGCTCGCTTTTGGTACTCCGGAAAAACAAATCTTGACCTACAGAGCGTGATTCCGTTTATGTTATGTCGAATAAAACTTAACAAAACACAGTTGAATTGCTACTTGAATTTGACCCCCTCCTTACAGGAGGTCAATCAAAAAAATATTATTCAATCAAAGGTCCAACTGATTACCGCGTCTGTATTGTAAATATGCAGTTACAAATAATCCTGCTAAAGTAATAGGAATTAGACCTAAGACGATTCCAAATAGAAAAACTTCAATCATTTCGATTGCAAATAGGCGGTAACGGGCTTTCGCGTGGTAGTTCTCTTTGATAGATCAAGTCAAGAGGGCGAGGCCCCCAGAAATGGGGGGAAGGGGAGTGGGCAAGGGGCCCCTTCACGGCTAATCGATCTCTCTCCCTCTAGTAAGCTCAAGATTAGTAATAGAGATAATGTAAGGTATCAAAAAAAGGTATTTTTGCATAAATTTTTTGATAAAACGAATCATAATGAGGGCTCTAAGTTAGTAGAAATGATGAAGCAGTACTTCCCCGCGATTCCGATCTAGAGTATGCTCCTATTCACTGATTAAAGAAATGACTATCAAAAACGAATTAATCTTTTATTTCTTTCTTTTTTTAGAGTACCTTCCTCTGAGAAAGAAGACCAGGAAAAAAGGAAATGATAAAAAATGGATGAAAATAATAAAATATTTTTATTTCTTATTTTTTTGTCATCCATATCTATACATACAGAATTCTTATCACGAATTTTGAACTAATGCCTAATTCGTTCTTTATATTTATTGGTATAACGAGTATTTTATTAAAGGATTAAGTTATTATCAAACAAAGAGAAATTGAAATAATAATGGATGAGATAAATTCAGAATTCCAACGTGGCGGATAAAATCATATATCGTATCGACATGGGCCAATCAATAGTTCAAGTCGCACACTCCCATAATCCACCCTCTCTTCGGAGAATCCACTTCAACTATTCGTATTAAATAAAAAATACAATACTTCGGAGTTGAAGAGAAGTATCCAAATAATATGTCTTATCTTTTTTTTTATTCAATAATCCATATTTGTAGCAATGAAATACTATTGTTCCTTCCCCAATATGATATATGCATATGAGAAATGACAAATATCTATGATCTGTCTTCCCTCCTTACAGGAGGTCAATCAAAAAAATATTATTCAATCAAAGGTCCAACTGATCACCGCGTCTGTATTGTAAATATGCAGTTACAAATAATCCTGCTAAAGTAATAGGAATTAGACCTAAGACGATTCCAAATAGAAAAACTTCAATCATTTCGATTTGTTTGTTTAATAGTATAAAAAGAAAGGTAAGATCTATCCCTAAATATTAATCTGAATTGTCCGCAAATCTCAATGACCAAGAGTTAACAATTGACGCGGGAAGGAGCCGTAGAATACCCGAAATCTCGGAGAAATATTCATTTTTATGAATTGTTCATTCAATTCATTTCAAATAAGTCGTATCTTATTTATTTTATTGACTATTTATTATTTATTTTGTTAGAAATATAGTTAGTTAGAAATATATTTATATAATTTTTCTTTTTATATTATATAGAAATCATTTGCATTTTTTTATGATAATACTATTTTATTTCAAATTTGAAATTATGATTAGAAAAAAATGGAATTATTTCTGAGAACATTTCTAGCAAATTCTTTGAAGTTAATTTACTTTATTTATATTATAATAATATTTTATTTATATATATTATAATTATATTATAGCGGATCGGCCCTAAGAATAAGATAAGGATAAAGATACAATCAAAATGCTAATGAAATAGGAGGACTATTTCATTCGGAAAAGGAATAGATAGAACGAAAAAAAAGAAGAATGAATATCGACCGTTTCAGTATTCCAAATCGCGCTGCAAAAGATCTATGAATTAGTTCATGCTTGACTAGCCAATCAGATAAACGAATCTGCATCTTCTTGATTTCTCCCGTATTTGTATGAGTATTTTCTATTTCCAATGAATTTTTCAAAGATTGACCCGCTCTTTTTCTTATTTTGCACAAAAAAACTTTGCCCAATTCACTAATTCGTGTGAAGATAGTGAACTTTTGGATTTGAAAACTGTTTCAGAAAGTATCTCTGAAGTAGATGGTGATTGATAGAGTAATCCTTGATCGTAATTTCCAGTATGAATACTACGTCGAACATAAAACTTGTGATTAGTAGTAAAACATCGATTTTCCTGTTGAGACACAGTTCTATCTTCAAGGATTTCTTTCATAACGTAAACCACCCATATTTTATATGGAATCGGATTCTAGAATCTTTCTTCGAAAGATATACAGGGTCTGGGCAGACTTATAGACATTACCATATATCTACCATGACCCTCCAATCCATCTTTTTTTTTCACAATTTCGTAAGTCTATCTTTCCCCCTACAACTCTAATCGTATATACATACGTATTTGTATCTATTATGTTCCCCAACCAAGAACCGAGTAGATTATCTTGAACCGTGCATTTCCGGAATTGGGATAATCAAAAAAAAAAGACTATTTCGAAAGCTAATCAATGATGACCTTCCATGGATTCCCCTATATAAGCCGCGGCTAAAGTTGCAAAAATAAGAGCTTGAATACCACTTGTAAATAATCCAAGAAACATAACAGGTATAGGAACTACTAAAGGTACTAAAGAAACAAGAACAACAACTACTAATTCATCAGCCAATATATTCCCGAAAAGTCGAAAACTAAGAGATAGGGGTTTTGTGAAATCTTCTAGGATGTTAATTGGTAAAAGTATTGGGGTTGGTTGAATGTATTTCCCGAAATAACCTAATCCTTTTTTGGTAAGACCCGCTTTACTTATTTCTTTTCTGGTTTCTAGACAAACACTATTTCTTTTTTTCCTCATTCTTTGCATTGAAATAACGGATTCAAATAAAAATGATATGATTCAACCTCAGACTCTTTTGAATGTAGCGGATAATAGCGGAGCTCGAAAATTGATGTGTATTCGAATCATAGGGGCTGGTAATCACCGATATGCTCATATTGGTGACGTTATTGTTGCTGTAATCAAAGAAGCAGTGCCCAATATGCCTCTAGAAAGATCAGAAATAATTAGGGCTGTAATTGTACGTACACGTAAAGAACTCAAACGTGACAACGGTATGATAATACGATATGATGACAATGCAGCGGTTGTCATTGATCAAGAAGGAAATCCAAAAGGAACTCGAATTTCTCCTTGCCAAGGAGAAGATGCGGGTTCGATTCCCGCTATCCGCCCGTGGGGAAGTAAAGTAATGTACTATGATCAAAAATTCGGCGTATAGTTTATTATGATAGTATTACTATAGTAACTACTATAGTATAGTAAGTATACTAGTTCTATCTTACCCTTTCTTTGCCCCCATTCAAAAACAAAAAAAGTCATTAATTACTAGGTAACAGAATCCCACCTAAAAAGAAAAATGGAATCCATTTTCGTTTTGTTTTTGTCAAAAAAAAAATGACTGATTCTACCAGAAATCCTATAATAATATAGGAACTTGTTACAAATGTATTCATTGAATTGGTTTGGTTCATCAATAGCCTTAATTCAGAATCCTATTTTGACTCTGTGCCATTGATTCCACTATGATTATTAATCAATAATGGAATAATTCCTTCATGGAGATAGGGGACATAATTCACATGGATATAGTAAGTCTCGCTTGGGCTGCTTTAATGGTAGTCTTTACATTTTCTCTTTCACTTGTAGTATGGGGAAGGAGTGGACTCTAGGGCTAGGGTACTAATTGAGTAATCGATTGAGTAATCGAATTGTATCAATTCTTTATTGATCGTTTTGCGAAGCCTTAAAAAAATGTTTCTGTTTCCAAATTGTACTGGAATATGGTAATGCATAAAAAAATGCAAGTGCTATGCGTGTCAGCTCCACGCAGACTTCATTCATACGCCGTCAGAACCACTACATCCTACAGTCGCATCCTGGCCCTTCGAGGCTTGGGGCAAGGAGATTGTAGGATCGATCACCGCTCCTTCATCGAGAGGACACCGCTTCATCCTAGCCATCACCGACTACTTCTCCAAGTGGGTAGAAGCAGTCCCGCTGGCGGAAGTAAAGAGCTCCAGGGTGATCAGCTTCATCAAACACCACATCATCTACCGTTTCGGAGTACCCCGGAGGATCATCCACGATAATGGTCCTGAGTTCATAAGCCATGCTTTCAGCAGATTCTGTGACAAGAATCGCATTCAAAACGTGGCATCAACCATTTACAATTCGGCAGCAAACAGATAGGCCGAGGTACTGCCTCTCGAGATCCAGATACCCTCACTCCACGTAGCAATCACAAACCAACTCACAGAAGAGCACAATCAACGTCGTCGTCTGCAGAAACTGGAGGCACTTGACGAAAAGTGTCTCCTAGCTCAGCAACGCATCGAACTCTACCAAGTCCGTATATCACAGGCTTTCAACGAAAAGGTCAAGCAGAGGACTTTTCAAGTAGGCGACCTAGTTCTAGCAGTCAGGAGGCCGATGGTGTTGACTCATAAGACACCAGGAAAATTTGAGCCCAAGTGGGAAGGACCTTTCATCATAGAGATGGTATACTCAAACGGTGCTTACCGCCTCGCTAAATCCAATGGGGACTTGTTCATGATGCCCATCAACGGCAAGTTCCTGAAAAAGTGCTACTCTTGATATCTTTCAGACATGTACTTCCATAAAGGGATCTGTGGACCCAATCATCAGGGCTCACATACAATTCTCTTCCACAAAATCATACGCTTTCGGAACCAAGCTGTTCCGTAGCATCCTCCAGTAGAAGGACAACCACATCCACATCACCTCTGAGTTGTCCCTCCTACATCCTGCAAAGCATAATCTTACATTCCATAAGACTACGCTACCCATCATGTTTACCACGTCCATATTACCTCTGAGTAAACATCCCGTACAGACAATCCCTGCATTGTCGTATATTAATCGCAGAACTTCCACTTCCACATTACCTCTGAGTAGTTTCGCGTATCTTCCAGAATCACTCCTACCACGTCCATAACACCTCTGAGTAGGAAGATTCTATCATTTTGAATCCCATATTTGCCATGTCCATATTACCTCTGAGCAAACATGTTGGTTCTCTCAAACTTATTATCTGTACCTAAAAACTAAGGTACGCAAAAGATAATAGGTCCACACAAATCATCAAGTTCATGACAGCAAAAATAAACACATCATAGAAGATTGTGTATTTCTTTATTTCTAAAAAAGGAGAGGAAAGGATTACACCATCCCCAGTAAGAGTTGTAAATACATAAAAAGAAGAGACTATAATCCATAAACATCCCCAGGATTGGCTGAAAGCTCTTCAATCCGACGCCTCAAGTCTGCCGCCCGAGTCTCCACAGTCGCCAAGACTCGACGTTCAGCTTCTTGACGCATCGCTTCAATGGCCTCAGGAGAAGTGTCATTCTCATGCTTCTTATCCAACTGCTGCCGCTGCTGAGCCAAAGTAAGAGCCCGGTAGGTGAAAGCTGCCTCCACCTTCTTGAATGTTACGTGTTCAGCCTGGACACGTTCGACGTCTAATAGAAGTCAGGCCCGTTTGTCCTCAAGGCGGCGGATCTGGGCATCAATCTTCGCAATACTAGTGTCCAACACAGCTCGTGCCTCCACCGTCTCCCGCGTAGACTGAGACAACCGCTCCACTACAGCTTCAGTCTCAGCCACTTTGCGTTCCCAGACACTTACGGTGGCCTGGTAAGAAGACTCAGTCTCGGCGATCAGCTTCTCCTTCTCTGCATCTATCAGGACGGAGAGGTCATTTCGCTGGATGCACTGCAGTTCGGAAAGCCGCTGGTCCAACTCAACCACTGAGGCTTCTAGAATGTCGGCCATATGATCATGGCCCTGATGAAGATGGATCAGGTTGATATGAGGCATTGCCAGAGTTCTTGCCGTCACAAAACTCCCATTGGCGTCCATCACGGCCGATACACCCCTCTGCAGCATTTTATACACTGCCTCGATGATAAATTTCACATATTCATCTGCATCCGCTAGCACCTGCGATATCATAGCAGGAGTCGGAGGAGCTGCTTTAGCAGACGGACCACAAGAAGGCCCGTCTGCCTCAATCTACGAGGCTGTACCCTCGGTATTGACAGGCTCTTCATCAATAGGGGCTTGACTACTAGCCCGAGGAGCCAAAGGAAAAGAAGAAGCCGAAACAGGCGTCGAGATAGTACCCCAAGTAGAAGGAGGAACGGAGGGTTCCATCAAACCCTTATCCCTCTCAAACTCGAAAGAACCACCGACGTCAGTGGCTACCTCATCGGCCCCCAACGTGCTATCAGCAGCCAGTACCTCCCCTGGCAGAACGGGGAGATTAACACTTGTCTCCTGACTGGCCCCTAAAGTCAGGACCGGCAGCCGAGTCTCACTTTTCTCATCAGATCCCTCTACAGGGACAGGATCTGTCGCCACCTCCTGATCGGTAGCCACCTCAGCTTTCGCTGTTGAGTCTAGGGTAGGGCTCGACAATGCCGCAGCCGACCTCCCCTCATCATGACAATGAGGGGAATCAACCCTCTCCTCTGTTCCAACCACATCTGTTACCCCCGCAACAGACTCTTACAACTCTGGAGCGACGTTATCTGAAGACGACGAACTTCACTCCACTTCATCATCTCGAAGCCCCGTGTCCGCTGGACCCTCAACGTCCAAGGCCCCCACGGCAGCTTGCACCATTCCGGAAGTTGCTGCAACCTCCGCGTCTCTTCCGACAAAGTCTGGAGATATTAGAACCTCCGCAGAAACATCTTCAGGATTCTCCTCCTTTGGGGACATTACCATCGGAGGAATGCGCTCGTCAGAAGAGCTTGCCACCTCCTTCGGTTTACCGACACCCGGCTTCAAAACACGGGTCTTCTTCTTCGACGATCCCTACAAGAAGAAAAGCACAAGTCACCAAAATGATAAGATGAGTCAAATACAGAGGACTCTTTACCTCAGCAGGAACTGATTCTACTGGCGTTACAGGCGACACTCCTGTAGCCTTTGGAGTCGTCATTTTTTTTAGCCTTTTTGGTACAGACGAACCGGCTTCTACGTCGGCCCATCTCTTTCCAACAGAGGGATCTCTCACTGATGCTGCAGCAGCAGCCCGATATTCTGCCAATTCTGGTGCACGATATGTGTCACTTCCCATTCCCAGAATACGTATTTTTAGAATGCATGTATTGTTTAAATATAAATATTTTAATATTTATCATGTATTATTCTGTATTTAAATCCCTTTAATTTTATGTTAATTTATTTCCTGTAATTATTGTTCTGCATTTTACTTTCTGCATTTTATTCTCTGCTTTAGCTTTGCTATGGGTTCGGCTCAGATTGGTTTAATTATGTTGGTTCATCATGAACCGAATTAAACCTCCACCTACCACCACTTCTTCATTTAAAAACCCCAAACCCTTTCTCTCTCTTCATTACTTCTTCTCATTACTCTTCTTCTTCCTCATAACTCTCCTACCAACCTAGGAGAGCAAGGCAAGTGCCAACTTGCTTCTTGATGGATCCCCATTTTTATTGTTCCATCATCTTCTCTATTTGATTCTAAGTCTCTTTAGTACTTACCATTTTCAATTTCCATGGCTTATTTGTTGTAGATCTAAGTTTGATACATTTTTGGTTTTTCTTGGTTTTGATCTCTAAAAATTACTTATTTTCAAAAACTAATGGTTCTATGTTGTAGAGAATTCAATTTCATGCAGTTTTGGCTTTTGTTTCGCTTGATTTCGACTTCGGATGAGTAAGTTATGGCCATTACAAGTTTTCGGAACTTTTATGGCTGAACTGGCTGCTTGGGGACGATGAACCCCATGCGCCGGGAACCCCATGCGCCCGGGAGGCCATGCGCCGGGAGGCCATGCGCCGTGAAGTCCCGGCAACGCATTCTTTGACTCCGAGCGTGTCATACGCGTAGGTTCCTTACGCGCATGTACTGAAGACGCAACGTGAGTATTCCATGCGCCGATTGTGCAGGAATCACAGCGCACGCATGAGATTATTTATTTTCCAATCATTTCCTCAGGCGCATGAGATTATTTATTTCCCAATCATTTCCTCAGGCGCATGAGATTATTTATTTCCCAATCATTTCCTCAGGCGCATGAGATTATTTATTTCCCAATCATTTTCTCAGGCGCATGAGATTATTTATTTCCCAATCATTTCCCCCAGCGCATGAGATTATTTATTTCCCAATCATTTCCTCAGGCACATGAGATTATTTATTTTCCAATCATTTCCCAAAGCGCATGAGATTATTTATTTTCCAATCATTTCCCACAGCGCATGAGATTATTTATTTCCTAATCATTTCTCACAGCGCATGAGATTATTTATTTCTCAATCATTTCCTCAGGCGCATGAGATTATTTATTTCCCAATCATTTCCTCAGACGCATGAGATTATTTATTTCCTAATCACTTCCCACAGCGCATGAGATTATTTATTTTCCAATCATTTCCTCAGGCACATGAGATTATTTATTTCCCAATCATTATTTACCTCCCAATTTTATTTTCCGAATTTGACATTAATGAACATGGATGGTTATCTTGATTAATTATTGATCAAGCGTTCCTAGATGAAACTAAGAGACTGGCTAGTCGTCTTATTGAACTAAATAGAATAAGACACGTTCATATTTGCAATCGATTGGCCAATCCTAAATATTGACATATAGATACATGCAGGCTACAATTTATTTATTTATTTCTCTACAAAAGTAGTATGTGTACTTTATGGTCAAGGCATAATTTATTCCATGGTTAGTTTTGATTGTTGCATTACGCTATGTAAGACCTACAACCTAACCGCACGGGTATCGTTGTAGAGTTGGGCATATCGTACTTTGTACGAAAGTACTCATTCTGAATGACCATGATCCACGGCATGGAATTTCACTTAACATAGGAGCTACTAAGTTAAATAAAATAATGATTGCATGGAGAGTATGGATTTTTGAGTTCTTACATGGCAGCCCTCTTGGGACTATTAGTGCCCGACAGGCCGGCTGGTTCCCACAGATACTACAAATCTGCCATATGAGCAGGAAGCGGTATCTGCTTATATTATTGTATATTGTATATTGATGACGGGCGTCCCGCTGGGACTCGTCTAATTCATGATTGGCGCAATTGATTGATTGGATAGACTAGCCTTGCTTGCCCATAGTAAGAACTGAGAAATCCTTATTGCATAATTCCAGGATAACTTAGAACTCACAGTAGCAAGCCATAGTAGTTGCATGGCCGTTTAAATCGATTTGTTTGTGTGCTGTACCTACTCTGTTACCTAACTGAGATGATCAGAATGTCAGGACATGACGGGCCAACTTCTGTCCTTGTTTGGTTGGGAGGTTGGTTCGAAGTGTCGTGATGTTATGTGAATCCCAGTGGCAAGCAAAGATCTACTTATCATATTCTCTTATTACTGGTTTTAATTCCTCATATCGTGCTTCCTTGTGGTACTTGCTATTGGAGGTCTAACCTCTCTGGTTTTGCATGGCCAGATTTAGAGCCGGTTCCCGAGGACTCAGCTTACTTCCACCTCCAAGATGGTCAATACTAGAGGAATGATCGCAGGAGGACTCGAGTGGGTTCCTTACTTCCCCATTCGTTTTGTTACTTACTTTATATTTTGCCATTTGGTACCGACATGTTAGTCGGATTGTCTTGTACTTACCCTTACATAATTGTAATTAAGTCAGACTGCAGCTGATAACAATTGTGTATATGTTGCTATATCATCTGGCTATATTTTGTAAAGCCAGATCTCAAGAATATTTTGACTGAGCATTTGGGACGCCTTACTGCTTTATCTTACATGTTCTCTATTTCTGTTTCTTATTTGAATGATTGAGACAATAGATGTGAAGTGACCATAGTGAGACTTTTATGTAGTATGCACCCCCTCGTCTTTTAGACAGCATTGATCGTATTATACGGTATTCATCTACCCGTAATACGTAGCTGGCTGAGTCATTCCCCCGCTCTCCAGTATTCTGGTTCTGGGGCGTGACAAGGTTTTAGTGGTGGCCCATGCAGGTCTAATTTCAGACTTGAGGGGTGTTTTAATTTATAGGATGTCTAAATCACACATGTTCCTCCTTGATCTCATGATTCGTTACACTCGACTCTAGCTTGACATTCCGGTATCCTTTGACTTCATTGATCTTTCCTGTCCGATCGTTTGATTGTTCTTTTGTCCCTTTTCTTAGGGGCACTTCGTCCGCATCTGCCAGGACTGGACAACAACAACAAGAGCAACACGGACAACCTGACCATGTTGGTCAGCAACAAGGGCCGGTACTAACTTAAGAGGCTATCCAAGAAGAAGTAATAGTTGAAGCGGCAGCTGGATCACAGTATCCGGATGTTCCACCACCACCAACAGTTCCACCTACCCCTGCAGAAATGGACACGTCGGCTCTTCTGGAGATCATGAGAGGAATGATGGCTACTCAGCAACACCAGATGTTAGCCCAGCAGCGCATGCACGCTCAGTTACAAGAGCAGAATGTATTACTCAACCAAGGATTGCAGACGGCTTTAGAAAGAGGGGCAAGGACAGATTCAGGAGCGTCAGCCAGGTTTTGCAAGTACAACCCCCACCGTTTTGAAGGCACGGAGGATGCCATCTCAGCAAATGCATGGCTTAAGGATATTGAGGCTATCCTGACAACCGCTAAGGTGCCGGCAGAAGAACGTGTGGATCAAGTGAAGTTGTTACTTCAGGATCTCGCACGTGATTGGTGGGAATCAGAGGAAGTAGGCATCAGACGTCCTGTTGTTTGGAACGATTTTACTGCAAGGTTCAAGACGAAGTACTATGGAGTTGTGGCACAGTTTGAGCTGCAACAGAAGTTTATCAACCTCAAGCAGGCGGGCAAGACGGTAGATGCTTACGAAGCGGAGTTCTGCAGATTGAGTAGGTTCGCCCCAAAGATGGTAGCAACGGAGGGCCAGAGGGCTATGAGGTTCCAGCAAGGGTTTCATCTTGAGCTCTTGCAATTGATAGAAGGGCACAATTACCAGACTTTTGATGAAGTATTGACGGCAACTCGAAGGCATGAGATAACCGTTCAGAGGATCACGGCAAGGACTGGAGGTCAGAAGAGATCCCACAGTCAGATTGAAGGAGGAGGGGGAGCAGCGCCCCGAACAACTGCACCATCCCTTGGCATTCGCATTTACGATGTAGCAGTACGAGGGCCAGCACCACCACCCAGGCAGCAGCAACAGCAACAGAGGAAGAACCAGCAACCCCCAGCGGGCTGCACTTATTGCGGAAAGATAGGGCACACTAGAGATGTGTGTCAGACATTGAACGGGCAGTGTTTGATATGTGGGAATCCAGATCATCGGGTTACCACATGTCCCATGAATTCGAGGTCAGGAGGACCAGGGCAACGATTTCCTGCTCTGCCAGCGCCAGGGGCAGGACAGTATCGAGGACCAGCGGTAGCAGTGAGGCCGTTAGCACAGCGCCCGTTCATGCCACAGGCTCAAATGTTTCGGCAGCAGGGACCGCCGATGCAGCAACACCAACACAGACCACCCCAGCATCACCAGGACAGGGGCCAGCGGCAGCACCAGGCTAGGCCGCAGCATGGAAACCAGCAAGGAGGTCGAAGGCAGGCATTCACTCTGTCCTTGGAAGAGGCATTGGCATCGGGCGATGTTGTGGCAGGTAACATTCTCGTCGCCTCTTATCCCGCAGTAGCATTGTTTGATTCGGGAGCATCACACTCATTTATATCTGCATAATTTGCAACACGGCTAGGAATGGAGTTCGAGGCATTGCCAGGGAGGTTGAATATACTCACTGGTAATGGGATCGTAGGAGTTAGTAGAGTTATTCTAGCGTGTAGTATTGTAGTTTGCGGGCATTCCTTACCCGCCCGGTTGATAGAATTTTCTGTTGGAAATTTTGACGTTATCTTAGGCATGGACTGGCTGAAAGACAGTCATGCGACAATAGATTGTCGTAGTGGGAGTGTATCTTTTGATATTCCAGGCATGAAGCGGTTTACCTTAGTCAGATCAGTAGCAACTCAACAAGAGCAGGGAGTAGTGACGGCAATGAAAGAAGTTCAAGTCCCGAAGGTAGTTGAAGAGTTTTTAGACGTATTTCCTGAAGAACTTCCAGGTCTACCACCAGTTAGAGATATTGAGTTTAGTATAGATTTGGTACCTGGAACTAAACCGATATCACATCGGGTTTACAGAATGGCGGATTCAGAGCAGGCCAAGGTATATCAGCACATAGAGGAACTGAAGGAGAAGAAGTTCATCCAAGCTAGCGTGTCACCATGGGCAGTACCAGTAGTACTTGTAGGAAAGAATGATGGGTCATCCAGATTGTGCATTGACTACAGGAAGCTTAACGCGGCAACAGTGAAGAACAAGTACCCACTACCCAGGATCGACGACTTGTTTGATCAGTTGAGCAAAGCTAGAGTTTTCTCCAAGATAGATCTTCATTCAGGGTATCATCAAGTGAGGGTTCGGAAGGAGGACATTCCCAAGACAGCATTCAGGTCGAAGTATGGGCATTATAAATTCTTAGTAATGCCGTTTGGTTTGACCAATGCTCCAGCAATATTTATGGATTTGATGAACCGTATCTTCATGCCATACTTAGATCAGTTTGTCGTTGTATTTCTTGACGACATTCTCGTATATTCTGCCAGTGAAGAGGAGCATGAAGACCACCTTAGGAAAGTGTTACAGGTTCTGAGAGAGATCAAGTTGTACGCCAAGCTCAGCAAGTGTGAGTTTTGGTCGGATCATATTTCATTTTTGGGTCATATCATATCAGGAGCTGGAGTAGCAGTGGATCCCAAGAAGGTAGAAGCAGTAGAGAGTTGGCCAGTACCTAAGACCGTAGCTGATGTGCGGAGTTTCTTGGGATTGGCAGGATATTACAGAAGGTTCGTATCAGACTTTGCAAGGCTTTCAGCACCTATGACCCGCTTGACACGGAAAGATGTGCCATTCGTCTGGTCAGCAGAATGCCAGACATCATTTAATAATTTGAAGCAGAAGTTGATATCAGCACCTATTCTTACATTGCCAGTTGGGCCCGGAGGTTTTACAGTATATTGTGATGCGTCAGGAAAAGGACTTGGATGTGTCCTTATGCAACATGGGAAGGTGATAGCGTACGTATCTAGACAACTTCGGGACCACGAGAAGAATTACCAGACTCATGACTTGGAGTTGGCAGCAGTAGTATTTGCTTTGAAGCTATGAAGGCATTACTTATATGGTGATCGAGTGGACATGTACACTGACCACAAAAGTCTGAAGTACGTCTTTACTCAGAAGGAGCTGAACATGAGGCAGAGAAGATGGTTGGAGTTGATCAAGGATTACGACGTGGAGCTTCAGTATCATCCAGGCAAGGCTAATGTGGTAGCAGATGCCCTCAGCAGGAGAGGCGGCGCATTTATGCTAACAACACAGAGGCATATTTTAGAAGACCTTCAGGAGATGGGCATCGAGGTTATACTTCCTAGTGATGTAGGAGTATTGGCGAGTCTACAAGTTCAATCTGACTTGGTAGACAGGATCAAGGCAGCTCAGGCACAGGACCCGAGGATTCAGAAGCTTAGAACAGAATGTGAGTCCGGACTCAGGAAGGAGATACAAATCCATAAGGATGGTACACTTAGGTTTGGATCGCGTCTATGTGTGCCTAGTAGAGATATCAGACAGGAGGTTATGACAGAAGCTCACAGTTCTCAGTATTTTGTACACCCTGGAGGGACCAAGATGTACCAAGATATCAAGTAGCACTTCTGGTGGAACGGGATGAAGAGGGAGATAGCTAGGTTCGTTTTCCGTTGCTTGGTATGTCAGCAAGTGAAGGCAGAACAGCAGAGGCCAGCTGGATTATTGCAACCGCTTCCTATCCCGGAATGGAAGTGGGAGCATATCACAATGGACTTTGTGACCGGTTTACCGAGATCACCAAGTGGTAAGGATGCTATTTGGGTAATCATAGATTGACTTACGAAGGTGGCACATTTTCTTCCTTTTAGAGTAGGACAACCTACGGAGAAGTTGGCAGAAATGTATATGCAACAGATAGTCAGGCAGCATGGAGTCCCTGTCAGTATTGTGTCAGACAAAAATACCCATTTTACATCATATTTTTGGAAGAGCTTACATCATAGCTTGGGTACCAAGTTAAGATTTAGCACGGCTTACCATCCACAGACGGACGGGCAATCAGAAAGAACAATTCAGACTTTAGAAGACATGTTGCGAGCTTGCACCCTAGATTTTAGAGGATCTTGGGAGAGCCACCTACACTTGGTCGAGTTCTCATATAACAACAGTTATCAAGCCAGTATCCAGATGGCGCCATTTGAAGCACTATATGGTAAGAAATGTAGGTCGCCACTAGCATGGGACGATATCGGAGAGAGAAAGATGTTAGGCCCAGAGATGATTGTTCAGACAGTGGAAGTGATTAAAGGAATTAGAGAGCGACTTCGAGTTGCGCAGGATCGGCATCGTCATTGGGCGGACCAGCATCGTAGGCCGCTAGAGTTTTCTGTTGGGGACCACGTGTTCTTGCGGATCTCACCTACCCGTGGGGTCATTAGGTTTGGCGTTCGCGGGAAGTTGAGTCCGCGGTACGTAGGCCCATTTGTTATTCTTGATCGGATAGGCGATGTTGCTTATCGTTTATCCCTTCCACCTTCGTTACGAGAGGTGTATGACATATTTTATGTATCTCAGTTGCGAAGGTATGTATCGGACCCAAGCCATGTCCTTGATCATTCTGAGCTGGTTGTTGGTACCAACCTGTCTTACGAGGAACAGCCTGTGTCTATTTTGGACCGAAGAGAGAAGATACTCAAGAACCGAACAATTAACCTTGTTCGGGTTGCTTGGGGTCATCACTCTTTAGGAGAGTCAACGTGGGAACGTGAGGATGATATCCGTTCACGGTATCCGCACCTGTTTGACTCACAAGGTATATTTCCTTCTGTATACCTTAATTGTCTTAACTCCTCATGCTTGTCACCTTATGAGTAGAATTACTTAATATTGTAGATTGTTATATGTAGATACATTACTTGTTATTATCATTGTAGAATGATTGCTTACTCAGTTGTTTATACTTAGAATAGTTTAGCTTCGATATTTCTATCATGCTTGGATCTGAAATTCCGAGGACGGAATTTTTCTAAGGAGGGTAGAGATGCCACTTCCCATTCCCAGAATACGTATTTTTAGAATGCATGTATTGTTTAAATATAAATATTTTAATATTTATCATATATTATTCTGTATTTAAATCCCTTTAATTTCATGTTAATTTATTTCCTGTAATTATTGTTCTGTATTTTATTTTCTGTATTTTATTTTCTGCTTTAGCTTTGCTATGGGTTCGGCTCAGATTGGTTTAATTATGTTGGTTCATCATGAACCGAAATAAATCTCCACCTACCACCACTCCTTCATTTAAAAACCCCAAACCCTTTCTCTCTCTTCATTACTTCTTCTCATTACTCTTCTTCTTCCTCATAACTCTCCCACCAACCTAGGAGAGCAAGGCAAGTGTCAACTTGCTTCTTGATGGAACCCCATTTTTATTGTTCCATCATCTTCCCTATTTGATTCTAAGTCTCTTTAGTACTTAGCATTTTCAATTTCCATGGCTTATTTGTTGTAGATCTAAGTTTAATATATTTTTGGTTTTTTTTGGTTTTGATCTCTAAAACTTACTTATTTTCGAAAACTAATGGTTCTATGTTGTAGAGAATTCAATTTCATACAGTTTTGGCTTTTGTTTCGCTTGATTTCGACTTCGGATGAGTAAGTTATGGCCATTACAAGTTTTCGGAACTTTCATGGCTGAACTGGCTGCTTGGGGACGATGAACCCCATGCGCCGGGAACCCCATGCGCCCGGGAGGCCATGCGCCGGAAGGCCATGCGCCGTGAAGTCTCGGCAACGCATTCTTTGACTCCGAGCGTGTCATGCGCGCAGGTTCCTTACGCGCATGTACTGAAGACGCAACGTGAGTATCCCATGCGCCGATTGTGCAGGAATCACAGCGCACGCATGAGATTATTTATTTCCCAATCATTTCCTCAGGCGCATGAGATTATTTATTTCCCAATCATTTCCTCAGGCGCATGAGATTATTTATTTCCCAATCATTTTCCACAGCGCATGAGATTATTTATTTCCCAATCATTTTCTCAGGCGCATGAGATTATTTATTTCCCAATTATTTCCCACAGCGCATGAGATTATTTATTTCCCAATCATTTCCTACAGCGCATGAGATTATTTATTTCCAAATCATTTTCCACAGCGCATGAGATTATTTATTTCCCAATCATTTCCTCAGGCGCATGAAATTATTTATTTCCCAATCATTTCCTCAGGCGCATGAGATTATTTATTTCCCAATCACTTCCCACAGCGCATGAGATTATTTATTTCCCAATCATTTCCTCAGGCGCATGAGATTATTTATTTTCCAATCATTATTTACCTCCTAATTTTATTTTCCGAATTTGACATTAATGAACATGGATGGTTATCTTGATTAATTATTGATCATGCGTTCTTAGATGGAACTAAGAGACTGGCTAGTCGTCTTATTGAACTAAATGGAATAAGACACGTTCATATTTGCAATCGATTGGCCAATCCTAAATATTGACATATAGATACATGCAGGCTACAATTTATTTATTTATTTCTCTACAAAAGTAGCATGTGTACTTTATGGTCAAGGCATGATTTATTCCATGGTTAGTTTTGATTGTTGCATTACGCTATGTAAGACCTACAACCTAACCGCACGGGTATCGCTGTAGAGTTGGGCATATCGTACTTTGTACGAAAGTACTCATTCTGAATGACCATGATCAACGGTATGGAATTTTACTTAACATAGGAGCTACTAAGTTAAATAAAATAATGACTGCATGGAGAGTATGGATTTTCGAGTTCTTACATGGCAGCCCTCTTGGGACTATTAGTGCCCGACAGGCCGGCTGGTTCCCACAGATACTACAAATCTGCCACACGGGCAGAAAGCGGTATCTGCTTATATTATTGTATATTGTATATTGATGACGGGCGTCCCACTGGGACTCGTCTAATTCATGATTGGCGCAATTGATTGATTGGATAGACTAGCCTTGCTTGCCCATAGTAAGAACTGAGAAATCCTTATTGCATAATTCCAGGATAACTTGGAACTCACAGTAGCAAGCCGTAGTAGTTGCATGGCCGTTTAAATCGATTTATTTGTGTGCTGTACCTACTCTGTTACCTAACTGAGATGATCAGAATGTCAGGACATGACGGGCCAACTTCTGTCCTTGTTTGGTTGGGAGGTTGGTTCGAAGTGTCGTGATGTTATGTGAATCCCAGTGGCAAGCAGAGATCTACTTATCATATTCTCTTATTACTGGTTTTAATTCCTCATATCGTGCTTCCTTGTGGTACTTGCTATTGGAGGTCTAACCTCTCTGGTTTTGCATGGCCAGATTTAGAGCCGGTTCCCGAGGACTCAGCTTACTTCCACCTCCAAGATGGTCAATACTAGAGGAATGATCGCAGGAGGACTCGAGTGGGTTCCTTACTTCTCCGCTCGTTTTGTTACTTACTTTATATTTTGCCGTTTGGCACCGACATGTTAGTCGGATTGTCTTGTACTTACCCTTACATAATTGTAATTAAGTCAGACTGCAGCTGATAACAATTGTGTATATGTTGCTATATCATCTGGCTATATTTTGTAAAGCCAGATCTCAAGAACATTATGACTGAGCGTTTGGGACGCCTTACTGCTTTATCTTACATGTTCTCTATTTCAGTTTCTTATTTGAATGATTGAGACAATAGATGTGAAGTGACCATAGTGAGACTTTCATGTAGTATGCATCCCCTTCGTCTTTTAGACAGCATTGATCGTATTATACAGTATTCATCTACCTGTAATACGTAGCTGGCTGAGTCATTCTCCCGCTCTCCAGTATTCTGGTTCTGGGGCGTGACAATATGACCGAGCCGCTATCAACATATTTACCGTAGCCTCCAGCTGAGTTCCAATGATGAAAGTAGTCTCGCTATCATAACCAGGAGACACAGTAATACAGGATCTGTGGCCGAGGGTTGCGAACTGACGTAGTAAAATGAACACCAGTGCACCCGGTATTGTAATATTGCCAGCCCTGGGCTCCATCCAGCAAACTCCCGGTAAACCCCAGACTGTTACTCGGATTCCGTAACATTAGGCAAGCAAACCGGCTGGGCAAATATGGCTCCAGATAACACCTATTTTGGTTGCTGTAGACCAAGTGAGAAGGCCGAATACTTTGCAACCAACGAAAACCCCACTTCGGTAGAGTAATCGCATCTTCACCTGAGTCGTCTAAATCTTGGTCAGCCTCGAAATCTTTAAAGATGGGGCCGACCTTGACAATCTCCCACCTTGAAGGTAGGACAAAACTCTCCTGCAAACGGGGACGCCAGTGTGTAACCACTTCCTCTTGTAGAAGCGGCAGATAAAGGCATCACCTTCAACATGATCCTCCTCCGGACCTGGGCTCATCACGTTCGGATGATGCAGAATCAACCACCCTATAAGATAATGGAATGGTAGTTCGGCCCGGGGAAAATTATCGTTTCTGCCTCTCCCATGGATCACATCATCAGCAAAGGTCCTCAAACCCCGTAACAGGTTACACACCATCGCGGGGAGGAGAGCTAGAGGACGACCAAAGACCAATTTCACGACGAACAAAATGAGGTTCCGGTGTACCCTCTCCACAGCACCAGATCCGCCCGCAAACACACAATACCGGAGCCATATCATCAAGTATGCCGTTAACACCGCCTTAGATGACATCCGGTGCGCACAGTGCCAGAAGCAGCTATACGCATCCTCGCCACTCTCATTTGAACGGGGGGCCCTCTCATTTAGCCGGCTCATTTCGGAAGTTACTTCCGCGGGTTTCAGCCCTTGCGGAGTCATAAATCGGATCTTCGAGGAATCCGTCAGATCCTGCTTGAAGACGTAATCCCTCCAAGCAGTCACATGAGGCTGAGTCCTGCCTTTGTCCTTCCATTGTATCAGATAATGATGGCTCGCCACCTCTTTAAAAATAGCCATCATCTCCGGGTCCTTATTTTCCAGAACAAGGATCTCTTCATTCGATAGAAAATATTCCTTGTACAGTTCTGAGCCCCAAGGAAGCTTAGACACTTCGTACATCTCATGGAGAGCTAACCCCAACTCTTCCACCGGAGTAAAGAAGGTGCCAGTCTAGGCATTGAACAATTTTAAGAGTGCAAGGAACATAGGCATATTGAGATCCACGCCAGCCTATGTGGCACGGATAGCGACCGTCAGCCCAATCTCCTTAAGCTCAGCCTTGAACTTCGAGAGCACCCAAATGGTCAACTCGTCCCACTTCAGCATGTGGTGACACCAACCTTCAACCCTAAAGCCACCTTTCGGATACATGACCCTCGATGTTAGCATCCGATTTGCAAAGGTCGAAGCACTGAAGGCAAAGGTGTCAATAGGGACATCATTATAGAGGCTCCCAGGACGCAAAGTTCGGCAACTAAATGAGGGACCAGCTCGCGAAGCAGCCAAGGTATCCCTCTGATTAGAGGTAGCATCAATTGAAAGAGTACCTCCCAACGCCCCTCCTTGAGAAGGAGTAAGTTCCCAAGGCATCCTTCTCTTGGAAGCTAAACGGTAGAAGGTCGTCAGCGGCAACTGGCGGTCAAGTTGTCGCATGTACAGAACCATGCCTTTTGCAAAGAAAAACCAGTCTTTTTTGATCTTCAGTACCTTCGCCTCGGAAGAGATCAGTCGGTCATCGAACAAAAAGGCAGGTTTTAAGAAAGTCACATCCTCGGATTCAGCAGATTTTAGTTTACCACTCTCCATCATACTCTGGAGAAAAATCGGCAACTGATTCTGGATCTGCAGCATTCTCTCAGGAGATTGATTCTGTAAGATAGCATCCTTCGCAGGGTTGATAACCGCCTCATCAAAATCAACTCCCATTTGACAAAGAGAAGCATCCAGAAGGACTTCATTCAGCAAAGGGATTGTCATCAACACTGACACAACAAAAACAAAAGTCAGGCAAAAAGCTGTAAGAAGACAAAGTGTGTCAAGCAACCTGGTGCATCATCAGGGTGAAAACCCGTGCGCCTCAGCTTCAGCGCATCATCAGGGTAAAAACCCATGCGCGTCAGCAAAAGCTTCAGCGCATCATCAGGGTGTAAACCCATGCGCATCAACAGTGAGGCTTCGCCGCATCATCAGGGCGTAAACCCATGCGCGTCAGCAGTTAAACCTCGGTGCATAAAAAAAGGGGCCTAAACCCATGCACGTCGGCGGGATAAAACCTCGGCGCATCATCAGGACAGAAGTCCATGCGCGTCGGCAGCAGAAGAGTTAGGGCATGCCATATGACCCAAAGCTCGTCTGAACAAAAAAGCAGTAGAAAAGATGACACCCACCCGTCACCGCGGGCCGAACGTCAGCCGGAGTCACAATGGTGAAAGGAGCATCTTCTTCGGCAAACTCCGCCGGCTCCTTTCCCTTGCCACTGCCGGGAGGAGTCTTGGGAGCCATCGCTTGAGAGAAGAAAGTTAGGGTTTTTTGTGAAGAAGAACTCCAAAAGCAAAAGCAAGGAGAGGAAGAACTCTCTCTCTCTCTCCATCTCACGCCTATTTATAGGTACGGTCGCACGCGTGAATCGATAGTGTGACCTCAGCCGTCGTCTCGGGTTTTGTGAGGAGGAGATAACTACAAATAAATCCAAAAAGATCATCATTAATCTTTTTGGTTATCGAGGCGTTATCATTTGCATTAACTGAGAGGAGTATGCGCCCCATCACTGATGCGCGGATGCACCCAAACAGACATGCGCCCCAACAGTCATGCGCCTCGACCGTCATGCTTCTTATTCAAAGTATTCCAAATCTTGTCCAAAAGTTTTAAAAATTTTGAAGGGGGTCTTTTAGAAGCATGAAATTTTAGGACCAAAAATCCTATGCGCCAAACCCTATGTGCGCCAGAGAGCTCGTACAAAGTACTTCATACAGCAAAAACAATAAATATAGACATTGAAAGAGGACTTTTTATTACATATAAAAGTCTATTACATGTCTAGAAAAGGTTGTACAAAGGAGAACTTCTACAAAAAAAGACCCTAAGTCTACAGCCAGGCGCGGCGATCACCATGCGCCCTCAGCAGGGCGCATCCCACCATGCGCCCTCAGCGGGGCGCATCCTTTCAGCAGCTCAGTTATGTGCATCCTCAGTTATGTGCATTCCTTTGACAGCTCAGTTATGTGCATCCCTTCAGCAGCCCAGTTATGGGCCGCTCTTCCAGCCAGGCTCACCGCCATCTAAATGTTTCGACTAATGAAGTATTTATTGAACAGAACGAGGGTGGCAATCAACCCTCTAGCTAGAGGAAGAGCTCCCCAAACCGAGGAAGAGAAGATCACCGCAAGCCGACCTGTGGCCAGGGGAGGCTTCGAAAGAGCCTCCAAAGGTGAAGGAAGACCGCAATCGAAACCGTGGCTAAAGGAGCAGCTTTTAACCAACCAGAGTAGGCAACACCCACTTTGAAGGAAGAAAGAGCCCCCAAAGCCGCAGCACCGCCATTCCGATCTGCGGCTCTTCCCGAATAACGGAGACGAGGCTCGAGCATCCCTATCTTTGGATGCAACAGACACCTTCTGCCTGCCTCAGAAGCCCTCGACTCCGACTTTTGGATGTAACAGTCACCTTTAAGTGCATCAATGAAGACATTGCGTCGCATCTTCACCCTCGGGAGCATCTCATCAACAGAATGCATCCGAGTAAACAAGTTCATGTCGGAAGAACGTGAGAGAACGAGAAGCAAACTCTCTCCATGCCACTATTTATAGGCCGGGCAAATCAAACCCATGCGCCAAGTGGATGGCTCCCCGAATTTCGTGCAATGAATTTGCATTTAATGGATGAACCGGACGCTTCGAATTCAGCCAAGTCAAAACGGCTATTTAAAGCACTCGAAGAACGTAACAGTCGCACCATTAAAGACGTGTCACAAAGCAGATGCGCCGGCCAGACAGCGCATCACACAGACGCGCCCTTCAAACATCAAGCGCATCACACAGACGCGTCCATCAAGCGCATCACACAAACGCGCCCTTCAGCACCAAGCGCCGTACAGGAATGCGCCCCCATGCGTTTCCATACGCCTAGTGGAACGCCGATCGATGCGCCCACTCAGCTGTCTATCAAATATCAAAAACATTAAATGCTAAAGTCTGACAGAGTTGGCAGCACACTTCCAGAAGACTGAATAGTTGACAGCTTTTTCAGAAAATGAAGCGTCGCCAACGTCAGCATCATCATTAATTTCCTCCGGCAGTTACAAGCCACGAGGCCGTCCAACCACTCGTATGCGCCTCCGCGGCTATGCGGCTAAATCTGCATGTGCCTCAAAAGCCATGCATCCCAGACTTCTCTCTGATCCCAAAAGACAGAAGTAAAGTCACTATTGAAGCTTCGCATGCGCCTCAAAAGCTATGCGCTCTGAATGGTTTGTGACTCCCAAAAGTTATGAGCCAAAGTCTCCTCGTGTGCCCAATCCCAGGCGCATCCTACCAGATCATTCTCCATCAAATCCGAGATCTCCGAGCCATGGGCTGATGACACGTGTCCTTTGACTCGATTTACCCAAGATCTCAGCAACAGAAAGATCTACTTCCCTGCTACGTGCCGGCTCACAACAGCAGCATGAAGAATTCAACCCCTCAATCAGGGCGCATCGACCATGCGCCTCCATCAGCAATCACCACGTGGCGTCCCCGCGTCCAGGCGCATCCTACATATGCGCGCATGAGCAGCCAGCCTGCAAAGCTATAAATAGAGGGATCATTTCTTTCTCACCCACGAATACACACAGAGGCAAACATACATCGACAGACAGAGACTTCGCACCACCAGAGAGGCAGATACAGACACTCAACGTCTTCCTCCTCTCAGCAAGCTCCAGCACCCAGAGCAATCCAAACCTTCAGAGAACCGATAACCGTCATCAGATCGTCAACGGAGTCAACGCATTACCACTCGCTCCATCGGCACAAGGGACCCAGATAAACAAAAGTGTACTCCTAGGACTACATCTAAGTCCTATATTGTAACACTATTCTGTTTGTATTGAAATTTGCAATCAAAAGATTTTAATGGCAAGCAAGTAGTGCGTAGATGGACGAGTTACACCCTTGCTCTTCGTATTTTAGATCTAAGTCATAGGGGTAACCATCAGCTGGTCAGACATCTGTAGTGGCACACCAGGAAGCTTGACAGTAGATGTCCCCATGGAAGTTCGAAGCTCTAGGGCAATCAAAAGCACCAATATGAGTAACACCGATACTGATAGACGCATACCTTACTAATTGGAAGTAATTCAGCGTGACCGACGGGCGACGAAACAGTGACAGACAAACGACAAATCAGTGACAAAAATCTAAAAAAAAAAAAATTTACTTAGACGGCGATTCAACGACGATTTACCAACAAACTGCGATGAACCAGTGATGAAAATTTGGATAATTTTTTGTCGCTAATATATGGATAAAATACCTAGAGTATCAGATATTGTCATTGTTCTAATCGCTATATCTGCTGCTACACTAGCGACGGTATGGTAAGTAGCTATTTCTTTGCTATGTCGTCGAAGCACCAATGTCTTAGCAATAGAAAGTGAACGACATTGTCCGCAACAACGAAAATTTTTGCTCCCTAGTCTGTCGCTATTTTAGTTTAACGACGAAATGTGTTAGTTTAGTAACGAAAAAGTTCATCACTATTTAGCTTTTTTTTTTGTAGTGTGACAAATGTTGATCAACATTAGGGACTAATAGGAAAGATCTTATACCTCTCTTACTTGATCAGATAGCCTATGAAGTTGGGGTTGTGAGGCAGTTTATGCATGCCTTGCAATCTACTTGTCTGCAAGAAGTTGAAATAACTTAGATACTTGAAGACACATCCAAGAAAGAGACTTCCTTTCCCAAAAATTTCACAGCTTCGAGTTGTGTTATATTAATATGTTGATTGTGCTATATCCTAATTGGTAGAGTTTTTATATAGATATTGCACACACAAAAAGTACTTTCCAACTGTTCACCATTTTATTCCTACGTGACAACAAATAAAAGGATCAGTTTAATGATGTGGGATCCAACATTAATTGGTATGAGAGAGAAGAAGTTCTATGAGAATTTTTATATGTAGAAATTCTCACAGAAACTCTCCATTCTACGTCACCATCACATAGTATAGAAATTGAGATAGACATCGTCATTAGGAGAATTTTTTTTCAATTTGAATTTCTACCATATAAATAGAGAAGATAGAAACCCTAATTTAGGGCTGAAAATCGAACAAACGAGCTCGAACAAACTATGTTCGAACTCGGTTCGACTAAAGTATCGAACGAGCTTTATTCGAGCCGAGCTTAAGATCGAGCTCAAAAATGGTGTTTGAACTCGGTTTGATTATAGGCTCAAAACGATCGAGGTCGACTCGATTTAGTTCTCGAGCTCGGACGAACCCGAGCCGAGCCCGAGCCAGGACCGAACAAAAGCCACATTAAACTTGTTGTACGGTTACTCTCAATTCTTAAAGATTTTTTTTGTTGAATTAATTATTCTTTTTACATCACAAATTTACCATCATATAAATAACAAAAAAGAGAGTAAATTTTCTAAGACAAAATTTATCAACATTCATAAAAATATATAGCATATATTAGAAAAAGTCATAATATTAGAAACCGAGCCGAGTTCGAGCCAGTTCGCGAACGAGACCGAGTCGAACAACCTATGGTCAAACTCGGTTCAAACACCACTTCGAACAAAATAAATCGACCGAGCTTGGTATCGACCTGTCCACGAACGAGCTTCAAATCGAACTTGGTCCGAGCCGGATACGAACTGTTTGAATCATTTTACAGCCCTACCCTAATTGGAGATGGCCTAATAGTTCTCTCCACCACTACAGCTGCACGTCAACCCTTCGGTTCCTACTACCAATTAAGACCATTTGTAATCATCGTGCCCTCATAAAAACCGGCTAGCTAAAGAACTCGCGAACATGAACTTGGAGCCTACGAATAGACACCTTAGAGAAGCGAGCCTGAGCTAGAACCCTAACTTGGAGTTATTTATAAATTTATCTAAGGGAGATCTTTCATAATACACATTTCTTAACCAAACTCACGAACACTCAATTTGATATTAAGCTAACCAACTACAGTAAGGCCTCGTTTGGTTCACGGAATGTAAGGAAATGAATTTCTTGTCATTTTCTTTTCTTTGAAAATTTTTATTTTCCATTGATTTTTTTTTTCGATATTTGAAAATGTCAAAAAAATTGGAAAAAAAAAGTTATTACTTCAATGTGAGAAAGTGATTCCTCACTTGGATAGTTTTTCTTCTAATTTTTCTTCCATTGGAAATCACTTTCCTTTTCTCCTAAATTCCTTTCGCTTCCAAACATAGAAAAGTAATCACTTTCCTTTTCGAATCCGGAGATTCTGCGAACCAAATGAGGCCTAAGGAAAAAGCTGTTCATAAACGAGGTCAACTTGGGCTCAAGTTTTATAATTCAACTCATCAAGTTTCTGAATTTAAACGAGCCGTTCGCCTACCAAGCTCACAAATATTATCGAGCCATGCCTGAAATCAAATTTTATAGGCTCAAACTCTAATTTTCCTTGCACAGTGCAATACTAGCTCAAAGCTCGGATCATTAACACTCACGGTTAGGAACATTAACGGATCCAGGATTATATATATATATATATATATATATATATATATATATATATATATATATATATATAAAAAATATATATATATATATATATCAGTGGGGACCCTGCCCCATCCGCCACTGATTTTATCTATTCTACTATATAATAGGAAAACTTAGATGTAAAAGTTTTGAATTCCGAAAATATTCTTACATACTTATGCTAATTAAAAATAGTTCATTAATTTTAATAAGGACAACTTAGTAATTAGAAAGACTACCCTTTGGTCTTCCTAAAGAGTCTTCCTAAACTAATTAAGAAACGTTAAATTACGTGCAAGGCACGTGCACATATTGTTGGTGCTTTCTTTACATAAAGAGAGCTTCCTCTCAACATGCCTTGTAAAAGTTTAGTCCCACATCGAAAATGCACCATGAGTTATCTCAACATATATACTTGGTTGTGTTGTTGAGAGATGCACATGGGGTGGTGACCCTAAGGAGGAAACCATGTGGGTGATTTTACTAGGAGGTAAGCATAAGGCTCCAAGGATTAAGCATTAATGCTTTTGTCATTCTCTTGGATTAATTCTATTTGGAGCTAAGCCCCAAAGAGGCTTAGCGACTCGGACTCGGGCTCGGGCTCGGGCTCGGACTCGGACTCGGACTCGAGATCATGGACTCGCACCACGCTGACTGTGCAGACTAAAGTCAGTTATGGAAAGACTGACTCAATGCGATTAATTCAGATCCACTTTTTATGGGATTTAATTCAATCTTTCCATAAGATTTGAATTAATTTCATTGCTATCTTTGTGAGATTTGAATTAATTTCGTTGTCATCTTTGTGGGATTTGATTCAATCTTTCCATAAGATTTGAATTAATTTCGTTGCCATCTTTGTGGGACTTAATTCAATCTTTCCATAAGATAGATTGAATTAATTTCATTGCTATCTTTGTGGTATTTAATTTAATCTTTCCATAACTGAAAAGGCGGTTAGGGTTTCCACCCTCTCTCTCTATATATACTCTCTTCTGGCCTCCTTTGTGAGGAACTACGAATTTTATAAGTCAGAAAAGAGAGAGAGAGAGAGAGAGAGAGAGAGAGAGAGAGGGAGGGAGCTGCTGCCGTCATTGCAAGTCCATCCGAGGAGTCAGAACAGAGGTGACTTCGAGCGTTCCACAAGTTCTTCAACTTGCTGGTTCCTGGAAGCAATTCGTGTGGGGCGAATCTTGCTTTGAGCAACAGTGTTTTGACACCCCAGCAATTTTTTTCATCTCTTCTTTCTCTAGATTATTGTAACTCGTTCTGTCCCAATTGCAACACGTTTGCAAGGAAGAACGAGAGATCTTCTCTTCTCTATTTCTCTCCTTCATTTTGTAATCTGGCTATTTGGTTTTTTGTATCATCGTAGATCTTGAGTTTGATCACTGCAAAATTTTTTGTGTGACATCTCAGATCTCGATTGCATCAGTTTTTCATCTTTGGTCAAGCCCTGGGACTAACACATATGCTAGTATATATATAAAACACATAAGAGTTTCAAGTGAGCCTAAGTAATTTTTCAAAGGAATTTAGTGAAAAAGGATATTTGGGTGTCAAAGGAATTGAGTGGAAAAGGAAAGTGATTTCCATTAGAAAAAGAATATTAGGGGAAAAAATGGTTCCTATCATTTTCCCACATTTTAGTGTTCATTTTTCCTTTCAATTTTCTTGGCATTTTCAAACACATGAAAGGAAAATCGATAAAAATTGTAATTTTTCAAAGAAAAGAAAATACCAACAATTTTCTTGACGCCTGAAAGGAAAAACGATGAGAATATAATTTTCCAAAGAAAAAAAAAATCAAAGAATTGATTTCTTTTTTCCTTTCCTTTCTGCGGACGAACCAAAGGAGGTCATTCTTATAGGGGTGAGCATTCGGTTAATTCGGTTCAAACCGAACCGAATAACCGAAAATCGAATTGGACCGAAAACTGAATAAACAAAATCGAAACCGAACCGAATTGGCCCATAACCGAATCAAATCGAACCGAATTAAATCGGTTCGATTTTCGGTTTATTTAATTTTTCGGTTTATTTGCCTTTTTTTATATATATAGTAACTAATTAGGTATACCTAAATTTATTTAGTATATATATATATATATATATATATAGAGAGAGAGAGAGAGAGAGAGAGAGAGAGAGAGAGAGAGAGAGAGAGAGAGAGAGAGAGAGAGAGAGAGAAGTGCTCTAGAACCAACCAGCTGATTTTGTATTATAAAACCAACCTATGTTATACATATTGGATTGGAATTGCATGGTTGAGATTAAATGACTTTAAAATGTGGTGAAGACTACACATTTTAATCTCAACCATTAAATTTCAATCTAATCCATAAAACAAAGGATGGTTCTATAGTACAGCCGACTGATTTTGGAACATATATATATATATATATATATATATATATATATATATATATATATATATATATATATATATATAAACTAAATTTACTTATTCAGTTTTGGACCGAAATCCAAAATCGAAACCGAATAAAAAAAATTTGTAATTTGAAAACCGAAACCAAAATTTTTTTTGAAACCGAACCGAATGTCTTATTCGGTTCGGTTCGATTTTTGGTCCAAAACCGAATAATGCTCACCCCTACATTCTGAGATCATTTAGTAGCAATTATGAGATCATTTATTTAGTCGCAGTTATGTATGAAAGGGAGAAAGCCATCACAAGATCAATGGATCACAACCATAGCGAGATCAACTAAAGAGGTAAGTGCAGACTATTCTGTGGACTCTTCCGGAGGTTCAATTGTGAAACCAACAAGAGTGCAAGGGACTACACCATCAGAAGATCATACGACCGTTTCTTTTGCAGCAATCTGACAATGTTGTTGGTCTGGTTCGACATAGAAGCTAATGCATCGAATAATTTTATAGTAGAGTTCATTCCACCTGTTGAAATTTCTTCAATGCTTTCGACAAAAACTAAGAGAGCTTCATATTCCATCAATCTTTTCCCAGTAGGGCTGCAAACGAGCCAAGCCGAGCCAAGCTTTTGTAAGCTTGAGCTTGGCTTGACTAGAATTAATCGAACTCAAGCTCTAGCTCGAGCTTGATAATTTTTTTATTTTAGAGCTTGAGCTTGACTCGAGCTTGTTTATATTAAGCTCGAGCTTGGCTTGGTTTGAGCTCGAACTTGGCTTGATAAGCAAGCTTGATAAACAAGCTTGATAAGCTTAAAAGCTAAGCTCGTTAAGCTTAATTTCAAGCTCGCTCAAGTTTATTTCACGCTCATTGTAGAGAATAATTGTTGTTGTATTTTATTGATTGGTTACTCCACTATTTATAGGGAGTCTAGCTCATCTTCATACTACATTTTCCAATGTGGGACTAAAGTCCCTTATTAGTTCTCAACACTACCCCTCAAGATGGACGATAGATATTAATCATTCCTATCTTGTTACATAGCGTCGACAGACTTAATGAACTAAGACCCTTAGTAAGACAGTCTGCCACTTGTTCTTCTGAGCGAACATGATCAATCTTCAGTATCCCTTGTTCCAGCTTCTCTTTAATGAAGAATCGATCGATCTCGATGTGTTTCGTTCTGTCGTGCTGAACTGGATTGTTAGCAATACTTATTGCAGCTTGACTATCGCTCAGAAGACGTAACGGTGCTCCCTTGTCCAGCTTCAACTATGTCGGCAACGCTTTCACCCACAGCAACTCCGACACTCCCAAAGCCATTGCTCTATATTCTGCTTCAGCTGTAGACCGTGCTGCCACTGACTGTTTCTTGCTTCTCCATGAGACCAACTTTCCTCCTACAAAGACACAATATCCCGTGGTAGACCTTCTATCGTCTATACAGCTCGCCAGTCTGCATCGCAGTATCCCTCAACTTCTATACTTCTATTCTTCTTGAACCATAGCCCTTTCCCCGGCGTCCCTTTCAGATATCTCAAGATCTGAAATATTGCATCCATATGACCCGTTCTTGGATCATGCATGTAGTGACTTACTACACTCACCGCAAATAATATATCAGGGCGAGTGTGTCCCAGATAAATCAATCTCCCTACAAGTCGTTGATATTTTTCACGATCAACTGGCTCTCCTGCTTCTGCTTCCAACTTGCACTTTTGGTCAATTGGAGTGACTGCTGCTTTGCATCCCAGTATTCTTGTCTCATTCAGCAGATCTACTGCGTATTTTCTCTGTGAGAGAACAATTTCTTGTTCGCCTTCACACACCTCGATACCTAGAAAGTACCTCATTGCTCCTAAACCCTTCACCTCAAACTCCTTTGCAAGTTTTGACTTCAGCTTAGCGATCTCGACTTCATCATTACCTGTGATTACTATATCATCCACGTATACAGCAAGTATAGTGATGTGGCCTCTTGCAGGTTGAAGAAAGACCGTATGATCTGCATTTGCTTGATGGTATTCCATGCCTGTAACAGCCTTTCTGAATCTGTCAAACCAGGCTCGAGGAGATTGCTTGAGTCCATATAGCGACTTCTTTAGTTTGTACACTTTTTTATGCGACGTCCCTCCGTCTGATTCTGTAGCGTAGCACCCTGACGGGAGTTCCATATACACTTCTTCTTGTAGGTCCCTATGAAGAAAGGCATTCTTCACATCTAACTTGTATAGCTTCCACCCATAGTTTACTGCAATGGAGACCAGAGTTCTTACGGTGCTTATTTTCGCTACTGGAGCAAACGTCTCATCATAGTCGATGCCATATGATTGTGTGTATCCTTTTGCAACCAACCTCGCCTTGTATCGTTCCACCTTTCCTTCTGTCATCTCCTTTACTGTGTACACCCATTTGCATCCCACAGTTTTCTTCCCTTTGGGTAATGGAACCAGCTCCCACGTCTTATTTTTCTCTAGTGCCCCAAGTTCTTCCATCATTGCAGCTTTCCACCTTTGATCTTTCCTTGCTTCCTGCCAACACCTGGACAACGAAGTTGAGTCTAATGATGCAATGAAGGCTCGATAATTCAAAGAAATGTTAGAATAAGACAGGTAGTTAGCAATATCATGTTCATAATCATCAAAACTAGTAGCCTTACCCGCATTGATGCGAGAAGATCTCCTTAAGAGAGAAATAGGTGGTGGAGAGATCATACCATCAGATTTAGTGCGGGGGCTGTTGACACAAAGTCACAGTCAACCAAATATTGATAACATTGACTAAATAATATTTGTAATAATTCAATACGACACACGACGTCTACATTAAGCTCAAGTCAGACGACAGCTCAGTCTCCGCTTCTCAGTTATATTTGAGTCTGTATTTTACACTTTTGTTGAGTCTAGACTGATGTAAACTGTGTCATACTGAGCTCTTGAGACTTGACCTATAGCCTACCCAATAATCCTTAAACTTCACCATCCAGAAAAATACCCACTGGCCACCTAGACCAACTCTGTGCTCTGGAGACAGAGTTCGGGCCGAACTCTGCCTCCACAAAGAGTTCGGGCCGAACTCTGTCCCCTAAAAATCAGCATCCCTAATTTTAGGGTTAGCTGGTTGCTAGTTGTCCAACGGCCAAATATTTGAAATTTCCTACCCGAATTTTGGCCGAATTCTGCCTACAAAAACCCTATAAATAGGCCATAAATTCTCTCATTTCAAATCATCCAATCTTCTCTTCTCTTCTCTCTTATAGCTCAAATAAGCCATACCCTTCCCATCTACTAGCCACAAGCCTCCTAAATTTCGAGTGCTCAACATCTCTCAGTTAGGATTCTTGTGCAAGAGTTGAAGAAGTCGCTTGGACAATTCCAAGCAATCGCCACTGCGATTCTCTGTAAGAAGTTGACGTGCTCTTCTGAAGTAAAGGCACGGGTTGTAAACTACTATTTCACAAATAGTAGATTTAATCCTGAGCTAGAGTTCTCAGGCCTGGACTAGTCCTTCACGAGGAAAACCATGTTAAAATCGCTGTGTTTGTGTATGCTTTCTTGCTCTTCATTTACTTTCCGCATTTTACTCTGATTATTTATAATTCGTGAAAGAGTTATTTTTAATTGGTTATTTTCTATATAAACTCTATTCACCCCCCTCTAGAGTTGCCATCTGTTCTTCAGGGGCAACATCTTCAAGAGTTGGAGCAGGAGTAGACGAGGGACTTGGTACAGTAGGCACAGGGCACGGTACAGGCATAGAACTGGACTTCTGCTGTCTCCTTCTGTAGACTTGGAGCTCCTTTTCCATTGTCTGCTGCTCCCCCTGTTTAACATATGTATCTTCTTCATCTTCTGTATCGGAGTCACTGCTTTCTCCCCCTTTCTTCCAGTTTTCTACGACTGGACATGGGACCGATCCGACTACCACAGATGGGCTTAATGTCTCCCCCTCAGATCTAACACCCTCTATGTTAGGTGTGTCACCAAACGCCGAACCGTCATTCGAACCATAATATGGTTCCAGTTCTCTGAATGTAACGTCCATGCTTACAAACATAATTTTTGCTCAACTTGGCTCCAACATGCGTATCCCTTCTGAGTTGTCGTATACCCGACAAAGACACATTTAACCGCTCTAGGATCTAGTTTGCCAACTCCTGGCCTATTATCTTGGACAAAACATACATACTCAAATACTTTCGGTGGAACAGTTTACGTGGTTGCACTAGTAAGCATCTCCAGCAGTGTCTTCCAGTCCAATACCTGAGATGGCATTCGGTTGATGAGATAAGATACCGTTAACACCGCTGTAGGTCCTAAAAAATCAAGTTGCACCCATCAACAAAGTCATGAAAATCAAGAAAAATAGCTTTCAAATGAACTACGCAGACATCAGATTGCGCATCATCCAGATGGCGCAGACTGGACTGCGCACACTTTCAAGTGCGCAAGCTGACGTGGCCATATCATCATTACCTGACACAATCAAATCTTCTGACAACTGACAGAACAAAGAAAGAGAAGACTGTTCGTTTATTGTGCCGCACAGTGCTCGAGGACAGCTGTACATGCAGAGCAATCTGTTTGCAGCACAATCCAGCCCAACGCGGTCCATCCTAGCGCAATCCAAAGTCAGCACAATTTAAGTGGCGCACTTCATCATGACAACTAACAAATGTACACGTGGCATTCATGCCATTAATTGCTCACTACGTGGCAACCGTCTGTGCACGATCATGCGCATTTCAATCAAAAGATGTCATGTGTCCAAGACAGTTGGCCCATGATCAGACAACTGTCTGTGCAGTCTGATGCTGCACAATCCAGTGCCTACACAATCCAACTTGCGCCATTCAGAATAACTACAAGTTAGTTATTTCCAGAACTCTATAAATAGAGTTTCAAGTCTTCATTCAAGGAAGATCAGACATAAAAGTTCAGAAATATCAGAGAGTTCAGGAGTTCTTGCCCAAGTGCTGCTACATTCTTCCGAGGCTTTTGCCTTCAACTTCAGAGGCTACCGTCTTCAAAGTTCACATCGTCCAAGGGATAAAGCAATCGTCTTCTAGATTGGATTCATACAGTTGTACTTTCCTAAAATTCTTGTAATCTCTTTACAAAGTTTCTATCAATAAAGTTCATACTTTTATTTTTGCAAACAAAATGGCGACTCTGCTGGGGACGACTTTCTCCTCTGACGAGGAAGTAACAACTCAATGTGACGTTGCGTCTATTGGAAAGACGCAGAAGATGCTGGTTGTGAAGGTCAACCATGTTTGCCATTGATTGTAAAAGAACAGAACAATTATCGGAGGACTGAACTTAGACTCACAATACAAACTCGTTCGTACAAAGAAAGCCTAGGGACGAAAACCTAGGTACAGCAGACTAAGTACGATTGTTTATTTTTGATTCTGGGGGGTGACGATAGAGGCTCGGGAAAGCGACGGCCGCTCTGCCTTACTCCTTGGACGATCAGTATGTAGCCTTGGCTCGGGGAAGATCTGCTTGGCGTTGACGAAGAAACGCTCTTCTTGCTCTCCTCGGATTGCTCTCCTGACTTCTCTCTCTGTGTGATTATCAAGAAGAAAGGGGGAGCTCTCTCTGTGTAGATCTCTCTCTTCTTCTTTTTTTATTCTTTTGTTGCCGACCTCTCCTCTCTCTCTCTCTTTTTTTTTCAAGGGAATGATGCTGGCTATTTATAAGAGTGGGGAGGGTGATCATCAGGGTTTGCTAATGATTATCTGTTTGAAATGTCGTGCTCCTTCATTCTATCTGAACCCTTGATCCTGATTACAGTGAATCTCGGCCATTAACGCGGATAGCATCGTATCTCATGAGCAATTAATGCTAGCTGTTTTAAATCCTCGTGATTGATTATGCCAATGTCTGATTGCTTGCCACGTGTCCCATTAGCTTGATGATAAATGATATGCACTGATCTCAGTAATTATGACGATGATGTCAAATATATTTGTTGAGATTCGGTTAAATCTCTTATTGATCCCATGCCACGTATCTTAATTGTGAGTCCTGTCAGAGCCGCATAGGATTGACTATCCTCGAACCGCAGGGAGATACTCTTTGTAAGCCGCATAGGACGATGCTTCATCGAGCCGCATATGCGTAATCTTTGTGAGCCGCATGAGCTGGTGTCGTATTGGGCCGCAGGGAATGTGTTCCCAGGGAGCCGCATGAGCTAGCGTTGTATCGAACCGCATGGAACGGGTTCTCAGGGAGCCGCATATGACTGATTGCCATGTGGCAATCTGGGACTTCTGACGAATTTGGTCAGAGATTTTCTTCTTTTCCCGAAGAGTCAGTCATTATGGCAAGGCCATTATGAAACTTTATGTCAGGGCCGCCACAGTGAATCGTGCTGGAGCAATAAATGAGGCCACTACTCAAACGACCAGCTGTAGGGAAGGATCACACATGGCGTCCATCGAGACGCATATGCCTTGCTGAACCGCATACGCTCCTGAGCCGCATGCGATTGAGAATCTTCTTTGAACCGCATAGGGCCGCTCCTGGGTGGGCCGTATAAGCTTCTTACTCAGAGCCGCATGGATCATTATTCTAATATTTTCCATGCTTCTACAGGACCCCCTTCAAAGTTTTCAATTTGTAAAAATTGGAATACTTTGAACAAGAAGCATGGCCCCATTCATGCCGCATAGGATTTTTCTGTCTGCCTGAGCTTCCTAGCCGCATAAGTGCCTTAGCCGCATGAATTCATCTGGCCGCATAAACTGGTTGCCACGTGTCCTGAACACGTGTGCAAATCTTCATTAAGTGCCTTTGATTTGATTTAACGCCGCCTTTTGGGGGAGGATCCCAAGAGTCGGTTTTGCCTTGACCGAAGCGTTTTGCCTTTATTCTTTGGGGGCGGCGCGTAATCCGAGGCATACTCCGAGACGTCCGTTCGTTTCGTGGGTCTCTTTTGCCTATAAATAGGAGTCTTCTAGTCTCTTGGGGCTTTTCTTTACCTTCTCTCTTTGCTCTCTTTTTTTTTGCGAGGGGGTGTGATCCCTGCTGATGTAGCCCTTTGATTTTTGAATAAATGAGCATGTTTCAACTCATCTTTTCTTTCTTGCACTTGGGTGTTTATGGAATTTGGACTTGCTGGGGGATTTATTTGTGGACCTGTTATCCTAGGCGTACCTTGGTTTTAGGTACGGATAACAGTTTAGATAGGATGTCCGGGACAGCCATGGCAAAGTGGTCATGGATGTTTTCGGTACTGGAGGAAGGAATGCCGTAGAGCAGCTGGGCTCCCGGGGCATGGTAAGATGGTGGATTTATGCTAAGAAGCTTAGAGAATGGATATTTGTGGACCTATTACCCTTGGCGTATCCTAGTTCAGGATGCGGATAATGGGGTGAAAGGGAACCGATCACATTTGCTCAGAGGTTATGATGACATGGCAAACATGAAGGTTTTATCGTGAAATCTTCCTGCTCAGCGGTAATGAGAACATTGCAGGAGAGACTTTACGGAAGCTATTTGTGGTCAACAGAGGACATTTGTGGTCAACAGAGGATATTTGTGGACCTATTATCTTTGTCGTACTCCGGTTGTGGGTACAGATAATAGGTTAAAAGAGGACCGACATACTTGCTCAGAGGTAATGTGGACATGGCAAATATGACGATTTCTTCGACGGAGCCTTCCCACTCAGAGGTAGTGAGGACATGGCAGGAGTGGGCTCAATGAAGATTGGGTACATAGAACGACTCAGAGGTAGGAGAATGTGGAAGTTCTATGCGAGGGGGCAGTTTGTTTTTGGTGGAAGTGAAGACGACTCAGAGGTAATGAGGACATGGTCGTTTCAGAAATTGGTGGATCGACTACCCTTTTTGTGCACTGGGAGTGCGGGTAGTGAATCCTGAGGGAGGATCTCTGCCAGGAAGAAAGTTCAGAGGTATAATCATACTTGACTTACTATCTGAAAGAGTGACCAGAATGTAAGGACTATTGAGGGAGTGAGAGTTCAGCGGCACTAGCGGGTGCATGGCTCGATAATCTGAAATAGGGTGGATGAGAGTTCAGTGGTACTAAAGGGGTACATGACTCGATAATCTGGAGAATGATAGATGAGAGTTCAGTGGTACTAAAGGGGTACATGACTCGATAATCTGGAGAATGATGGATGAGAGTTCAGTGGTACTAAAGGAGTACATGACTCGATAATCTAGAGAATGATGTTCAAACATAGTATTTCTTCAGGAACTTGCCGTTGACGGGCAACATGAGCAAATCTCCGTTCTGCTTAGCGAGGCGGTAGGCGCCGTTGGAGAACACGGTCTCTATGACAAATGGACCTTCCCATTTTGGCTGAAACTTACCGGTGGTCTTGTGAGTCTTGACCATCGGTCTCCGGACTGCCAGAACAAGATCACCCACTTGGAATGTTCTGATTTTAACTTTCTTGTTGAAGGCTCCGGAGATGCGTGCTTGGTATAGCTCGATCCTTTGCTGAGCTAGGAGGCGCTTTTCATCTAAAGCCTCCAACTCTTGTAGTCATCGTCGGTAGTTATCATCCGTCGTCAATTGATAAGTGAGGGCGATGCGGAGTGAGGGGATCTGAGTCTCCAAAGGGAGGACTGCCTCGTTCCCGTACACCAGAGAGAATGGTGTATTCCCGGTGGCTGTTCGAACCGTGGTGCGATAAGCCTATAAGCACTCGCCGAGCTTTTCGTCCCAGTCGCGTTTATTGGAGGAGACAAACTTCTTGAGGAGCTTGATGATTGTTTTGTTGAATGCCACTGCCAACCCGTTTGCTGCCGGGTTGTATGGTGTCGAAGCGACATTCTGAATGCGGTGCTTATCGCAGAATCGGTAGAATGCATGGCTTATAAACTGTGGACCATTATCATGGATGATTCTTCGTGGTAGTCCGAAGCGGTAGATAACGTGATGCTTAAGGAAGCTGATCACGTTTGAAGTTTTAACTTCTGCGAGTGGGACGGCTTCCGTCCACTTGGAGAAATAATCAGTGATCGCAAGTATGAAGCGATGTCCTCGGGAGGAAGGTGGGGTGATTGGACCAATGATATCCATCCCCCATGCTTCGAATGGCCAGGATGCCACCGTTGGATGCAGGAACTCGGATGGTTGGTGAATGAAGTCTGCGTGGACTTGGCAGGCCTTGCATTTTCGGGCATAATCTATTGTATCTGCCACCATCGTGGGCCAGTAGTAGCCTATTCGGCGAAGGCGGTCCTATAGCTTAGGGCCGGGTTGATGGGCCCCACAGACACCATCGTGAGCTTCTCGTACAGCTTCTGTAGCTTCCGCGTTCGACAAGCACCGGAGCAATAATCCGTCGTAGGAGCGGCGATACAGCATTTTCGTCTCTGTATCGTAGAAGAATCTGAGAGAACGCCGTCTGATAGAGGTAGCTTCCTTTGGATTCTCTGCGAGGATGTCGTATACGACGAAGTCGATGAACGGCTGTCTCCAGTCCGGTGTGTCGTCGACCGTCTGGGCAGAATAACTCGTCATGGCTTGAACGTTGTTCTTGGGACAGACCAACTCATGGCCGATTACATCGACCGAATGATGAGAGTGGTTTGGAACTGCTAGGGAAGCAGCCAGGCCTGCTAGGGCATCAGCTTCGATATTTTGGAGTCTGGGGACGTGCTCGATGAAGAATCCCTCGAATGATGAGATAATATTGATCGCAATTTGATGGTAGGGGATCATGTCTTCATGGCGAACCTCGTATGAGCCCCTGATCTGATTGACGATTAGTTGGGAGTCGCCGTATGCTTCAAGGTATTCTATCTCCAGCTCTTTTGCAAGTTGGAGGCCAATGACCAGAGCGTTATATTCGGCCACATTGTTGGAGCAGGGTTCCGTGAGGGAGTAGGCGCGATTGATCACCAGCCCCGTAGGAGAAATTAATACCACTCCGACCCCGACGACGATGTTTCCCTTGGGTCCGGTCCTTGAGGCGCCATCGAAGAACATTCGCCATATGTTATCGTGGGTGGCTGTATTCGAATCGGCGACCTCGTCAGGGATCTCTTCATAGATTCTGGATAATTCTGATCCTGGGTGGGCTGCCAAAAAGTCTGCTAGGGCTTGACCCTTAACAGCCTTTTATGGGACGAAGATCATATGATAGGGGGACAGTAATATTGCCCATGTGGCGAGTCGAGAGCTGAGGGCCCCTGGTTTAGTCATGAGGACTCTGAGGGGGTTGACTCGCGAGATCACATGTATGGTTTGTCCTGTGACATAGTGCCGCGTCTTTTGAATAGCGAATACCAGGGCGAGAAACTCCTTCTCTACGGCGGTGTATCGATGTTCTGGCCCGATCATCATCCGACTGAGATAATATATGGCCTGCTCGTGGCCTGCATCGTTATTTTGTGCTAGCAGGGCACCAAGGGAATGTTCCATTGCTCGTACGTAGAGCGGGAATGGTTTTCCGGGGACCGGGGCCACCAGGACTGGGGGATTCGACAAATATTCTTTGATGTCGTCGAAAGCACGCTGGCATTCTTTGTCCCATACGAATGAGACTCCCTTCTTTATGAGGTGTGTGAACGGTCGGCATCGCCCGGAGAGGTTGGAAATGAACCTCCTGATGTAAGCTAGCATCCCTTGGAGGCCTCTGAGTTCGCGGAGATTTTTCGGGGGACCCATCTTCATGATTGCCTTCGTCTTCTCAGGGTCTACATGGATGCCCCGTGCCGTGATGATGAAGCCTAAGAATTTCCCGCTGGATACGCCCAAGAATGATTTCTTAGGGTTCATCTTCAGATTGTGGGCTCACATTAGGTCGAATACCGTCCTCAGGTCCTGAAGATGATCTTCCTTACGGCGACTCTTGACGGCGATGTCGTCAACATAGCATTCCACTGTCTTGCACAAATATTCTCTGAAGATGATACTCATGGCTCGTTGATATGTAGCGCCAGCATTCTTTAGACCGAATGGCATGACTGTGTAGCAGTATGTGCCAATCGGTGTTCGGAATGATGTGTGCTTTTCGTCGTCTGGAGACATCTTGATTTGATTATACCCCGAGAATCCATCCATGAATGACATACGTTCGAAGTCGTATGTGTTGTCGATCATGATGTCTGTGATGGGAAGAGGGAATTCATCTTTGGGGCATGCCTCGTTCAGGTTGCGGAAGTCGATACAGATTCGAATCTTCCCATTCTTCTTGAGGACGGGTACTATATTGGCGACCCAATCAGGATGTTGCTCTTCACGAATGAAACCGCTGGCTATTAACTTGTTGACTTTAGTTTCGATCGCGTCCATGACACCTGGGCGGAAGCATCGTTTTTGCTGCTTGACTGGCTTTGCATCTGACCGTATATTGAGTTTGTGGAGAGCGATGTCAGGATTTAACCCCGGCATGTCTTCATAGCTCCAGGTGAACATATCAATGTATTCTCTGACGAGTACTAACAGCGATTCTCGTTCTTCGTCAGTTAGGCTTTTACTGATAAAGATCGGTTTTGGAGAAGATTCGCTGTCGAGATCCACTTGTATGACCTCATCTTCGGTAGGAGGTTCTCTCAGTTCGAACCGCTTTTTCCATTGTGCGTCTAATTGCTGGGCCCATGGTTCTAGCTCAAGGATTTCGGGGATGTCTTCGTCTTCCTCGTAAGCGTCGGTGAATGCCATGTTGACTGACATGACTTGTCTGAACACATCTCCGATGCTGGTATCTGAGTCGGAAGTTGGTGATCCGGTTGAATGTGACTGCCAGTCGCATTCTTTATCTGAGCTTTCAGGGGTCGTAGTAGGCGTTACATACCCTAAACCGCATCGGGTTTTGTTATAGTAGTTCCGTGGTTTGCCCGCCGGGGATGGCGTCTTCAAAGGTAATCGTCGTCCAGTGCCGTAGTTCAGTCCTGGTGTTGTCTCTAGATCGTACCCCTGTTTCTGCATGAGATATTTGGATTGAGAGCTATAGAGATACAGAGGCAGTCTTCCGGCATCTGACCCGAAGTCGACTTCTTCCATAGCAGGGGGATGTGGGTTGTTCGTCCGGCCGAAGATGATCGGGTGGTCCCCTCCCTCGACTATTCTGTAAGTGTCTTCTACTGGAGTAAGTCGGATGGCGGTGTACACGTTTGTCACCTGTGTATGTAGGTGAGTGCCTATACCGTGTTCCATAGAATACATTGTACATAGCTTATTGAGCTCGGTGTAGTTCAAAGATAACCCTTTATTGATGAAGTAAGGTATCTTCTCTAGAGGGATTACATCATCTGCGGAAGGGGTATCGGAGTGGACAGCCACATACTTGGCCAATTCTGGTTCTTCTTCGGCCACCCCCTGTATAAATGAAGACTGAGAGGACGACCTAGTCAGCTTGACCTTCAGAGGCTCAACTGGCGGAGCAGATCGTGGAGTTGTTGGTAAACTAGCAATCCTCAGTTTGGTACTTGATGTGAGGCGAGGGGTGGCTGGTTCGCTAGAAGTGTCAGACCTCGCATCGGGGTGAAGAATCTTCTTGGGAAGGCGTATTGTGAGCGGTCTGTCGGAGGGATTGGGCTTCTCCGTTTGGAGCTGACCGACTCTCGGTAGTCTGATGGTAAGTGGCCCTGTTATGGGTCTCGGCGCTTGGCCGGACCTTGGCAGCCGGATTCTTATTTGTTCTTCTTGTGCGGAGAGACTGATTGCGTCCTTACGCAGAGTGGCCGTAAGGGGTGCAGAATTGCCCGGTTTGCGAGCCTGAAGGTGGATCGTTAGAGGTTCTTCTGATCCCGTAGCCGTCTTGTTGTGAGCTTGCACATCTTCTTCGACCAGATGCTTCTTTGATTTTTCGTACAGACAGGAGTCTGAGTAATAAGATTCGACCCCCTTGAAGGGGTCGATATCAGCAAACTCTGTCCTCACGAAGCCGTGCTTATCGACATATTTGAAGCACTGGTGTAGCGTGGAAGGCACGATCATGTAATCGTGTATCCAAGGCCGCCCCAGAAGGATATTGTAAGAAGTGTCGGCATCTATGACATAACAGGTGACTTCTGATTGGAGATCGCCGATCTGACACTTCAAACGGATCTTCCCTATTGGGTAGCTCCTGCCCGAATTGAAACCGCTAATGGCGGTGCTTGTAGGTGTCAGGCGATGCATCGAAATGCGAAGATGATGTAGCAGACCCTTCGGAATGATGCTTATAGAGGACCCAGGATCAATGTGCATTCGGTCCACCTTTACATCGCCGATGTATCCAGTGTAGTATAGCGGGCGATCATGCAGGTTAGTTTTGATGAGCATATCTTGCGGAGAGAAGACGATGTTGGGCATTGCTCCCATACACGCACTATCTTAGAGCTCTGCAGGTTGGTTATCGCCCGTGAGGTTGACCTGAGCCAAGTATGCGTCGGCATTTTGGAGCGCCTCACTTAAAGCCGTGCGGACATCCTTTGAGAGCCTGAGGAGTTCATATAAAGACAATTTGGCCGGGGTATTAGCTAATTGCGCTAAGATGTCGAAGTTGTAGGGCCTCTCCAGCCCCTGAGGTGTCTCCTTCCGGAGGGACTTGTCGAAGCGAGTCTCCTTCGGCCTAGGCTTGTCGGTCGTCGAAGGCTGAGCCGGTCCCGGAGCATCATTGGTAGTGGGCGGATGATCATCAGTCGCGCTTTCGGTTACCGGTTGGACTTGTGTTCCAGATCGAGTAGTGACGGCCGAGACTTCCTCTTCTTCCGCCGAAGCAGTACGGCAGGATCTGACTTTTTCACTTTTCCTTTTAGAAGGTGGAGAGGGCTGAGTTACCTCGTGGACTAGGTCCGGATGGACCCATATGATTTCCCCTCGTGATATGGTGAGGGGTACTAGACCAGCAGCTTGATCGCGAGCAGGCGGCAGATTAGCAATCTCCATTGTTGCCAGAGGGATGGGTATAACCCCGTCCTGAGTCTCTGTTGGAGGGAAGCTGCCGAATTGTACGGACACCATGTTGTCTGCCACGGTTACCTCTTCGAAATCGATGGCCATGGCGTTCGAATCGATGAGGTTTTGGATATACCGTTTCAGTTGGTAGCAGTCGTGTGTAGCATGGTGGACGTAGCGATGGTAATGGCAGAACTTTGGGTTCTCCAGATCAGCCGGCCGAGGCTCCCGTCTTGGTGGAGGAAGCTGAATCCTATCTCCTTGTATAAGCATGTCCAAGATAGGCTTGACGTGGCCGTCTTCAAAGGAATAAGTGATTTGAGGCCATTATTTGTCTGCTGGCTGTGGCTCGGGCTTCTGGGCTGTATCGGTCACCATAGCCTGCTTGCCTTTATTGTCCCGGTTGTTGGAGGGGCTACCCCCATTGTCGTTGCTGGTGTTGGGACGCTTGCTCTTGTTCTCTCCCTCCGAGATATGCAACCCCAGTTGGCGAGCCTTCTTCAATCGTTCTTCAACACTTGTAGCACTGATGATAAAAGCCTTCCAATCCTTGAACTGACTTTCGCCCATCCAGAGACTAATTGTTGGAAGTAGTCTCTTTTGGCAAATTTCAATCAAAGAAGAGTCCGGGTTGCCAGATGGTAATTTCATTGCGGTTTGACGAAACCGCTCAATATAATTTCTCGTCAGTTCTTTCTCTCCTTGAACGACGTCCATGAGGGTAGACATCGTCACGTCCTGTCCTACCTCATAGAACCTCTCCAAGAACAAGCGTTTGAAGCCAGCAAAGGAGTGGATGCAATTGTCTGGCAGGTTGCGGTACCAATCGAAGGCGACTCCTTCCAATGCCCCAATGAATAACCGCGTGAGGATAGCGTCATCATGGGGCAGATGGTCGGTAGTGACCTCAAAGTAAGTGATGTATCGACTTGCTGAAGTCTTGCCATCATATGGGTTGATATTGAACGGCTTATATCTTGGCGGAAAGGGAACATCCCTCCATTCAGCAGGATATGGTTGCCGTATTCTGAGGTCTTGAGAGTTTTCTCGGGCGTGGAACATTGCTCGGAGCTCCTGAACTTCTCTTCTTACTTCTCGGGCCTCATCTGTCGCGGTAGGGGCCGTTATCTCGGGAGGATTATTGCCCTGGTTTGGCGCCGCTGAATTTGAATCTACGTTGATTGCGGGACCCGTGCTTGTCTGGCCAGGTGTCACTCCCTGCAGAGTAGGAAGTGCCGCTTTGATCTCGTCTACAGACTTGACTAAGGTATGCTATATGGCCTCCAGCGTGTCGATGCGCTGGCGATCGCTGGAACCGCCTTGATTGCTGTCTGTCATGAATACCGTCTTCACATGAGGAGTGACGGAGGGAGTGGTGGAGGATGTACCCTCCGAGTCGTACCCATGCGTCGAGAAATCATCTGGATATGTGGGGATGTTCTCTTCAGGTTCGGACTCGGAAGGAACACTACCCCCAGCTTCGGAGCTTGCTTCGTCTAGAGAATCATGGATGTCCTCGGGGACATCAGCATCTGTTGTACCCGATGGGAGGGTTGTTTCTCGGGGTTTGTCTCCTTGAAATATTGGATTATTGTGGACGTTCGGAGGAGTACTACCCCCAGCTCCTACGACCCCCAGGGTCGGGGACGATGAGTCTCCTGTTGCAGCAGATTTTGTCTTCGAACGGGAGTATTGGTATACTCCGGTGGAGGGTAACCGTTTAGCCGACAACTTCTTAGCTGTAGTGGCTGATATCTTTGGACTGGAGATGCTTGTCTTCTTCCCTCTCCCCTCGGCGGGGACCTTCTGAGCGGAATTGCAGGAGACAACAGGAGGTGCCTCATCTTCTGAGTTCGGGTGCTGTAGTCTGTGGAAGACGGACGGACGATCTTCCGTCACTGCCGCGTTGTTGCAGCAGCAGTTGACGATGATCTGGGTGTAGTGACGTCTATGTGAGGATTCTTTGCACGCCGAGGCCCCTTCTCTTTCCTTGCGCTTGTGGAGGATCGCCTCACGCAGGTCAGAGGAACCACTCTGTCCGTTCGCCGTCGGGGATTGGACTTGAGCAGTTCTGTACAACTTCCCATCAGAGGCCCGTGTGATAATCAGCGGGACGCCCTGATAGTCAGAGGTTGGGGCAGCTGTCTGGGCTTGATGAGCTCGCGCTGCCCTAGACTTCTTCTTTCTAGCACTCGTGGGTGCATAATAGGAAGAGTCCAAGTTGAACATCACAGAGTCTGGCTTATCATCCAGAGAGTCATCAGGGTTCGGATCGTACGAGAGACGGTCGAAAACTGATCAAGAGGAGCATGGAGCAGATGCTATGCGGCTGGGAGCAGAAACCGTGCAGGCTGTCTGCATGCGGTTGTCTCCTGTCGTCGGACGAGTTCTTATGCGGCTAGGGGTCACGACCGTGCAGGCTGGCCGCATGTGGTTGGCATCTGTGGCCGCATGGGTTTTCTGCAAACGATTGACTTTACTGGCCGCATGAGTCTCATCCATGCTGTCGGGAACTGTAGTCGCATAAGTTATACGGCTGACAGAAGTAGCCGCATGAGTTTTCTTCATGCGGTTGGCGGATGTAGCCGCATGGGCTTTCTTCTTGCGGCTAATATTCTTCTGCGGTTTGGTCCGCGTAGAGTCCCTCTTTGTCCCTGCAAGTCCAGCATCATCATGTTTTCTTCTACCGGACTTGGGGACAGCAGAGTTGTCTACGACCTGAAGTGGGACCGCAGGAGAATCCTTCTCGCCGTCTTGAGCAGCAGAGGGCATCCCATCGAGGGCTTGAGAAGGAGCAAATGACTTCGGTCTCCATTCTTTGCGAGCCTTCGTGGTGCGGGTGCGCTTCTGGACCGGGCCAGCGCTGCCTTCAGAGAGCATCTCTTCGAACGCCTGTTGGTCGAAGCGGACGACCATCTTCTTTTGTGTGGAGCCAAGTTTGGCTGCATCTGATTGCGTCACCAACTCCTCAGCCGTGGAGAAGTTAGTCCCCAGCAGAGTCGCCATCGTGTTTGTCATTGGTTGTAAAAGAACAGAACAATTATCGGAGGACTGAACTTAGACTCACAATACAAACTCGCTCGTACAAAGAAAGCCTAGGGACGAAAACCTAGGTACAGCAGACTAAGTACGATTGTTTATTTTTGATTCTGGGGGGTGACGATAGAGGCTCGGGAAAGCGACGGCCGCTCTGCCTTACTCCTTGGACGATCTGGCTCGGGGAAGATCTGCTTGGCGTTGACGAAGAAACGCTCTTCTTGCTCTCCTCGGATTGCTCTCCTGACTTCTCTCTCTCTGTGATTATCAAGAAGAAAGGGGGAGCTCTCTCTGTGTAGATCTCTCTCTTCTTCTTTTTTTTATTCTTTTGTTGTCGACCTCTCCTCTCTCTCTCTCTCTTTTCAAAGGAATGATACTGGCTATTTATAAGAGTGGGGGGGTGATCATTAGGGTTTGCTAATGATTATCTGTTTGAAATGTCGGCGCTCCTTCATTCTATCTGAACCCTTGATCCTGATTACAGTGAATCTCGGCCATTAACGCGGATAGCATCGTATCTCATGAGCAATTAATGCTAGCTGTTTTAAATCCTCGTGATTGATTATGCCAATGTCTGATTGCTCGCCACGTGTCCCATTAGCTTGATGATAAATGATATACCCTGATCTCAGTAATTATGACGATGATGTCAAATATATTTGTTGAGATTCGGTTAAATCTCTTATTGATCCCATGCCACGTATCTTAATTGTGAGTCCTGTCAGAGCCGCATAGGATTGACTATCCTCGAACCGCAGAGAGATACTCTTTGTAAGCCGCATAGGACGATGCTTCATCGAGCCGCATATGCGTAATCTTTGTGAGCCGTATGAGCTGGTGTCGTATTGGGCCGCAGGGAATGTGTTCCCAGGGAGCCGCATGAGCTAGCGTTGTATCGAACCGCATGGAACGGGTTCTCAGGGAGCCGCATATGACTGATTGTCACGTGGCAATCTGGGACTTCTGACGGATTTGGTCAGAGATTTTCTTCTTTTCCCGAGGAGTCAGTCATTATGGCAAGGCTATTATAAAACTTTATGTCAGGACCGCCACAGTGAATCGTGCTGGAGCAATAAATGAGGCCACTACTCAAACGACCAGCTGTAGGGAAGGATCACACATGGCGTCCATCGAGCCGCATATGCCTTGCTGAACCGCATACGCTCCTGAGCCGCATGCGATTGAGAATCTTCTTTGAACCGCATAGGGCCGCTCCTGGGTGGGCCGCATAAGCTTCTTACTCAGAGCCGCATGGATCATTATTCTAATATTTTCCATGCTTCTACAAACCAGACGGCCTACGAAGCCATGATCAACTCCAGGAACACTCTTCGTACTGCAACAAATTCTGTCACGAGCAAAGTGCGCCCAATATGGGTCCCCAAGACTGCTACACAGTCTGTTGATTCTGTCTCTAAGACTGCTGCGCAGTCTAGGGTCTCTGCCACCAAGACTGTTGCACAGTCTAATGTCTCTGCTGTTGCACAATCTGTCTCTGCCACTTATGCGCAGTCTGATATGGCCAGTGCACAACCTACATAATATGCTGCTCTGTCAAAATACAAGGCTCTTGTCCCTCTGGCGCAGTTGGCTGCTACTTTGCCTGCGTAATCCACTACTCCAGCAACCAGAGTACAACTCAAGTACTCTGGCAAAAAGGCTCCTACTGCACAAACTACTGTAGTTCAGACCAGAAGACATCCTGCGCAATCTGCCGATGCGCCATCAACCCATGTGCAAGCTATGCCTGCGCAATCCAAGAGGGACAGCCCTTTGGCTAATCTCTCCTCTTCTCACAACAAGAGAAAAAGCTCTGCTCCTCTCCAGCACCCTGTTGCTCCTGTGCCATCCATTGGGGGTAGTCTTTTGGCTATTCCTCCTCCTCTCCAGAACAAAGAAAAAGGCCCTTTGGTCTTTTCTCAAACTTCTTCGTCCCATGACATGGAAGACAACAGAGGGAAACGCTCTTTAGCTAACCCTTCATCCCAAAATACAGGAAAAGGCCCTTTGGTCTTTTCTCAGTCTTCATCGGTTTTTACGGTTGAAGATCAATCTGAATGTGCTCCGGCACCAGTCAGTACAAGAACCCTTTCTCACAAGGATTCTTCTTCACTCCTTGCCAAAGGGAAGTGTACTGATCATAGAGGTATTCTGTCGACTCCAGTAGCAGAATTCCAAGACCTCCCAACTCTTAAGATATCCCGTTCGAAACAGAGAAAATT